>OX371262.1:95628245-96047462 GCA_947311025.1 Lypha dubia
ATAAATAAATCGTTTTCTTATCGTTTTACTAATGACAACACTGTGTTGAGGGTGGTGTTGACTGAAGTGGTTAGCGCATTTGACTACTAAGCAAACACTGAATCAGGACCTGGGTCCGATCTCTGGTCAGAGCAACAACATGAATGTCCAAAAACCATCTATTTGTCCAATTTTTATATCCCACGTATAAAATTAATGATCTGAAATCTAATCATCTCTAGTAAATTGTAAAATAAATTTTAAAATTTGTGAAATATTGTATTGAATAAAACTCGACGAACGTGCAATATTATATGAATGGTAAAATTAACACATTGTACAGCCATAGATTTCAAATTGCAGTTAAAATGAAGATAAGTTTGAAATCATGGCCAACATTCTTATTATTCGTACGCTTAAATATGAGAAATCGAAATTAAAAAAAAAAACACCATTAAAATTCACATGATGTTGCCTGGCAGTCACTTACAAACCCACTCACACATACATGCACACATAAATAATGAAAAGTTCAAGATGAAAAGGGGAAAAGTTTAACAAACATATGTGGCACAAAATGCTTAATTAATCGTGATACAAAAGAGAATTAAATAAAAGAAAAACTAAAACAGAATAAGAAATTTATAGCGAGTTGTTGATGGTTCATTTGCTGTTTGAAAGCAAAGAAACAAAAAAAATAAATCTTTAATTGCATGTCTTTCTCACATAAAAAAAGAAAATTTTCTTCTTTGCCCATTTCCCTCTACAAAACAAGAAACTTAAAGTTGTTTTTGTTTTCTTTTCAAACTTTGTGCTGTAAAGGACATTGGTGGTATTAATCGATATTGAGACAAACACATCATTATCGAAACACATTGTTATCTTTTAAATACTTATACACTGATATTTAATGCTGTGTATGAATGAGTGTGTTTCTGTGTGTTTGTATGGAGAAGGTGTTTGCGAGCTGATAAACATTTCATGTCACATGCTTGTGTTTATTCTTAAGCTTCCTTTCATGTTCTTAATTGCTTTTTTTTCCCTGTTACTCAGTCATTGTCAGCCCTTCTTATTGGCTGCTTGTCTGTCGGTATTTACTCCTTCCCTCGCGTCTGGTGTCAGCTGATGTATGACTTGAAGTGTTTCCGTTTATTTGCCATGCAAACGTACGTATAAATTTTTCTTCTTAATTTTGTGGGCTTAAACAAAACGAAACCATGTTTGATGAAACTTTTGTTTCGTTTTGTTTTTTTCTTTGAATTTTGATGGCGTGTCAGCGTTAATGAGCCTGGGCCTGGGCAAATCTATTATGATTTTTATTTCTTTATTTATACTTTTTGTGTATTCAATGTTCATTTAGTTTTATTTACAATTAAATACTATTTTATTATGTGTCACATTATTCAGTCGTCTATATTCTAGTGTAGTAAGTGGAATTGTTAATATGAATACATTTAATTAAGAACATTTCATTAACTACTTCAATTGTGTGTAGTTAAGTTTTACTTGTTCAAGTGAGTTTATGTAGAATTTGTTGGACATTTTTGAGTAAAAATATTTCATGACAGTGATTAGCGACAATTTTCAGAACTTTATTAAGCAGTATCATAGTTGTGGTCTAAGTAGAGTGGAGTTATAGGAAATTTACATTAAAATAAAATAATTTATTATTTATATGGCAAAATTTTGTCTAATTGAAATCCAATTTGCGATATTTTAAAAAATAAAATGTTTAATATATTTTTTAAAAATTTTCAAATATTTTTTAGGTCCTGAATCCTTGAAATTGCATACTACAATAATCCGAAATACCACAATTCTGACAATAAGGTGTCTTCAAACCGTCTATGGGTAAGTCTAAAATACGATTTAATCTATTTATTGTTTACATTTTACTCCAAAGAAAGTTTGGAATATTTTCTTAAAAAAATAAAACAACTTGATTGATAGTAATTAAAGCTCTAGCGCAATCTTTGGCATAAGTAAGAGTCCTACAAAAAAAATTATGTCCAAAAAAGTTTTAAAAAGTTTTAATCAATATAATCCTGACCTTTTCGTTAACGCTAATAAATTTTGACAATCAGACCATAATTATAGGAAATCGGTTCATAAATAGTGTAGTTAAAAAAATAAAAATTATGGCTTCAAACTGCAAGCCTACTTCCGTCAACCTAAAAAATAAATTTTAAAAATGGTTTAAAAAACAAACATAAAAAATTTTGAAAATTGTTTAAAAAAGTAAGGCGTCTACAACATTAAAAACAAATACGAATTGGTAATCGCCTGTTTTTTTTGCGTCAGTTAAAAACTCATAAATGGCTTCTTACGATTTGTAAGAAATTAAAATAAATTTTTCTAACGGAAAACTTTTGTGGATTTAAAACGATTATTTTTGAAAATATTTACTGGAAAAATTTTGTGGCGATTTCAACCATAACGACTATCAGCAGGTCAACCATTACCGATAATTATTTCATATACATTCTGTATGAAATGCAAAATATGTAATGCTAGGTTGTTTCTTAGAATGTTACATACATAGATATAACAAAACTTTGACGTACTTATTACTGAACTGAGCCAATGGCAGAACCATACCCTTTGGAACGAAGATGCCGACCAAATATGTTACAGCGTTGGCTCCAAACAGGTAAATTGAAATTATAGGGGCAGGGAAATTCCAAAAGGCCATCCCCATGGGTTAATGCCCAACAATTTTTTGAAGTCTTTATCGTTTTTATTAATGGCTAGAGAATACCTAGGCTGAAGGCCTTAATCTCTTAGAAAATAAGTTCGGGTGTTGTCATCTCTAAATGAATTTGGTACCAAAAATAAACTAAAGTTATGATGGTTGCCTAGCCACGAAGGTCATGCTGGAAACTAGCCAACAGCGGAACCCAACGTAAATTTATAGGAGCAGAATTCTTCTTTGGTATATCGCGCGGATCTGTCAAAATATAGAATTGCTCATGAGCTCAGATAGAATTTTCTCGCCACTGGAAATCTCTCCAAGGCTTAAGACAAGCAAAACGGTTTGTTACGTTATTCCAAAACAAATTCCAAAAGTTACTATTAAGGGAAAAAAAATTACATTAGATTACTGACGGCTTCGTATAACGGACACTGCGATCTCAGGAGACATCAATTCATCATTGGAAACTCTGAGACCGATCTATGTAGATTATGCGAAACGCAAAAACAGACGCCGGAGCACATTTGCTGTGACTGCCCGGCGGTAACGGAGCGCAGAATAAAGTTTATTGCAGGAATCATGATGACTCCAAATGAGATATACAATCTGTCACCGTAGTTGGGTTTATTCGCACCCTTAATTTACTTCGGTGAACGTTTGGGCTGCACAAAAGATCCTTTGGATCACAATGCCTATGGCCTCACGTAATAATAATAAATAATACACAGATATAATATTTCAAGCACTATCCTGCAGGTGTGAGAATATTTTCCTAAGTTTTAATACAAATTCTTTACCTTTTCTAAAAAATAACCAAAAATTTTTTGAAAACCAGCGAAACTATTTTAAATAGCAACATAGAAAAAATTCCAAAATGTACAAATTTGTATTAGAAAAACTTAACTAATTTTAGCAGTACACGGCAGAACATAACAGAATGTTTTCAAGGCCAAAACCACTAACCAGTGTTTGTGCGCAAGAAATTTGTAAGAGTCGACAGCATTTTAGCTTTAAGTCATTGCCGTTTCTTTTGATGTGGTTTCCGATAGCAGTTCCCATTGTAATCGATTCTTTAATTTTTTCTAGAAGTTTCGCACAAGAAATAAATTCTTATAAAAAAGTATAACATCACGAAACAAAATTTGGAATAATGCATCCTATATTTATTAAGGAAAAATTATATTGTTGTCTACAATCATGCCACAATCATCTGTCAGTAAATTATATAAAAATACCAACAGATATTTATTTTCTTCCAAATGTAATAATTATTTGCAATCGTACACTATTAAGGACCTTTCGGTGTAAGTATTTGTGATTTTTTCTCTTTCAGTATTTGAAACTACACAAAAGGGATCAATTAAAAGTGACCAATAATAGATAACGTTTTTTTTATTAGCAAAATTTTTTTATAATTCCAAATACGCAACAAAAGAAACTTTTTCCAACAAACTTTCATAATAGATCACAATAAGTTTATGACCGCAACTTTTGCTTCACAAATCCATGGAAATAATGCCTACACATGCAGGAATAAAAGTATATACATAAATACTTACGAATACGAGTGGATACTGGTATATGGAGAAAAATATTACACATTTAATTGCTTTTGTTTTGTTTAATATTCTGGTTCAAGATTAATGAGACAAAAGCTTTTTGTGTATAAATCTTTGTTGCCAACAAGACTAATAAAAACAAAAGGACATTCAACACTTGATAAAGAAGTGGATCCACAACAGAAATTAATAGAGGTTGGAGGGGGTCGATTTATAAAGTTGTGAGTGTGGGAGTGTAATATTTTGGCATTCCTTAAGGATTTATTAACCACGTTTTGTTTTATAGTGTTTTTATTCTTCTTCTTTGAGCATTGTTTTGTTGGACATTATTATTTTCTATGTATTTTCTACTGCATGATAGACTAGCTATCGGTCTGCTACCTTTTTGTTTTGTTTGTTACCTAATTAATGTCAAACTAAGAAATGTTTGTGTTAGTAGAGTTGCCATCGAAAAACGCAAAAATTAATTATCTTAACATTCACTAAAATAGGAAAGTGTATAGCCTCGCGCCGTAAAAAGCTACTGTAATGGCATTATTGCTTCAACAATGTTATGTTTCTCGCAACAGTTTATGAAATGAAGTAATTTTCGCTTTAAGCAATTGTAAAAATGCTTTACTTACGATAAAACCTTCTCTTGGTTCACAATTAATCACCGTATGGTTAATCAACATGGTTACAAATATCAATAATATTGACAAAATTCTGAGTACCATATTATTTTAAACCAGTGCGTTTGCAATCAAACTATGGTTATGAAACAGTCATGGCTGCCTGCTTCTGCAGAACTTTTGACTTGAATACTTTTTTCTCAATTGTGTATTTTATTTTGAAGTCATTAGTTTTGTTGAACTGCTCTCAAATATTTAACAAAAGTAACAAACATAGTGTGATTAATTTAAATCATAGTTTGTTTCAATCGAATTAGTATATGATATATAATTGATACATAAGGCAACAGTAGTTTTATAAGAGCAAATTTGTTTTCATAATTGTATGATATAATTTAAATCATATAATTCCATCACCACTCGTTCATCAAATTATGGTTGCCTCAACTATGTTTTACTATTGCAAAAAGTATCGCAAAAGTAATTAAAAGCCTTGCAGTGTATCAATATAGCAACATCGGTGTGGACATATTGGAATGACATGTGATTGAAAAAAAATCAATAATTATGGATCAAAATCAGATATGGTTTTTAGCTCCATATATTTGTGATTATTTGGCAACACCTTTTTTCCCAATTTACTTAGAAAATACACAACCACAGTATATAACAATATAGTAATACATCCTTAACAAGAAACAAATAATTTACACAGGACACATAAATACTCTCCATATTATTTCTTAACTATCGTCATTCGAGCCATATATCCTGAAAAGCATCCTTCTAACAAACCCACACACACACAAATGAACTCACATTCAAACACGCCAATTTGTAATTATTGCATGGAGCTAAATAGCACAAAGTACCAAAAAGCTTTGATACTGACATACGCAGATATAAATTCACATACACACACACACACATATATATACAAATTGACAAATTTCTTCTTAGGGGACACATTTAGTTGAGAGAATTTCCATTACCTTCAGAGCAGCCAACAAAAAAAAAATATAACAACAGTAAAAAAAAAGAATGGCATGTGGTAATTATAACCGCCCCATAAACAAAAACAAAATAGAAGGAAGAAATACAGGACATTCACATGCAGGATGAAGTAAAATATAAATTAAACGAAGGAAATGGAATTTGAAGTAAATACGAATATCGTGGCTTGGCTACTAATGAAAATCGATTGTTAAATAGTATTTCACTCTCTTTGGCCTATTAAATGTTTAACTGTAAATGAAACTCAATATTTTATAAGGTTGTTTGTGTGTTTTTTTTTTTACTGTCCTGACTAATGTCCTTTTGATGTTGTTGTGTTTCCTTTATTTGTTGCTTTAACAACAATACATACGTTTCAATGTGTTGAGGTGTTACCTTTAATTGCCAAAACAAAAAGAACACAACGTTTGTTGTTTTTATGTCCTACAAACATCCTTTTGGCAACAAAAGATTTATGTATTATATATTTTCTTCAAGTCCGCGTTTAACTACAGGGGTTTGTGAGTTGTTAAAAGTGCTAATGTTTATTGTTCTTAATTTTAATTGTAATGAATAACTGACGGAGTTCTAAGACAGTTTGACATTACAAAAGGAAAAGGCGGTTTTAGTTAAAAGACATAAACAACTGAAGTTTGACATTTATTACAGTTTGGTTTTTATTTTTCTAAGTAGACAAATATAATGAAATGAAAGTTAAAGAGAGAAACTTGTATTTATCGCAATATTGTCATTGAGAACAGGAATTTTCTTTGTAGATAACTTCAGCATTGTACATCATCTTTGCTTACAAAGTGAGAATTCGTTTTAAAATTTCCATTTGCTTAGCTTTAAGCTCTTAAATTAACGAAGGAAACGTATTTATAAATATACACATTTTATCGAATTTGGCAAATTTTGAAGAAATTTTCTATTATTTTACCCTCAAAAGCCGCAACCATACTGCAGAACTTTCCATTGCTCGATATATGAATTTAATCATTAGCTGCGACACCGATACAATTATTTTACAATTTCTTCCAATCAACAGTTGCTTAGAATAATTAACTATTTTCAATTTATATTTTAATTGAATCAAAAATTAGTTTAATTAATACTATTTCCACATTAATTTGTTGATTAATAAATTTAATTTAAGTAATTATTAGGCAAGACCGATCTTTGTGATGGATTTTATGGGCACATTTTTCAATTGATTTTCACAAAACTTATTTCAAACTACAAATATGTGTTCACAAAAGTTAACGAGATATTGAGCTTTATTATGGGTTTAGTATTATTTTTTGCTGGGCGTTGTTCTGAATACAATGGAAAACAAATGACAGGTCATGACATATTACAAATGGCCAAAACGTCAGTTCAAAATCATATCATCCCTATGGGAAAACCTTATATGTGATTTTTTAATTTGAAAATATTTTTAATTAATTCTGGTGATATAATACTACAATTTTCGTGATTGATTGACAACTAATTAGTTTTATGATTGAGTAATCGTTTTTCTCAATTGATTCTTGTTTTCGCATTTATCTCTGTAAGTGCAGGTTAATTTAAAAAAAAATTATGTTGTCTCAGTAAGAAAGTACGTTTTTCAGTGTCAATTACGACAGCTGCAATCAAATAGTTAAAGATCCTCTATCGTTAATTAAATCTGCTGAGTCACTTGAAAGTTTTTAACAAATAATTGTTTCATAATAATGGTTTTGAAATTCACTATTTTCATTTCTCTTTATGTAACATTTTTTTTCTCTCTAGTACCATTTTTTTTTTAATTTTTAAAAAATTCATTGTTATTTTATTAATTTCGGATTTTTTTGTTTTAATTTTAATGAAATTTAAATTGTAAAATTTTTTTGGTTCCTGCCTTTCAAAAATGATCGAATCTCCTAAATGGTTTTCATTATATAACAAATTCTGTTATTTTCAAGCGATTACTATTAAAATGAAAACAAAATGCTGAACTAAACTCATAGAAACGAACTATTTAAAAACTCGGAAATTGCAGATGCCAACAGGGGCATAAAATTAAGTTTTCTCTGACATCAGACGGCATAAATAATTAACAAACTTTTACCGAATGAAATGATAAACATTATCCAACAAGAACAAAAAAAAATATATATGTAATTTTTGATAAGTTCATTTAATATTTATGACAACTACTACTACATGTTTGTAGTCTCTCTGCAATATAAAGGGATATTTTATATCAGTTTTGCTAGAGGAGTTATGGCACTTGTGTTGTGTATGTCATTACACGTATCAGTTGTGATTTACGGCTTAAATAAAATAAGCAATTCTTCATTTTTTTCTCTTGTTGTTTCAATTCCTCGGCGTGTTTAGTTTTTGGTCTCCTTTTATTTTTTTTTTTTTTTTTTTGATTACAAGTGATAAGAGTTAAGTAAAATTGACCGTTAGTGATTTGAAGCACAAGTATAAAGGGATTGCTTAATAAAAAGCAAGAGTTGCCATGACAATTCTGGGGAAAAAGTTAAATATTGCTGTGATATGCAACTTTTCCGGTTATCACTCCATGGGGATAGCAAAAGCTCTAAATTCCAGCCTACAAGTCCTTGTGATGATTTAATTCGGAATGGTGAGTTCGAATTTAAAGTTGGCTTATTTTTCTTTTAATTTTCATGAACGATTTGTTCTATTCCATTTATGTTTGTATCTCATGGCAACACTAACAACTTACATTGGCATTGTCTAACAGCTAATATTTCAAACAAAAAAAAATATTTGCAAAGACATCAGTATATATTCGAACCCAAGTTTTTTTAGTGTCCAGAAAATTACTTTTCATATTTAATACATCATGATATGAGATTCATATGAAAATCTTGAACTCACTCCTTGGCGCATTTGTCCGAGAAAAGAAAAACAAGTCATAATAAATAATGACAAGTTCAATAAAGATTTATGACTCTGGTGGTGCTCTTGTCTTTTGAACAAACGTGTATGGGTGTGGGAGGAAATCAAGTACGGCAGGGAAATGTTACCACCATATTTAATATTCAAACAACATATGAGACTTTCTACAAGGATTCACTATCAGCTGTTTGCAACAACAACAACAGCAACAATGATTTTGTTTATCATTTTCAATTTTAGTTTACCATACAAATGTAAATACATAAAATGAGGTGATTAAATATAAAACACGAGGGTAGTTTATAAAACATTTTTAAGAAATTAAATATCTTTATTATATCTACAAGCAGAAAAAAAAACATGGTTGCAGCATGATTATGCCAATATTATCACGATTACTAAACTAATTTATTATTGTTATTATTGCTTTAAAAGTTTGTAAGCCTTAAAAAATTTACATCTTACATATAATATAATCATCACATTATTTCCATTTATAAAAATTGCAACATTGTTGAATTAAAGAAAGAATAATTTTTATTAAAAAAATAATCTCCCACTCTCTCCCACAGAGCTTAACTATTATGCAATCAAAATATTCTTATTTGCAATCAAATTATGGCCATAAAATAGATGAGATAAAAATCTAAAATTAAACATGTTAAAACAAATACGATGCAACAAGTAAAAGGATATAAGATTGTGTCCTTTATTTCAAATTCAACGCACAAAAAGTCTATTTTTCATTTTATGCTACAATTGATCAAAATATGGTTAAGAAAATAACTTGTATGTGGTTATATGGGTTAGTTTCGATACAGAAGGCAGTCACAACTTAAGACCTGATTCATTTTGGTATGAAAATTTGGTCGCTTTGTGATATCCTGGTACATACAGGGTTAATTATATTATAGTTGCTCTCTCGCCGTGGCAAACCTGATGATTGTTGTTATTAAGACGATATCCTGACTAACTCTACATTCTACATTTATGGAACCATAATATTTGTAAATTAAAATATATTACGATTGGTTTTAATCATATAATATTTATTTTCCATTAAATATTATGATTATAAAATATCATAATATTGTTAAACTTTGTCATTTTAACACTTTACTGGACAATTTCGTAATTTAAATATTAAGATATTTGGAATTCATTGAACAAAAGAAGAGACAATGAAATTTATATTCTTTGGTGAGCCTTTAATGTATGCGATTTTAATTTAATTGTGTGTTATATGGCAAGTGTTCATCATTCTACTGCTCAAATTTGCATATAGATTTTAAACATAATTTTACCGACAATCGTATATTTAAAAAATAAATCCTTCTTCGCCAGGGGTATGATAAATTCGGCACTTCTATTACAAAAATAAGGGAATTTTGGTAGGCTGTAATGCAGACGGTATGTAGTTTATATTGCAAAGTAAGTTGCTTGGTAATGGCAATACATTCTAATTTTTTTGTTGAGATAAAATATAAATCGGATTTATTTCAATAATAATATGAATTGCTGCCTTATAGTAGTCATAAATTATGGTTGTCTCAGCCATGTTTTTTTTTCTTACTGTTTATTGCCGTGTTCAAACAGAGACCTTCATATAAAGGAGATTTTATTTCCAAAATTTTAACTAAAATTAATTCTAAATATTTTTTCTATACATATGATGAAGAAGATGATGAAGAAGAACATTTCAGACTTACCACCTTTATTCATTCCCGTTCAAATATTTTTTCCAATAAATATGGGAGTGTGTGTCCAAAAATATTTATGTGCACTTTAATGTATTAATAATAAAAATAACGTATTTATTAAATATTTATACAAGTATGTTTTTAGACACACACACATTTGTACATCGAGTTCTATAAAAATAGAAAAAAAAACGAGCAAACTAATATATCCACCCTTAACTATTTGTGTTACCACAAATTTCCATATCGTATATTTGTACCACATCTAAATATAATTTTCTTTGGAAAAAATGTTGGCTGCTTATTGGGACATGTGTCTCTCGTTATATTTATGACCAACACTTGACTTTAGTCACTTTCACTATTCATTTGTGAATTTATGATGGGGTTTGTCATACATGTCCCATTACACCAAAAGTGTCTAAATTCATACCTTTTGTTAACTTATTCATAGTAAAGTACATGCTTACATACTCACATACATACATAAATATTTATGCACATACGAGTAATTATGGAAATGTTGTCTTTGTCTTCTGGGGGCTTTATTTCCCATTTCCCTAAAGTCCATAAATTTTGTTGCTTATTTTGCCAGATTTTGATCGATAACATTGTGTCAATTGATTAACTGTGTGTTTTATGGTGTAACAATACGAGTTTGATACGAGCTTGATGGCAACATACAACAACTATACAAGTGGATGTTCATAATTATATATGAATGCAAGTATTTGCTTATGATTATTTAGTATTTATATCATAATATTGATTATTTTAAAGGGTAATAAAATGATTTTATTTATTTTGGCCTATTTGTGTCATTTGTTGACCTAGAACTTTGGAAGCGATTATCTTGCCAATAAGTGTAGAAAATGGTGCATTTGAGTTGTAAAATTATTTTAAAATATGTGGTAAAACTAAATAATTAAACGATTGAGTTTGTTAATTCCATGTATTAGTTTTAATAATATTGTTTAAAAAATTCATTTGTCGTAGGTTTAACAATTGTACATGTATGCTGGCATTTATACCATCATATTTGATAGCATTTCTAAATTGTATCCTAATTTAAAAACTTTCAGAAAAGAAATAAACAGTATCTTATATAAAAGCTTAAAATTAAAAACAATACGATATATAATGCCTTCTTCTGTTGTTTCGCAACACCTCACAAAGGCTTTATATGATAGACCGAAATCCATATGTCCTTACCTCAATACAAGCAATACCTCTCCCAACATTTGGTTGCAACCACACCAACCACGTGTACTCCCGAAGGAGACCTCACCAATAACTGTTCACGGCATCATGTCATCAACAAAGGTAGTGCGATGGCTACCAGCACAACCATTCTCAAGAAGAAAGAGTATGCCAATAGCACATCCATTCCCCAATAGGACAGATATGCATCTCGCATTATCACATCGCACGGGGAGTCCAATATAGGAAGAACACTGTCTACCCATCGGTAGACACTTTCCTATCGGACTTATCGGCTCCCGTGGTACCAGTGTACGGTTACTAGTAGCGCTTCGAAAGAGAACTCCCAGGGATTAACTTTCTATTGACTTTGGTCCTGGGCAGAGATCTTAAGTAAGTAAAAGATCAATATTAAACATTAACTCCTTTAGAAAATCTGTTTAATAACAGCTAAAATTTAATTTCAACCAAATGTTTGCCTGAACAAAAATAAATTTAAAAAGGACTTTTCTATACAAAAAAAAAACAATAAAAAAAACCATATAAAAATTCATGTATCAAGCAAGTGACATTTTTAATAAAATTTCATGTCATTCCCAAATAAGAACAGGATTGATTTTCATTAGTTCATATTATCTCGAGATTACTGTATTATCATTCTTCTTACTGGAAATATAAAAAACATCTTTTCCACAAGAAAACTAAAATGCCATTAAATATTCGAAGATTTTAAAAACGTTCCCAGTTACAAACATATTTTGCATGCATATATGACTGTATTTATATTCATTAAAAAATATGTGGCTCCCCCAGGAGAAATATGACGATTGTTGCAAATTGTTTTATATGTCAACTTCCGACACCTTTTGTTGGCATTAAAAAATATGTTGGAAAATTATTATATTGTTTTTTTTTCTTTGTCTACCACGTACTTATTCACAAAAGTATGACAATTTGCCAAAAAAACCGAAAAATGTCATTGACACTATAAAATGTTAGGGAAATGTGTTTGTTATTTTTGGTAAGCTGGTATGTTGTTGTATTGGCTGGCGCACCATAAGGAAATGTTTGAATACATGTGACATTTGTTTTTATGATCCTTGTTCCATTTATTTGCCTTTTATGATTATTATTGTTAGTACAAACATTATATTTCTTTCTGGATGGGAGGAAAAAATAAAAACAAAATTTCTTTTTCAATCATGTTAACATTTAAGGATTAAATAAAAAAAAAACTTTTGGTGGTGTTTTCCGTATCCTTGTCTAAGAGTTTGCATGGTTGTATATGTGCGTTTGTGTATGTGCATGTGTAAAACCATATGAGTTTGAATGTGTATAAAAATGTTATCTTTTGAATGAGCAGCTTAATGGATGTTAAGCTGATGTTAAGTGTATTTTTGTGGGTTAAATATTGTTTTTTATCTACTGAAGTTTTATGCAGTCTTTTATTTTGTGGGTGTTGTTTAGCCTTTAAATTCCCTTACATATTCTTATGATAGTTAAGTCTGTCTGCCTGTCGGAGTGTCTGTCTAGCTGTTTGTGTACAAAAAGGCAACATACATATTTAACAACTGTTAAACGTCGATGTTCATTTATTTTTGTGCCATTCTATTGTTTTCTTTTTTTTTTTTTTGTATTTTTCCGCAAGTTTTGAAATTTTTTGCATTTTTTATAGACTTTTTCCTGTTCAAATATTTTATGTATTTAGCCTTGCGGCCACTTTATTTAGACCGCTAAATTTGATGGGGGAAAAAATATATTTTTATTATAAAACAATACTTTTCAATGTAATTGCTATAGAATAAACCACAATTGGGAGAAAAGAGTTACAAAAAGATTTGAAAAAAAAATCCATTTGAAACTTGTTAAAACATATTTTTTAGGAAAGAAGAAAGTAATGGAAGTTAATGCATATGCACTTAGTCCTTTTGTAGATTTATTCAAATATGAGATACAGTTAACATTGTTGGGCGCCCCTAGAAACCGCAAAACGCAACTCTTATATAAAGTTTGTGGCATCAGACACTGTCTTTTAATTTCAAAAGAATAAGCTGAATCTTAGAAATCAATTTCAAAAGCAGTTTTATGCGTTAAAAAAAAAAAAATTCGAAATAATTAGATGCCGATATCTCTTCATTAATTTTTCAATATTTTTCAACCAAGATATCCTTCGAACGAATCAAGCGATTTTAATCAAGTTTTTTTCAATTAAATTTGTTTTATTTTTAATTTTTAGATTTGATTAAATTTGGGCTGTTACAAATTTAAAATTTATTTCTGTCAAAATCTGTCAAACCTAATCGTTTCATTTTCTCATGGGAATGTACCTGAGACCAACTCATTTAGAAATTCGCGAATTTGGTTCAGGTTGGTTAAGCTCAAAAAACACATAGCAACAAAAGTCTGTATAGATTTCTAAGGTTCAAAACGTCGAGATCTGAAGAAAACCCGATTTTCGAAAATTGGGAGAAGTTAAAAAAACATTTTTCATTTGTTTATTCTTAAATTTGTTAATATTCAAAAATATATTTTGTGATGGGGAATATTTTTTCTATCGTATTTTCAAATATAAAAAATTTATTATCGCGAAGGAAGTGAAGCATACTACGATAATTCGAAGTGAGTTTCAAACCCTTAAAAACAGACTTATTTTTAATTTTTAAAATTCAGACCATGTTTCAAAAATTGGATCTTGTTTGCGAAAGTTCAAAATTTTTTTTAGAAAGTTGGAACCTTAATTTCGAAAATTCGAAACTTCAGTACTTAGGCAACAGCTCTTAGCAAAAAGAATAATTTCAAAAATCGAAAACAGTTTTTGGCATAATCTTTGGAAATTAATGAACATTAAGCTTAAATTAAACATAAAGTTATATTTCTAAAATCTCCTGTGATATTAATCGCACCAAATGTTAAAGGTCTTTTTTAAGTGCTGCTGCAGCATTCATACCGAAAAATAGTTTTTGTCTATTTTCGATAAAGCATTTAAAATTTGCGTAACATCGCTAAAATTGAACATCGGTATTCTACGGAAAATTTTACTTTTGTGTCACGTTCGCCACCAAGCAATTAAGCTTGTATTTTAAATTTATTTATATTTGAATTTATTTCACTCTTTTACTTAATGTAGAGCTAAATACGGTCTCCGCCAAGATGCAAAAAGAAAAAGAAAATATAAATTCTACTTTGGAGAAACAAGGTTTATTGGCAGGTGGCGAACGGGACAAAAAGTAGACTTCTGCGGAAATTCCCATATGTAAAGTAGAAGTTAAATTGCTTCATAAATGTTCATATCATCATTAGAGAACATATGAGCACAAAGTAGATTTCGAGCTAAATTTCGAATATTTGTATTTCATTTATTAATTTCAGTTTTTAGTTAAAAAAAAAATAAAAGTTAAATCTGCCGGAAAAGCTTTCAGTTTGGTTATTTTAAACAATATAATGGTTACAGCCAATAACAAATGATTTCCACAACCATATATTTTCTTTGTTGCCAGTATGTAACAGCATTGCTAACTTAGTGTATATGTTTGTATGTATGTATATATTTACTTTGAGGTATACGTATATCTGTATTTAACTTGAGAAAAAAAACATAATCCTTTACGACTTTAATAAAACATTAAAACAAAAAAATTCATAAATATTAAATAACTTTTACCTTCAAATGTTTAATTATCTATTACCCCCCTTTCACTCTTAACATAAAATATAGCAAAGAAGTAAATGAGGAAAAAAATATTCTATTGATAATTAAAAAACTTTTTTGTAGATGGAAAATTTTAATTATATTCTCAACAGAACTTTTAGCTGTAAGTAGCATTACGAATATTATCTAAAAGCAAAGCATAACGAATAAAAAGGACATTTTCATAATTTTTTTAAATACACTTCTATTAACACCAGCCATTTAACTCGTTGGCCTGATGATATGCCTTTTTGAAAGACCAAACTTTGTTAGCAGAATATAAAATATAATTTTCATTAATTTAATATCAGGCCTTCAAGGCAAACAATAGCAAATATGAAAACATATTTTTTGTCCCCAATGAGAGACAGTATTAAAAAATATATTACTTCCTGCTGTATATCCTGATTAATTTTTATAACTCTCACACTCATACTCACATTAGAAAACATTGAAAATCCTTATCCCGGTAAGGAACTTCACGCAACACACGAAAACACACACACACACAGATAAAAATAAAGCAAAAAATGTTGCATAATTAGGCAGAGACGTTAGAAAAACAGTTGTTAATGCAAACTTCCAAAAAAAAAAAATTTGTGTTTGTTTAACCCTGAATAAAATTTTATATGTTAAACTTTCAACTCTTTTCTTTGTTTTTTTCTTTTATACAATTGCTTGACATATTAATTTGTGCGTTGTTGCTTTCATTTTTGCTTGTCGTTTTAGCCCTCCAGGGAAATTTATTTCAAGTGGAAAGCAGCTCAATGGTTGTTTGTTCGTGTTTTTCGTAAATATTACAAAGGTTTCAAGCAAATGTTTATTCAATGTATATTTTCTTATCTGTTTTCGGTAAATTACAAACACAATTTTAAAATATTTGTATTCTTTTCAACAAGTTTTAGTTTTCTGCTTGTTAATTATTTAACTGTAATTAATATTAAACGGGGTAAATTGTTCATTAAAGCTCAGTCTTAAAATTTCCTTAACAATTTCTTTTTTATTAAATATTTTAAACTAATTTTTTCACAGCTTTTAACAATAACTCAACTTTTTAAATGATAATTTCCTTGAAGTTTTAGAACAAAAACGTATACTAAAAACCAATTACCATCAAAGCTTTCTGACAAACATGTTAACAATTAAGACATAAAAAGATTATTATGCCCTTAAATCACACATTAATTTGGGAATAATGAACTAACTCCAACTTCTATATGTAGAATACTTTTGTAAAAACAGTTATGTCAATAAAATTAAATGATAATTATTATTACCGTAATGCGGACAGAAAATAGAATAGAAACTACTACAAATTTACGGAAAAAAAACGTTATAACAACTCTTGCCTGCAGCAAAAAATGGCTTCAACCTTTTTCTCAGCACATCTCTAACTTCTTAAGGAAATTTCTGTTTAGACAAAGAAAAACCCCAAAGAAATAAAACGTCTCGACATTAAAACCTCATACGGGCGGGCCCCACAACAATAAATTGAAAACCACACACATGTTTTTCAACGGCAAACACATATTAACCAACATGGATATGCATGATAACCCATACACACACATACACACATTTAAATTTTAAAGAAAAACATTTCAAAAATCCTAGGAAAACTTCTCATATCCTGCCTGACACTCTTAAGCAAACAACAGTTACAATAACAACAACAACAAAGAAAACAAAACGGCAATAAAATGAAAAGATTTGGTATTACGAATGAATATTGTTTGCCACAAATGTAGTTTAATTCTTTAAGTAAATATTTCATTTTTGTTGTATTTCATTTTTCGTATTCACAACAAATTTTCCAAGTCAAATGTTGTACTCGTATGTGTGTGTATTTTCCCCCGCAAAACTCTAAAACTTTATCACTTCTTAACAAGGATTTACGTTTACGTGAATGTGTGTCTGTAGCTGGTTTTTTGAACTTTTAAATTGGCTTAGAATACGCTTGAGAGAATCATGTTTCCTTCCATTCATGATGCCTCCTCGTAAAGATTTTCACAAATTGTGTGTTATGGATGAAATGTGTCTCTATGTGTGTGTTTTTTGTTTCTTGATTTTTAAGTGAATTAAACTTATTTTTTATTTTCTACAATGTAAAATTTACCTTTGAATTCTAAAAAAGGAAATTAAATTCTTTTTTTATTGGTTTAGACAAAAAAAGCTGAAAGTTAGAAAAAGACACTTTTCCACTTATTTTAACAAAATAAACACGTGCGGTTTTTGTAAAGAAATATTCCCTTTTCTTAGTTCGTTTGTGTGTTACAAGTGATACTTTAGAATGTGATGTACAGAATTTTAATAAATTGTGGGAATTATTTTCTCCACCTTCTCCCTGGCACGTATCGGTTTTGTAAAAAAAAGGAATGATTTAAAAAAAATCAGTCAATAACTGGAGTTGTAACTGAAAACCATGAATTAAATTGATTTTGATATAAAAAATTGGAAATTTCACATAATCTTAAAGTGAAGTTATACATTTTTCAATATTTGTTCGTACAGAGAAGTGCCTGCAGTCCACCGGTCAGGATCGCTACTATCACCGGAATGTAATCGAACTAAAGATCGATTATTCCCGGTCAATGGAAATATCACACCATATACGTACAATAAACTTCTTTGACACTAATAGTCCTAAATACCGGAAGAAAAGTGCACGCGAATCGAGCATTAACTCCAACTTCCGCTTGCTTCTCTTCTCTCAAAGAGAGAGAAAAAACTTTAAAAAATATATTCAATCATAAAAGTCGTTGATTTTATTAATCACAATAATCGATTTTCATTCTACCACGAAATTTTGTAGTAAGAATTTAACTCTGTGTTTAAATAAATATGGGACGCAGGTGACTTTATAGGCCATCACTGTAACTTAACGGGAAGAGCAACACTTACACAAAATTGATGTACTGCCTTTCACTATAAAAGAAGTAAACGAATCCCGAAAATCAGCGATTAAAATAAATTAGTTTTTTCGAAATTTTTTACACCGATATCTCTTAGGCCGTTTTGTCGATTTTTATTAAATTTACCGCAGTTGACGCCCGTTTCCATTAGTTAGGACCTTTCTATATTAAAGTTATAGGTATATGAATGGTTTTCTGTGCAGTCAATAAAATCTTTAATTTAAAGGAAATGAACCACTAAACAGTTACATGGACACATAATTTCTACTAATTTTTGGATAAACTCTGAACTAGTTTTTAGTAAATATTTTCCTAGGTTTTATTGAAAATTTCGTGATAAAGAGGAAATTTTGTATTTTCTAACATCAAGAACAATTTTAGAGAGTTTTGGCATTGGCGCCATATGACAACCATTTTAAAATTAAAATAAGTTAAATTTCCCAAATATTAGTTAATATTTATAGTGTACAAACATACACACATACATATATACATATAGTAAACGGTATTTTAATAGAGTGTCACAATTTTGAGTTGGCATCACTGCTTTACTTGAGCACCCATTTAACAGCTGGTAGTTACTTTTTGTTTAGCTTGCTTTGAAATTTCATTATGAATCGACTCACAGAGCAACGCGTGCAAATTGTGGAAAATTTTAATCAAAATAATTGTTCTATTCTTCAAACTCATCGTGCTGCGGGCGCTACAATTGATTTACTCAACGAAACTTTTGATGAAAAAATAATTTCAAGTAATGGCCTAATCAATTGGGATACCAAGATCGTGTCATTTAACCCCATTCGATTATTTTCTTTGAGGCTATGTTAGTCTGTGTTCACAAGTGAAAGTTTTCTTTCATGATACCTTTCATGGTACCCGACAGCATTCTTCTCTTCCCTCTCACCAACAAAGTACCACTTTCATGAAAGAAAACTTTCACGTGTGAACAAAGACTTAAGTCACTTGTCTACATCGATAAACCACAAACAATTGAACACCTGGAAGTCACATTCGAAGAGTTATCGGTGAAATAAGGCCGAAAATGCCGCGAAAAGTTGTTGAAAATTGGTGTTACAGATTGCGCCTTCTGTGCTATAGACGTGGCGGCCACATGGCAGAAATCATATTTAAACATTAATTTCATAAAATTTTCTTTTTCAATTTCATTGATATTAAATATATATTTCCTTGTTTTATTATGATTTAAGCTTGTGCCACGCTATAAAAAACACCCTTTTCATCTATGCGCAAATTATCGTAACAGTAGTAAGAATAGACTCCCCACGGCCTTAAAAAGCCGATATCGGCTTAAAACTCGATTTTCGAAAATTGTGTTGAAATCAGTAACATTCTACTTTTAACTCATCATTCGATTTCAAATTTTTAAACAAGAAATTAAAATTATGTAAATAATAACAGAATAAAAAATTTGAGAATTTTCATGAAAGAGGCATAAATTAAATACTGCTGTCCTTCAACACTATTGGAAGACTATATTTAATTTTTTTAATCTAAATTATAGAAAATAAAATATCACACTTTAAAAAAACGTTTATATAAATAAAATCAGTTTTGTGCATCCTCCATAATAGCCCCTCTACGCTAAGTCCTATCAAATAAGGGTTGGATTTTAAGTTAATTAAGTAAAAGTTTCATAGTTACAACCATAATTAGCACATTTTTCCAAACTTCAATTTATGTTTAAGTAATTATTTTACTATGACATTGGGTTTTTATAACTATTTGAAATTAAACTTTCTCATTTCAACTGTTGTAAAAGAATTCTTTGGAGAGTTGGTATTGCGACTTTGCGAAAAAAAATTTATATATATAAAATAAAATTAGTCATCATTACGTTTGTTGTAATAAAATGACTGTCACTTGGATGTCAACTCATACTTAGCACAATACCAAGCACTATATCTACTTCTCTTCCCCTTTCCTCCTTTGTACTCTTGTATACAGTTAATTAAATGTCAGCTGCAAAATAAGACCAAAAATTATTACAAATCACAGACAAGGCATACATTCTCAATCAACTAAAAGAAACAGGAACTTGAATGTCCTTTCTGCATCCTTAATATTGTTTTGCTTAGCACAATTACTCTCACACACACACAATGTGCTGTGTCACAAACTCATCAGGTTTTACAATTTCTACAATTACAAGTGCTGGCATTTTGCTTTTTGCTTAAGATTGGCATGCCACACCCTAAAAATGAAATGGAATTTTTCATTTCTTTCTACATAAAATTCAAGTATTTGCAGATATCGTAAGGAAAAACAAAAACTGAAAGATTGTAAAATCTTTAACAATAAACTAAAGAAAATTTTGCTTACTTCAAATGCTTGTTCTTTTTACGAGTATGTATTTTTGCACTTAATACGCTTCGTTGAACCAAGATTGCAAAGTCACATAGTTTAACACCCCGAGGTCACCGCAACGTTAGAAAATACGAGTATACAAACACCAGCCAACAAACAATATAAGGATTTGAAAACTTGAAACAAAATTCATTCATCCTGGCGCAAAGAGGGGAGATCCAAGACATGCCAAATTTGGATTTTTTTCTTTTATTTATTTTTTTATTTGATTTTTCTACTGGTTGGGTGGATGAATGCTTGGCTGATTTCTAAATATTTAGACTAAATACCAACAAGAAATCTTTCACAAAGTTTCTTTTCTTTTAGTTTTTCTTTTTTTTCCAAAAAGTTTTTTCTCTTCTTTTTGCCAAACGGAAGCATTGACTTTTCTCACATGTCACCGGACTTTTTTGTCTGCTTTTAGATGTTTGTAAATATTTTAGTAAATAGTCTTTATATTAACAAAAGTCTTTGCTTCAGTTTGACCATCAGAAAAAAAAGAAGTTTATTATAGTTCATGCTTAATTGGGTTCAAGTCACTTTTGCTGACCGATTATATTGATGATGATGCGAGTGTTTTTATTTTCATTCACATGATAATGTCAATTATCAAAGTTCTTCAAGAACAGCTTTTCCAAGTGAAAGTAATAAAAATGTGATTGGAGTTATTAAAGATACAATCGATTAAGTATCGGCTGATTTTTATTTTTTTGTTTGCTCCTTAGAGGCGCATAACTTTGTATTAAACAACAATGATTTCAATATACATACATATATTATATTAGAAGTTGAAACGCTACTATGAGAAATACCAAAATTTCATTTTGAAAAAATATTGTTATAAAAAAAGCATATTTTTTTATGTTTAAAAAAATAATTTTTTGAATACAACTACTCCAGCCGAAAAAATGGATATTTGCCCAAAAATACTCCACCAAAAAAAGTATCATATCCGAAAAGAATATATTTCAAAAAGTACATTTTTACAAAAGTACTCTGTTCAGAAAAGAAATCTTGTTAAGGAGTTAACATTTCCAAAACGTAACTTTTGCTAAGAGTACTTTTCCTTAATTTTTTTTTTTCAAAAAAAAATGCCTTGATTAAAAACTATAATTGATTTTTAAGAAGTGAACATTTATACCAGTTTCAAAAATAACAGCTCATATCGCTCCTTTATTGCAACATAGTCATATCTCAAAAAAAAATTTTTTTTGAGTTACTGATGAAAAAGAGTTTCCCAATACCTTCTTTATTTGTAAAAAATTTCATAATCATATCTCTATCTAAACCGAAGTTATAACCACGTCAAGCCGCCCATATAAATGCTTACGTTTTGAAATCTTTAAATGCATTTTGCAACGTTTGAGTTTTTTTGAGATATGACTACGCTGCAATAAAGGAGCGATATGTTGATAATTTCTTTGCATTAGTTTTTCAATATTATTTTAAGCATGTTGGCATTAAAAAGTACATTATCAATGTTCAAGGTAATTTTTTACCTACTACGTGCGTCAATGATTTTTGGCTCAGCTTGCGCCAAACTTTTGTTATATCCGGCTGACTATTATTATTAATCTGCTTCTATATTCAAAAATGTATACGTTTGCATTTGCTTAGATGAATAGAGTGATAAGCAGAGCTTTGGCTACATGCTCTGCCGTCGCTATTTTCTGCAGACACAGTATGCAAGTATCATCTTTCTTGATTTGCCATTTTATTAGACAATATTTAAAATTACTGTGTCCTGCCACTTACGTTCCTTACAACGGTGGCTCCTATTTTATCATAGATTTTCACATACCATAGTCATGATTGACTAAAAGTAAAGGTACGAGGCTTCAAATGGCATCATAATTCACTCTCATTTCTGTCGAAAATTATTCGTATATGGGCGTACTACTATTGTTTCAGTTCCTTCCCTTTACGTGTGATCTTTATTAGCTGCCAGTCGTCATCGTGGAACTTGTCGTTATGTCTTTGTTAACATACCGTAAACTTCGAATACCATCCAAACTAAAAATCACATTTCCTCTATGGATAACAACATTTAACTCAGCGATTAAAAAATTTACATCTTGTGGTATATCGTTGTCCATTTCATGTTGTTAGCTCCAGTCATACAACACACTGCTTATTTAGTCGGTACTATAATCCCGCCCAGTTGTCGAAATTCGACCACTTGAGCCGTATCCGGTTTAAGAACCGTGTTTTTAAGCAATAAGTTTATGGTGCATATACGTTTCATCAACATTGGTGGACAATGACTTCTTTAAAAGTCTATGACAAAAAATCGTTTTGCCTATATATATTGTAATAGATGTAAATAAATTATCTGGAGTAAACTCAGGATTTAATGTCTCAATCTTCCTTGATATTCCGTTGTCAAGCCAGTGTTTTTTTAGCCATCAGTATATGTTATTCAAAAACCAATCAGGTCACAATTCTGATATTATACCCACTTGCAAACAATAATTCTATAATAAATTTTATACTCGGATTTGAGCACACAACCATTTCAATAATTGTTTTTATTTTTAATTTAATTAATTAATTACTTAAACTTTTATTTTAAATACTTTGATTTCTCTAATTTGTGCTTAATAGCAGTAATTCGAAATGCACTTTTAATTAATTTTTTTCCTAATATTTTTGTTATCCCTTTACAGCAATTTTTAAGAAATTTAGTTTCTATTAACAAAGAACATTTCATTTGTTTAAACATGTTAAATAAAATCTTGCAAATTTTTTAAAATCTTTTTTGATAAACCAAAAGTAAAAGAAAATCCAATTGCAATAATATGTGTATTTGCAAGTTCTTTATTTTTTTTTTTCAATAGAAATAACTTTACATTTTATAAATTGATTCTGCTACTTCATTTATGTTGGTATTCTTCGAAAACTTACTTAGAAGTATCTTTTATCTTTTGCATCTGGAATATTACTTTTATCCAACTACTTTGTACTATTATTTGCACTCGTACTACGACTTTTCTCTTTTGCATGAAGAGAAATGCCAACAAAACCCTCTTTAAAAGTGATTTTCAATAGTCTTCTTTTTAACAAGATGTTCTTTGTTTAATTTTATAAAAATTTTGTATGTTTTTAAAACAGTTTCGCAAATGACAATGGCATGTTAAATTAGGCAAATGAAATGTAACATTTTCTTGTAGATTATTATAATAAAAATACTTTAAAATATTTAATTTTGGAAAATTGTATATTGTTGTAAGCTATTCTGCGTGTCTCTTTAAATACTGCATGAAGTCGGAATTCGCTTAATAAGGGTTAAAATAAAATTTGCATGACTTAAATAATCCAAAAATGGTATATAATTAATAGGAAAGGCGACATTTTGTGGTGGAATTTATGGCCACAGTATTCATCTGATTTTGAAAAAACTTATAGCAAATTACAATTAGAAATTGTTACGAGATCTTGATTTGATATATCATTCATATTTTGCCGCATTGTCGGATCTCCGGTTTGAGCTGTTAATGAATGCTGCTCATTACATCATTGTTATTGTTAATCGACATAAGAGACCATGTTACCCTTACATTTTAGGTATAAAATGTGTTCAGGAAATTTATGTAAAATGTTACGGAGAACATTTTTGGAGAATATATTAACCCTCTAAGTCTTCCATGTATACGTCTTTTTTGTACTTTTTTTAAACACGAGCAAAAAACACAATTAAAACGGGGATTTAAGGAGTTAAAATGTTCCGCAAAAATATTTGCCGTGAAATTTTGCTATAAGTTCCCAAATACACCAAAATGGAAAATTTCACCAGAAAGTCAGAAATAAGACATAAACAAAGGAATTATTTATTAAGTACATTTTTTTTTGTTGTGCAGTGTAATAAATAAGTGATTTCTGCTCTCCAAAAAAATTAACAAAAATTTGGGCAATTTTACTTACTTTTGAGTTCAAAAAGGTTGTCGTATGGCACCAATCCCGTTTATACAGAAATTCGTGTAAAATTTTAATTGATGTTACGAAGTAAAAATTTCTTCTTTCACTGGAAATATTTTAAATTAGCCATCTGAGGTGGCTACTCCGTGATTAATGCGTCCTTCATGGAAGAGAGTAACTGTATTAAAGTGCGGATAATTTAATCGACTCCAGTAGATGATGACCATAGCATTCTACAAATTCGCCTTAGCCCCATCATATTCCTGCTAACAACAAATACAACTTTACAATAACACTTTTCGTTTACATATCTTTTATTTTATATTCAGTTCTTGTTTTCTCTTGCAAATTGCAAAACCAAAAAAAAAAAATACTTCTAATGAACAAGAACAACAATTTCTTAAATTTTGTGAAATAAAAATGAATACATTTTGCACAATCTTAAGGTAATACTGTCTAAGTAACGTAGCGTAGTGCAAAAAACATCATCATGAAAATAATAAAAATCGTGTTTATGACAGTCATAAATGTTAATGTGACAAACGTTTTTCTGCGATTCTGCGAGTATTTTTTTGTTTGGCAGGGGATTGTTGTTTCCACCAGATACTAACTTCGTTTTATTACTTTATGTCAAAATATTGTTTTTTAACTGTCATATAATTTCTTTTAATGTGAATCTTTTTTGGTTTTGTGCCTCTGACATCTGGTTTTTAATGCCAGATATTTTTTTTCAAATGTAAAAGAGAGTGGGGAAATAAGTATTTACTAGAAAAACTTGCATAAAACAATTTACACGTAAATTCATTTTATAAATTCTACCTGAACAGATGCATGCAAACGTATGTATATATTTATGTGTGTAGACATCCTTAGATATGTACACATGTATGTATTTGTTTTACATTAAATGAATGCCTCGGTGTATCATTTGTATAATTTTCGCATTTTAAATAAATATTGTTTATTGCTGCTGTTACAAAAAAAAATTTAATTTTAAATTCGATGAAAGATTTTTTAATGCATGTATTATGTACATAATATATTTACATATGTATGTATGTATGCGAATACGAAGCGTTATATTGTAATATTTTGAAAGCAAACAGCAATAAAAATTCAATTTAAATTTTTAATGCTACAAAAGAATTTGTCATTTTGCTTAGTATTTTAACATATGTGAGGAGAATTTACAGAGTACGTAGCAGAACAGAACAACGTAGTTTTTCGAAGCCGCTATACTTCTTTTATCAGTGCTCTTGTGCACGAATGTCTCTACTTATAGGTGGGTAACTCCACTAAATTTGTGAAAATTTAATGACGATCGGTCTAGTAGTTAAGACTGTATTACTATTTTTAATTTTCCTAAAAAGGGGCGTGCTCCCACCCACTTTTCTTCTGGTACGTATTCCTAATTATGCCAATACCAAATGTACCAAATATCATCGGCGTAGGTAAAAAAATGACCAAAATATGGCGATTTATATTTTTGGTTATATGGGCGGTGCCACGCCCCTTTGTCCAATCAAAACTTCATATAGCTTATTATTCCTTCCAGGATCACAGTAACAGGCTGTGAAAATTTCAGGAAGATCGGCCCAAGGGTTTGGCCTCCTATAAAGCACAAACAAACAGACAGACAGACATTAATTTTTTTATATATATGTAGATATTGGAATTTGCCACGCCCCTCCGCCCGCAGACCGAAAATCAAAAATCAGACTTCACAGTGTCACCCGCCTGAATATTCTGAAGATTCCCTGATTATTTCATCAAAATCGGCCCAGCCGTTTTGGAGTCCATACGTTACATACATACACACATCCTGTTTTATGTATATAGATTGCCAGTTCAACGATGGCCACTCCCGGGGCACGACTGTTCATCTTGGTGACTAACCAAACCTTGGTGCTGTGCTTTCTGGGGTAAAGGGTAATTTGGTTTTTTTCACGCATTTCCGTTGGCCAATTACCCATTAGACGGGGTGTGCTAAAAAGATGTAAAAGGAAGTTGGTTAGTCTACACTATTCTAGTGAAAGGTAAACAATCACCTAAGGTTTTCTCACAAGAATAAATCATTTTTTTTTTTTTTTTAATTAGGACCAGCACTCAGGGGATGACCCCTACGTATGCAGTGCATTGTGCCGGAACTCAGAGAGAGGGATAGAGTAGAGAAGATAGATGTTGAAAATGTAGAAGGCTTAACTCTTTTACAACTCTGCTTTGCGCGTTATGTTAATTTTTATAGCAGTGTTGAGGCGTCTCCGGTGTTAGGTAGACGCATTAACTTTGTTAAGCTGTATTGGCAGGCATTTTATTAATTGTTTTACTTCGCCGATGTTTCTGCTAACCGACGAAGGAGGGCGATGTTGTGTACATTAGCTTAGAACATCATCAATCGCTGTCGGAACAGTTTTTAGTGACTAGTGCTATGCCTTCATCACTTAAATAGTCCGACAACAATTAATACAATGTCTCACTAATGTACATTACAGAAATTAATGATGTTGATTGGGTTGCTCTGGCCAGGGTTTGAACCCAGGCACCACGTCATTGTTTGCTTACTAGTCAACGCGCTAACCACTTCAGCCAACACCACCCTAAATCATCTTAATCTCTAGTGGTTCTTTGTCTATGCTTGACCAGTAATCATACACTGGTGCTACGGCAAGCCCCACAGAAAAATGTCTACTGCAGGGATATTCGAATTACCATGTGCTGCGTAATGAATACTTTGTCCTTCGGGAGCACATGTAGTGGTTGTGGTTGCTACCAAAATCGCTGAGAATGGTGTCGGTTAAATGACTAATGCTAATGGCTGGTGGACTTCCAACAAGCACTGGAAAACCTATTTGTGCTGTTGCTAAGCAACAGAAGCTGTAGCAACCGTCTTAGGGCTTTTCCCATATATTACTTAACGTCTCAGAGACTGGTGGGGTGGTATTAAAGATTTGTTCTGAGACAATTTTTTTAAAGCGAGCTACTCTAAGAGGGCGGGGCATAATATTAGATATCTCAAACAATTAAGCAAGGTGGTTTTGCATGGTTGGAGGTCCATGCATGAAAAGTTGGCACCTGTTGTGTTCCGTGTAAATCACATTGGTGTGCCTATGATTTACAGTAAAATTCGCTGCATACTAATAGGCGTTAGCTTGTTTACTGCAATTGTAGGTAACATTTTCCCAACAAAACGTGGTACATATATTTCGAAGAGAAACTGCTTTTCGATAAAAAAAAAAAGAAAAACATGAGACGCACTGTACGTATGATTAATATGAATATTTGTTTACACAGAAATTTATAAGATATTTTTCTTTACCTGTAAACTTCATATTTTTAAAAATGTTTACATATGGATGTATTACAATTTCTACGACTACAATCTTCAATCTGTTATCTTCAAAGCGAATTGAGAAAATCTGGCGCCATTGCAATGAATTTTCAAGGAAATTCCAAACGCGCAGGACTAAAATTTGAAAGTCATCATATTTGGTCCATTAAATTTTGCCTGAAGTCCGAATTTACAAAATTATTTCCCAAAGCTCCATAAGAAATTTTACCCTTCAAGCTAAAAAAAAATAACAAGAAGTAACACTTAACCAACTGCCCACCAGATAATTTCCTCATAAATGTCCTAAGTTATAAGCTAACAAAAAAAAATTAATTATGGAAAATTAAATCAGATTGTAACTGACAAATTACATCATTAAATCATAATAATTGTTTTAAGAAAACAAAGGGCAAAAAATGATGTTCCTTTATAACAACAAAAAAATTAAATCTTTTGAATGATTTCTGACCATCAAACTGTCTAAGCAGGCACGCTCAAATGAAGCATTGAAAGCGAAGAAGGGAAAGAAAAACTGTTACAATTCAAAAATTCAAAACAGTGGATAAACGTCAACTCATCGTACAATTAAAGCCAAATGTTTTTCAAAATCAGCGAAGGCAGCAAATAAAAAAGGAAAAGGAATCAGTCGTTTGAAAAAAAAGGCGGCAGTACCAAATGAATTGTAAATTAAGTGCCGTGTCATGTTTCACACAATATTATTTACAGTGTGGTTTGTGTGTTTGCCAAAGACACTAAAGTATAATTTTGTTATCATGCCGAAATGTTTAAACTTTTGAGCATAAAACACCCTCAAATCACGCAATATATTTTAGCAGAAAATTACCAAAAAAAAAAAAAAATAACCCAAAAAATATGCTAAGAGACCCATTTAAGATAATTTTAACCATTCACGGTTGTTATTTTTATGTTGTGTTTTTGTGGTTTTGGCACCACATGTCAACTGTAATTAGTCGAGGAAAGCTTTATTCTTCCTTTTATAATTTTTTTCCAGCTACTTTGTGCACTTGTCATATGATTAATATAAATTTAAGATGATACCGCGTGTTTCCTTACAACTGTTGGCTCAAGGCAATATTTATCTCGTTCTTTTTGTGTTTATACCCACATAATTTCAGTTAAGACGTAGTGGGTTGGGATGGTATAATTAAATTATACAATTTATACAATCAGCTTAAATGTCTTTAATACCTTTTAAATTATTGTAATGCTTTGGTATTTGATTTATTTAGACTTTTAAGACGTAGAAAAAAATTTAGTTTCAAATATCGACTGTGTTATAGAAAAAATGTTTATTTTCTCTTTTTCAATTAAAGTAACACCAAAAACAAATAAGATTTTTATTAAATGAGTAATTTCTCAAAACAATGGTTGACACGTAACACAGAATAAGAAAACTTTTGATCTCAATCGAAAAAGATTATAACTTCCAAAAATTGCTAATTTATCCTTAAGTATCTTGATAAAGTGTATTTCAATTTTCATTATTTACTCTACCTGAACCATAAAATTAAACTTTCAAAATTTAGAGGAATTTTTGCATAGACCTTTGTTAAGGACAAACCAAATTTTTTTGAATGACACTAAAATTATAACTTATTATTCGATCTGAAATATGATGAGCTTTACGCAAAAGTAGTCAAGATGTATCTCGCTTAATCAAGCGTCACTAAATGTGCATTTTAAAAATATTTCGAATTTTATGAAAACCATGTTAAAAATTTTTTAAATTATTCAAACGATTTAAGCAAATATTCTGTTCAAAAAAATATTCTCATGGTAAATCCGATAACTTTTTTTTCGACGGTATTTTCTCCGACAACCATTTTAATTAAAACTAAGAAATTTTAAATTTCATCCAAAATTCAAATTAAATTGAAACTTTAACACATTGAGCCGATAATCTTTGGGCATTATGAACATTTCGATTATATCGTTATCCGGGATGCGAACCATATTCACAAAATTAAATAATTCAAAACAAAAGTAAGGCTTATGAGTTGAAAGTACTTTCTAATACTGTTCGGATTTGTATGTCAAAGTATTTTTTTGTGACTCGAATAAAATTTTTTTTATTGTATATTTTTGACAAGTTTCTAAGCCCGCCTCTCCACTAAACTTATATATAATATAATTAATAGGCAAAACCATTTCTTGGCCTACAAAATAAGCAAGGGTCTGTGCTAATTATATGTTTAACGAACATTACTCAAAAATATACTTAAGATAAAATCAAACAATCAGCTTGACTCAAGAAGTACAAAAAATCAAGAGAATGGGCATTGTAAAATATAATTCATTGGCAACACTGTAGTGTTTATTATGTGGTGAAAAAGAAAACTACAAACTAACATCAAGTTAGAAGTAAAAAGTCCCGTGTTTCATTTTCATTCGAAATGTGTATGAGAGCTACCTAACAAGTAGTGACAGCATTTACGCATGAATACTGACGAGGCTTCTACCGAAAGCAACGTTTGTTCTACTTTGCCGTGTATGGTGAAATCTAAGTGATGTTGGATATTAAATTTTTCTTTGTTGCTTGAAGAAAAAGGGTATTTTTTTATAGAGTGACACAAGTTTAAATCATAATAAAACAAGGAAATATATTTTTTTAATATCAATCAAACGGGTTTTATTGGAAAGAAAATTTTATGAAATTAATGCTTAAATATGATTTCTGACATGTGGCCACCACGGCTGGCGCGTAGAAGGCGCAATTTTAAACATCAATTTTCAACAACTTTTCGCAGCATTTGCGGCCGTATTTCGCCGATGATTCTTCGAATGTTGATTTCCAGGTGTTCAATTGTTTGTGGTTTATCGACGTAGACAAGTGACTTTACATAACCCCAATGGAGTTAAATCACACGATCTTGGTGGCCTATTCATTGGGACATTAAGTGAAATTATTTTTTCATCAAAATATTCTTTGAGTAAATCAATTGCAGCGCCCGCTGCACGATGGGTTTGACGAGTAGAACAATTATTTTGATTACAAATTTCAACAATTTGCACGCGTTGCTTTGTTGTAAGTCGATTCATATTGAAATTTCAAATTAAACTAAACAAAAAGCAACTATCAGCTGTTAAATGGGTGCTCAAATTAAGCAGTGATGCCAACTCAAAGTTGTGACACTCTATAAAAAACACCCTTTATGTTAAAAATGTCTAATTTTCTCTGCTTATTACATTATAAACTTTAGCCTATTGAAATATTAAGAAATATTAAACTAAAAATATATCTTTTACAGAACGGAACAACAATTAATTTGTCAATTTCGCTTCAGTATTTTGGTAGCTAAAGCTGCTTCCAGCAAAAAAAATTGGCATAAACTGTTTGTATATCAAATTTATCAACAAAACAAAAAGAACCGAAAGTGCCAGATTCTATATATTTGACAAACAAAAATTTTAAAAGAAACATAAAAACTACCAATAGCTTCGGTTTGTTCCGTTTTTAACCATTTAAAAGTCTACCAAATTTCATCCTGTCTCTATCTGTCTACCAAATTTCATCCAAATCCAACAAACGGTTTTCGAGTTATTGTAAAACGAGCATCCAAGCACTCAAATATTTAAACTCTCAATTTGACATTTACATGTGTTGGTTTGATATAAAATATTTCCTCATTCGTTCAAATCTATTCTAATAATATTGTAAAATCTTAAATAGTCCACTTTAATAATGAAATCTTTTCTTAAAACACTCTGTTTAATTTGAATATTTTTTAAGCGAAAATACTTCTGCATTAAATTTTCCTTAATTTTACTTAAACACAAAAACTCATTAACACCTTAAATTTAGTAAGAAAAATCAATAATTTAACTGAATACCAACATGAAAGAACCTCAAATCATCTTTTCCGTTCTGGCCACTGCAAAGTTTTTTTTTCTTGTAGGCAACGGAAAACAAACGCCATTTTGTTTAAAGTCAAAATACAAGTACATAAACTCAATACACATACGCATCTATGTACTACTACTATGTACAGGACATGTATACATATTGATATTTACTTAATAAAATATATGTACAAATATAGTACACATACATATATACATACATTCATACATATAAAATCCAAAGGAAAATCCTCGTAAAGAAACCCATAAAAAAATTTTTGTAAAAAAAATCCAAATAAAAAGGACACCTTAAAATATAAGAAAATGCCAAACAAACAAAAATTCTTGTGCACAAAACACACATACATACATATATTCCACAAAAAAAAATTGCTCCCATACTCGTATATGCATACACATAGACACATCTATATAAAAAAGTAAATATTAGATTTCTTCAATTTTTATTGGCTAAAGCTTATAAGTTGCACGACAATGACCCAACTTGGATGCTTGACTAAGAAGGACACTATTGGTTTGTGTCAAACACACTGCTGTGTACTCAATACTCAGAGTACAGTTGGAATGTATGGATAGCATTGTCCATAGTTAAAATATACTTAACAGAAGGAATAAAAAAAATAGTAGAAAGTGTCCTTGTTTTCATACAGTTATTACTGCTGCGCACACGAAATGTAGGAGTGTCACCGAAACAATTTTTTTTCTTGTTTCCTTCTACACATCTTCAAATTTTGCATTAGTATTTGTTATTGTTTTCCAATACAACAATGTTTCCTACATTAAACAACCTCACATCCAACTACCGACAACCAGACCATAAGAGACACCAGACTGTTTATTTTCGTAATACTAAAGTCGCATTAGGTTCAGTATAAATTGTTGTTTTATTTGTTGTTGCTATTTTTTTTATTGTATCTACAGTTTGTCTAAGAGCACCTTCTTATCCATGGGGACATTTGGTTTTTGGTTTAAATAATAAAATCTCCCCTCACCTATTATTTTAGCCTTTGAATTTTTATATATCTTCCTTTTGATTCCCTTGCGAATTTTCCGATAATTCTCTTACATTATTGCAGCTCCGTGTTCTTCTCTTTCTTTTAGTGCAATTTCTCTTAAATTCTATTAACTTGATTTTTTTTTCTGGAGCATGTGCAGTTTGTGTACATGGTGTAGGAGTAAGAATTGAATATCCCACTTTGGCATGAGGTTATGTACATGATGTGATAGACAATTTTAGAAATTAAATTCTTTAACAACTTCGTCCATTCAAATTTATGTAAAATGTTGATTTAATCAGAATTTGAACCTTAAGATATGGGACTTTAATTTTATTTACACAGAACAACAATAAAAAATATTTTGTGAAGCTTTTTGGAGAAAACAATTATACACATGATAATGAAGTTTATAGTCTTAATAATGCATTTTCGAATTAACTCTGGGTCTCGAGATGAATAGCTTGCAGATGGCAACGTAAATAAGTCCTTTGCGATGAGTAGCATCCTACTAGATGGATTAGTTCTTGAAGACGTTAGTACGTAATTTATTGTGCCAGAAGGTTGATCGTATTACTTCAATTTTCAAAAACTCTAATTTATTCTGACCTTTTTAATGTCATAGAAAAGCAATAAATAGCAACTGAAACTGGCAGCACTCAGTTGCTATCAAAGGATTACTGCAGCTGACGTTCGATTGCTATCCATAGCCGAGCCATAAATATCCTTGTTCTCCACTGCGTGTATAGAGGTCATCTCCTAAGAGTTCGTCAAATATTAAATTTGTCTGTCAATAGATACTAAAATTTCGAATAATTAAAAATATAATAGATTTTTTTTAAATAATGAAATTTTTACGATGTAGTCTTGACAAAGACATCAAGCAAAAAAAAGATTGTTAAAATAAAAATACAACAATCGTTGCACTTAAGGCCAGTTAAGACAATTTTGCTGATATTCGTATATATAAATGGTGTAATCATATATATTTGTTTGCGACTGATCAACAGCTAATTTTAAATGTGTCAAAAAACGAAAAAAAATAAAACTTAAGAAAAGTTAGAATTGGGATCAGGTACCGCGGGAAAATTTAAATTTTGCTCAAACGCATAACTATTGTTCTATTATTCTTCTACTGAAAACTTTCAAACTTGAACTTATAGTTACTTGTTTTGTCAAATCTTCAAACTTCGTGTGGCTGTCAAAGTCGCTCTTTCTTGAATTTCATAAGCAGAAATCTAGAATTACACTTAAGAATTAGTTGAGTAAAAAAACCAAAAATTTTTATAGAAATTTACATAAAATTCCAAAATAGTTTAATAAATGGAATAACAATCAGTCTCCATACATGATGAGCAACTCAACTACAGTGATGTTGATCACTTAATTTTGAATAAATAAAACTTCAAACCCGAAACAAGTTAACATATTTAAGGCCGTGCTTCACTATCCTACACAATCGTACGAGTCATTCACAGGAAACTCTTACAAAAATCTGACCGACTTTAAAAAATCGTTTCAAAATGGTGCTGTAGGTGCCACATTATCATATAAAACTGATGCCAAAACATCTGTTTGTTTTGCGCAATCATTTATTTATATTAGAAAAAAAAATACATCCCTTTCATTGTATAAAACAAAAAAAAATAAAGTGTTACGAATAAAGACAAATTTAATATTCTCAGCTGGTTAACAATTAATACTCCTCTGATTTCATCATTTTGTGAACATTTTCATAAATTTTTACAAATCGCACGACTTGCCAAAAAAAATCTGTCACACAGTTGCATTTATAGTCCACACTACCATACTTATTCAAGACACATGTCAAATTTTGCAGATCGCACCCAGTCAGCATGTGGAAGATTGTTTCACCAAACTGAGTCTTTTTCGACTCCCTTAGATTATCAAAAACTGATTAATCAGTAATGCGCTTAAAATAAGACTCGAAAATGATTCCCAGAAATGCTTAGAAAGTGATTTGTTTAAAAAACAAAAACAAAATGTACAGAATGTGCGCAATCATAAATTGGTCAGGCATATGCTCGAAATTTGACTGTACCACAAAATGTGTCGAAAATGAGTCGAAAATGAGTCGAAATTGATCAGAAACGCGAGTCATAAAAGACTCTTCTAGAAGAGTCACAGCTAGGGAATGAACAGTCAATTTCAACTCGAAAATGAGCGCATAAATGATTGTTTTAAGCGTGTGGAGGTGTCGAAAAAGACTCGAATATGATCATTAATTTCATAAAATGCTGACTGGGCACGATTGTGTAGAATAGTCAAGCACTGCCTTTACATACATTTAGCTTGAGTTCGATTGAGCAGGTTGCCAATTAATATACATATGTATGTTGAAGCAGCTCAATAGGATCGGAATAGGTCACTTTGTGTTACATGGAAAAAATGAGATGGTTAAGCAGAATGACAAGGGTAACTTCTTCTGCACCACTTTCACTTCAATGCTTTCGAATAAAGAACTTAGAGTTTAAAATCCTGATATCTAATAACGAAATCCTGCAGTAGAGGACTACCTCCCTCCCATGCATTCTACCAGTATTTTTTTTTTTTTTGAGAAAAAGCAATGACAGGAATTATTGTGCGTAGTTGCCCACGAGCTATGTCCTCGTGGGCAAGTACCTCGAAATTTGTCATTATATCCAATTTATGTTAACCCCGATGGCGAACCGATTACTTCATTACGCCATTTAAGATAATTTTAAAACAAATTAAACATAAATTAAATACGATATTCTCTTAGAAAATGGCTTTACAAAATATTGGCTGGTATTCTAAGCTAAAAAGAATTTTCATTTCTTCTATCCCTACAAGCATTATGGCAAGCGTTTAATATACATACAAACGTACACACATACATAGGAATGAATGTGCAAATAACATAAAAAATTTTATGCAAAATATTTTGGTGCTTATAAAAAATCATCAGTAGACTTCATCAATATTTTTTAAAAGTTTTCTGAATTTGGATATTGCTTTTATAAAATGAGCAAATTTAGACCGGTATGTTGATTTTATTACTAATTTACTAAAGCCCAAATTTACAGTCATTAGTTAACATATAACAATAGTTAAACCAAAGAATTTTCATACAAATATCATTAGTTAAAGAATGTGAATTTGGGCCTAAGAAATATTTAAATCCATTAGCTAGTTTCGTACTGGTTCACACACGTCAAGTTTTATATGTTCAAGTTTTGGTCAGCTGGGTGAGAGATAGAGAAGTTTGTAGTTCTTTCTTTTTCTTTTTCCCTTCTACATTAAAAATTGATCAAGAAAACTTGACATGTGTGAACCAGCAGTTTTCGAAGTCCAATTGCAATCAAATTTTGTATACACTATTCTGAAATGCTTATCATTCTCCAAAAGGAAGTAAGAACTGATTAATGTTTACTGGGATTTTATACAAGATATACTCTCAACCCCTAGCAATATATATGAAGACACATACTGTGTCAAAATAATGTGTATAATATGTGTATGTGTGTCTGTAAACAAATTATTTTATATGGCTTTCCTTGTTCTGAAAACAGTATATGTATTTATATACATACATGCATACATACACATAACATGTACTCGTATATGCAAGTTTAAGATAAATATATCATCTTTCATGTTGTCATCAAAACTGGTGTCTTAATAATTCTTAAACGGAAACGGAAGTTGTTCTCCCCCCAAAGAAAAACAGCGTATAACGAAATGTTCATAAATTGAGCAGAAAAAGACGCTTTAAATAAAGTAGTGAAGAAAAAAAATTAAGAAAACAGCAAAGGAAATTTATGATTGTAACGTCTACCAGGGATTATTAAGGCTTATGATAAATGTTACATTATCAAAGATGTCGAAAAGCAGCAAACATGTTCTTATTTTCATCCATGTTAGTCTATGAGAACGTAGTGCGTGTAAGGGAATACCGTTAAGGAAGGATAAATAAATATTTTGTCATGATATTTCCGACACATTATGAAGGAATTTATGTGTAGCATCTACATATATTTTGTCTTTCTTTTGGAACATGTAGTTTCGAAAGAGTAAGTGAGGAGAGGGCAAAATTGCTTAAAGTACTTTGTTACTTGTACGTTTTTTTAATTCAACTAAAAATTATAAAATAAATTGAAAAATATATATTTACTGCATGTCCCAATAAAGTCGAACTTCAGCTCCTTTCTTATGAATGTATTGAAAACAATATTAAAAAAAATTAACCTGGTTTTTTTTCCAATAAAAATTATAGAAATATAATGTCATTCGAATTTTGTCGAGCATTAATATAATTTCATACACAATCTTGTATATGTTTCTGTATGGGCATTTCCACAGAAAAGTCGACTTTTGTGTCCTGTTCGCCACCAAGCAATTAAACTTTTGTTTTAATGCCATGATATTTGAATTTATTTCACTCTTTTATTTAATTTAGAACTAAATACGGTCTTGGAGAAACAAGCTATTGAAAAAGTAGACTTTCTTGTGGAAATGCCCATATATGAAATGTACATTTGGGTATACATATGACAAGCGTACACCATTACTTTCTGGATTCAACATTTTAAAAGAGATCAAATATTATGATGTACAAACGGAATCACCGGCGAAGAAATGCAATTTTTTTTGGCGCAGGTATATCCCATCCCTCAAAGTTTTTTCAATATAAAAGTAAGTTTTTAGAGTGTGAAATTCTGGAAGGGGTCTAAAATTTTTCTTGAGGTGGGCTTGGTCTGCCTTCCTAGATCTGGTGAACGAAATCAAAAATAATGAAACTGTTAAATTTATTTGAAATTTTTACTGGACATGATGATACAAACAGCAGGATAAAAAAAAATTTTTATATTGGATTTTTGCTTAGTGGCTGCTGTTAACATTTCAGGTAACGATATAAATTATTAAAATATATCAGCAAACAATTCTGTTTGTAGATATTTGTAGGTATGTATGTATTTAATCTTAAACAAATAAAAGCTGCAGCAGCAGGTGGTTGGTTGGTTGCTTAAATGTGTAAAATTATCCCTGATTGAAAGTTTATTTTATAATCAAAATTTTCACAGTTAACAATTCACATATTAAATATTTATAAATTGCAAAAAAAAAAAATTAAAACTGTAACACAAAATGCAACTGACTAAGAAGGTAAATAACAACAGCGCCTTATCAAAAGCCTTTTGCGAGTAACAGTTTTGACAGATAACCAGAAGCCGTATTTAATTTTTTGGTTATCTCAGAAAATTGGAGTTTCACGTAAAATTCGTTAATAAGTATGTTTCTTTTTAAGAAACACAAACTATGAAACTGCAAATTTTGTATCCAGCCACTGTAATAAAGAATTCACAGACTAACTGTATGCTACGCTACTTACAGCCCCTCCAGGGTGACTACTGGTATACATAATATTGAATATGCACTTCCACAAACATTACAACACTTTAATTCTTGTGGAAAGTCCGTAGATCAAAAGTAAAAACTACTCAAAAATTCAATAATTGAAATTCTTACCATTTAATTTTCGTGGAGTTAAAGCAGAATTCTTTGTATCATCACTTGTGGGTTGCGCTGAAGGTTACAGAAATCCTTATCCATCTTTCGCAGTTGATGATTTTAAAAACGAGAATTATTAAATTTCCATAGAGATTTAAAGAAATGAAATTCAGCTTTTGTGTACCCGATTTCAAGGCCTTTCCATATTTACTAGCGCTTTTTCCAACTGCATTTATAACGAGATTTGTGTGTGAATACACAAGGATAGAAATAATTCATATTTAAATACCAAAACAAATACTCATGCATATTAAGCACACATATGCAAACTCTTGTTGCAATTGCAGTGACGTATATGCGACACTCGCACAATTTAATTGGAAATTAAATTTTGAACGGAAATGAAAGGCTTTTAATGCTTCTCTTCTATAGCATTTCTTCGTTGAAAATTTATGGTAAATATTTATTCAATTATTACATCGACCATTTTACAATATATGAATAATTTATTATTTAAGCTTAGTGTTATATGGTATTAATTATATTAATAATTAATTTGTTTTATGGCATTATTTTGCCACCTATTATATGTGTGTTTAGTATTAAAGGGTCAAATTTATAAATTTAATAATAAAATTGCTATTTAATTGCTATAAATTTGTAGTACTTTTTCTGAACTTCTTATAACTAATTAAAAGCACTGTGTAACGAATGACGACATTGTGGAACTGTTGTGAACACAAATACTAATATAAGATTAATTAAATTTATTCAAGATGAGATGCACTCAAGAATTTATAAATATTTATTAAGTCGGAGCATGGCAAATTCACGCATTTAAGCGGAGAATCGTTTAAGCGAATAATATATTTAAAAGAGCCTCGGATAAATGCGCAAATAGTGAATCTAAAAAGTTGCCTGGCCTCTGTAGCGACGTTGCATAGTTCTTGATGAATTTTTTGTTGCCACATTTTACATTCAAAAAACATTTTCAAGATATTTATTAAGCTATTGCATAGCTTTGAGGCGACCGAATCAAGAAATTTTGAAAAGTTTGTTTCTTAAGTCTTTTGTTTATGAAACGAAAAAACCTGACACTAGAGATGTGCAAATGTGGTGAATTTTTCGTGTCACGCGTGATTCGTGATTACAAATGGATAAAATCAGTCGTCAGGCTGACACTAAGTTTGTTTCTTAAGTCTTCTTCTTTCCAAGTTATTGGGAATTCCCGTCCAGTATTGCCACCTTTTTCCCGAAAAATTTTCCGGGATTTCTGGGTTTTTGAGGGGATTTTTATTTATGTATATAAAAGAAAGTCGTGTTAGTTACACTATTTATAACTCAAGAACGGCTGAACTGACTTGGCTGAAAATTGGTGAGCAGGTAGCTTAGAACCAGGAAAAGGACATAGAGTACTATGATAAGGCACAGCTTTACCGCGGCAGTCCCCGAGTGCCACACGTCTATATTTTTATTAAAAAGAGTTTCGCTTTTAGCATATTTATGTATCACATTCATTCCCACAGCGATCAAGACGAGGTAAATCGATTTTAAACAGCAAGTAACATAATCCACTTCACGAAATATTAATAAAAATAATAAAAAAATATGCTGCACAGAACAACCAGATATTTTATTAAAAAAAAATATATCTATCATTCAAAAATGTAACACACTCGGTATTTGTCCGCAGTTTTAGTTCATAAGTATGTAAAGATCAAAAAAAAAAAAAAAATCTAGGACATTTTATAAATGTAAGCTGCCTTCAATTTGCAATTGAATAATCAGCAACTATGTTACGACAATTACTTAAATATTAAATATATTTGCAGATGTGTAAGAAGTAAATTTAATTACCTATCCAACTATATATAATATGTAGTACTCAGCATATCATGTAGTCTTAAATTAAACATTGCAATGTAATTTTTGTATTGGTGCCTACTAGGCGCTTCTCAAAAGTCCATATAAGCATCGTTATTTGTGATACAACATTGTGTTCCATACTTAGTACGCTCTATTCGAGTTTTTCATTTCTAAACTCAGTTTAATCTGTTTTTTTTGTAGGATCTGCACTCGGTGGCAGACCCTTCCTCCTTGATGCTCCTCTGGTGTTAAGAAGACGTATTAATTTTATTAAAATGTATGAACAGGTATTTTATTGATTATTTTACTTCGCTGACGGTTCCACTAACCGTTGAAGAATAGTGTTGATATCATTGTTTTGCCTTCAACACTTAAACAGTCCAACAACAATTAATACAATGCCCTGACCAGGTCCTAAGTCTAACAAAACCACACTCAAATTATTCTGTACATATGTATGTGTGTATATACATATTTATAAGATATATTCTAGTTTATTTAAAAACTTTCTTCTTCGTGTTCTTCATGAAAAATGTCCTGAAATAAATATCGAGTTTAGTTTTTTCAAAAAAAGAAAAAAATCTACACAAAGATTAATAGAGTAATTTAATGATGCAGTCAGTCATTAATTTAATACGAAATTAACGACAAAACTTTGATGGCAATAGATGATACTTTCACACACACACACGCACATTTTTCTGTACGATGATGGGAACCTGTAAATGGACATCAGATGGACATATAATTAAAAGAGGACATTTGTTTAAAAAAAAAATCATTCAGTTCATGCCTTTCGACACTAAATTGAAATTAAAGAAGGAGATAATGAGAGGATTGTTTAACACATACATATAACTATTTAATACTTATGTACACGAATATCAATGTATGTGTATGAGCATTTGGTTAAGTGAAAGCGTTAAAAGAATAATTAACGAACTTTAGATAGGAAATGTCCAGCAAAATTACACACTCATACACACATACACTCAAATAAAGGACAATTGCAATTTGATACACAAAAGAAACCATGAAAAATACACACCCACCCAAATAAACAAAGGATTCGAAATCGATGGGTGAAACAATTTTTTGAGAAATTATTGCAAATGTTTTCAAACAATATTGAAAATTGATTGAGTTTGTGGTTTCAAGCTGGACACACAAAATGAATGGGAGGGTAAAAAAACTTTTAAATTTAGAATGATTGAGAAAAAAATCATTTATATTCTACGATAACTGTTTCAAATTGTAATTGATGGGAAATTTTTCAATGTTGACCTTATGGCCGGCTAAAAAAGAAAATTGTTGCCTCCTCATTTAAATTCATTACTTTGTGTTTAAAATCTTAAATATTTTAAATTTTCTACCATGTTCTTAAATTTAACATAATTTAGTCGTAACAAAATTTTCGTTTCGTACAAACACACACGCACACACACACACACTAACACTCAATTTCTCCCACCACTTTGCCAATAAATACAACAAAAATTTAATAATAACTTGTTGCTTTCTTGGTTTTTTATTTTAATATTAATATTTGAATTTTAATCAAAAACTTTTGTTTTGTTGTCTTCAACAACAATAACTTTTAAACTCCTTCTGCAAACGTTTTTATTCAATGTCTTTAAGCAAAAAAATTCAAATTTGTTCTTTGGTGGCTCTATGATTTGAAAAATATAAAACAAACGTTAGAAAAGCAACAGCAAAATCAAACTTCCCTAAAAGAAAATATTCCCTTGTAAGTTTTATGTTTATTCTTAAATAACTGTTGAAATTTTGTAAATCTTCCTTAACTTACTCCTTATCCTTTTTTTGGTTAGTCCTTGCCTCGTTTAATTCCTTTATACGTTATTTGTTATGCAAAATATAATTTGCTTTGTTCTTTGCTCATTTTCTCAATTCAAGACATTCATTCAATTCATTCATATTTTTCTTTGACAATTAAATGAACAAACGCAGAAGGAGATAGAAGATTGCCTTGAGATTCTTACAAGAAGGACATTTTTTATTGTGTTTAACAGTTATAAAGTTATGGCATTTACTTACTGTTAAATGTAGTACTTATAACTCCGAGTGAATGTGTATGAGTATGTCTTTGTACATATTTATTTATACTGGCAATTATTTTTCAAATAAAAAGAGAATGTTTTGTGTACTTTACATATTTTGGATAATTCTCTAGGGGTTAATTTAATACTCGCGAATTTACATTTATTTGTCTCAGGTCTTTGTTTTTCCGTCTGCCTGTTTGTTGGTATAACTAAGTCTCGCTTTGATATTTTACACTGTTACAATTGTGCAAAAATTATGTTGCTTCCTTCGTAATAAACGAGGATTTTTTTCTAAAATTTTATTTATTTATTTAAGAAAGAAATTTACATTTTCAATTCATAAGTATCAAATGATATCGAAGGAAAAATACGAATGCTACAACACATAAGAGCGATTATCTGGAGTCCTTTTAGTAAAGAGATTTTGATTTCTTGAGATTTTGGCATTCCGTCCCATCACATGGTTATCAAAAGAAAAAGTGTTTGAAGAAGAAAGATCAAAATTAAACGGAATAATTCGAAATAAAAAAAAACTAAAGGCGATCAGACCAATACATATACATATGTTGAGCACCCACCCATATCATAAATTTAATAAATTTCTGGAAAAAGAAAAATATAATTACATATGAGAAATGAGCATTATTTTAGGCTTAAGTTAACTTTTTAATGAATTAATGAACACTAGAGTATCCAACCAGACTAGGAGAACGTATCAGTATATCGGCCTTCGTTTGTTCACTTTTACCACTTATTTAGGTGGGTGGATAATAATTGGAAAAGAATACCAACTATTTAACCAATTTTTCAACAGAAATAGAATTCAGGAATTTTTTTATATCTTTTATTTAATTTCCTTTTCTTTATAAAATTTTTTCAGATCAGATTTTTTGCCCAATGATTCATAAGAAAAATTTTTCGCATTCTTTAAAAACATTTTATTATATATTTTTAAGATCAAACAATTATTTTCCCAAAATAGATTAAAATATTTGCCTTTGAGTGTTTACACACACTATGCTCATATTAGTAACATTTTTGTTTGTAAACAAATAATTTATGCTTTGCCAAAATCAGCTGGTTTTTGTGCAATTGACTTCCTGTGTACCAGCTATAAAAAATTTCGAAAAGTTTTCATATATGATGCGAACCAAGCTTTTCTACAGAGACATCGGTTATTTTTAATTTTTAGTCCATTGATAATTACAAAAAAAATTTATTTATTTTTAAAATTTTCCTGTATTGCAAATCGATTTCCCTATAAAAAAATTTTAGTTTAAGTCAATTACGAAATCTATGTGTCTTTATTTTGAGTTGGAGCAGAAAAAAAGAAGTTTGTAATTTTCGAAATTAAAATCGAAATTTCGAATTTCCGAATCAAGTTCGAAATTAGGGGTAAATTTTTAAAATCCAGTTAGAATTAAGTTGTAATTTTCGAATATAATACCAATATTTCGAATTGTGAAATTTTTAAAATCCAGTTTGAATTTTTGAAATTATATGTAAAGTTTAATATCATTTCTCGTTTAATATCTCAATATCTTTAAAAACTTTTGACTTTTAAACTTTTGTTATAAACTTAGATTTCTGTAGCGACCAGATTAAAAAAAACAAATTTATTTGTTAAACTTAAAAAATGTTTAGTCCAATAAAAATTACAAAAAATTATAAAAATTTTTGTTTCGATTTTAAGTTTTCTCTGCCACTGCATGCATGCTTTTCTAGAAATGCTTAGTTCATGAAAAAAATTAAAGATATTAGTCTTTATTTAGAGTTTTCGCACTAAAAGTAAAGTTTTGAATTTTCAAAAACTAAGATTCGAATTTTGAAAGTAGATACATACATACGTACTAAAATTTTCAAAATCTACTTCGAGTTTCCCAAATTAAGTTGAAAACTTTGTATATTGATCGCTCTACGTGCTCCAGTTTTTAACATCACGATATTTATTTTGGGTTTTCGAAATAAATTAATTAAAGTTTACTTCTGGTGTGCCAGCTGATTATTTTTAAAGTATTTAAAAGTACAAACTAATCGCAAACATTCACACACAATTAATTCAAATTTTCAAGAATAAATTAAAAAAAACAACAACAACAAATTATATGAAACAAAAAGATTTCGGAAAATTAACAAAGTTTTTGATAAAACTTTATTTATCTTGTGTTTTCTCATTGTTGTTACTATAATTTTCTACAACAATGGGAAAAAAGTGAAACAATTTCTTAAGCAACATCTTGGACAGTTTACGTTTTCTCAGATGATAAAAAATTTGAGTGAAGGAAAATAAAAGAAGAACAAACAGGAAATGGTAATATAACAAAAATAAAGTCAAGCAAAAGGAGTTGAAAAAAGTAGTTTGTTGAAACACATGCAATTTTAATTGTAAATTTAATTAAGAATTCCTTAAATTCCTTTGATGGCAAAATGTTTTTTTTTTTTTCGAAATATTTTTTGTTTTGCCTCCTCCTTCTCGTACTGCTGTTATAAAACAAATGTTTACTTGTATTTCTTTCGGTTTATACAAATTACATAAATATGTACTAAGTTGAGGTCTTTCATGAGTTCTTTTTTATATTAACCCCTTCCCTTTTCTAGGTGGGTGGGATATATTGGCAAGTGAACTATACAAATTGGCTGCTGACAAAACAAATAGAAAATTTATTTTCTATTCAAACTCATTTTTGTTTCATGACTTTCGCCGACATTGAAATGAATAAAACGGTTAAATTTTATTTTAAAACTTGTTTTTGTTAAAGACCAATGGCAAAATTTGTTTCATATTTTTGCTTCTTGTTTCTTTTATTCTTCTTTTTAGGTTGATTTGATTTTGTTAAAATACACAAAAATTTTCAAATTCAGACTAGGCACGAGTATGTGTATGTATGTGTGTTCATAGGTGTTTTGTAGTATAGTATAAATATAGCATTACAGCGATGTAAGCAAAACTAGCACAATTAAATACATTTTTAATTTAATAAAAAGCTTTTGTAATAATTTATCGTGTAATTTAAATATCATTTTAGTGGGGAAAAAATGATATTTAAATTTTTAGCCCCCAATTCGTAAAATTTTAAAATTGATTTAAAATTTATTTTATTGAAATTTTAATACTAAAACACATTTGAAATATCGATCAAAAATTTGTTGTAAATTTTTAGCCCCCAATTCGTAAAATTTTAAAATTGATTTAAAATTTATTTTAAGAAAAATTTTAATACTAAAACACATTTGAAATATCGATCAAAAATTTGTTTGTTATATAGTTTGTATAGTTTTTTAAAACTAGCGTGCTTTGCTTTAGTAATTCTCGGTTGTTGCTTAAGAGTTTGTGTATAAGCAAATGGATTTGAATACTTTTGAAGCATGGCAGTAAAGATCTACTAATGACTTGGCTTTAGCAACTACCGAAAAATGTTCATTTATTTACTTCTTTACAAAAACGCTCAAAATTAATTGCTATGTTTTGACCAGCGTTGTCATTAGAAAAAGAATTCTACCAAAACGTTTATCAAATTCTACTAAAGTTTGCCAATATATACCTTTTATTGTTTTTAATAAAATTTTTTGTCAAAAGTTCACAAAATACATACTCGTACAAATGGAACTTTACAACTGATTACCAAAACCTGCACATGATAAAAAAATATCTACGAATTTCAGTCTGATCAAGTCAAAGTGGTGGTAATCCTGACCAATATTTTTCGGTTAAAAACAAAAACTAAAATATGAGAAACAATTATTTTTTCAAGCTACATAGATTATATTTTCTAATGCTGATATTTTTTTGTATGTGAATAATGAGACTGCTCACGTGTTACTATTTCTTGAGGCTTCACTGTTTAATTTAAAAATCAAAATTTCATTTACAGTTTCCTTAAACGTAAATTTTAATGAATTTAAAATTAACAACACCAGCTCTATGTTACTTACAACCAAAAGTCAACTACACACATACAAATTTTGTGGAAGAGTTACACATTAGGGTGGCGTTGTGTTGAATGACGAGAAAAAGACGTGCTTATATTCGTATATAATGTTGAATTTACGCTTAAAAAAAACTTTTAAAAAGGATATTTTGGGCAAAATATAAATTTATTTGTATTATTACACTTGCTTTGACCCTTAACTTAAAGGCATAAGGTGTATGTTTGTATACCAAAGTTTTGTAAAAAAAATATAAAAAGTACCAAAAGCAGAGAGTAGAAAAAGTACCAGTTTTTCCTCATTTTACCGGCCAGAAAATATACTTTATTTGAATGTATTTAAAATTAATAAAGAAAATAATAAGAAGTACTAAAAGTGTCAATTTGTCCAGTTTTGCCCCTAAAAAAGTACCCGCACAAAAGATCATTGAGGTCGCGGTGCCATTGGCATCACACAACAAAATGGGTGGGATTTTCCATACAAAACAGAATCGAATACTTTTTTCACACGGACAGCAATTATCGAAGTTCGCGCTCATTCATGGTTCGTGGGACAATCTTGATTGAACCTACATGTTTTGCCATACAACATTTTGAGAGCAAACCATCGAACCACACAAATTTGGGTTTCCACCTGTTCTGATCATAACTTTATTACTGGCGTTCCGCTTTTTAAAATTTTGATTACTCCGTAGTGGTATAAGTTAGATAAAAAAAATTTACATATCAATTTAAGTGCTAAATTTGTTTTAGCAAATTATTGATTATCAGACCGCAGAGGGCCACCTTTATGCACATGCATTCATATACGAGTGAGTATTCTTTTGTAATTGGTTGTAAAATTGTGATTTTCTTTTTTTGACACATAAACAAATAAAGCGCAAACAAAGTGTAACAAAAACATTTTAAAATTCTCAGCTATATGACCATTACGAAAAAAAAGAATCCACGTACCACAACGAGAAAGTATGTTTCAAAATGGACTAATAGCGGTAAAAATCTGCATGTAACATTGCCTCTGACCTCGTCATCATTTTATTAACGCAAGATTAAACATATTTCCGTTACGTATTGCCGGATGTGACGCTGCATTATATTTTCAATTCACTTCATGCGAACTCACAGAAACACACCTACACGCACACACTTGCAATAAGTAAAATAAAAAGAAATTAATTTGTTAATTTATGCCTAAAGGAGAGAGCTTTCGTCCTTTTCCCTCCCGTTGCCTAAACTCCTGCTACTACTATGATGCTTAAATTTCAATATTTTGCTGGTTTGGTTTGTTTTACAATTCAAATTGACCGGAATCATTTGTTGTTGTTGCTGTTGTGTATTTGTGTGTGTGTGTGTGTGTGTGTGTGGGACTATTTATTTACTCATATTAAATTGTGTTTCTTTTTTCTTTATTTTTGAATTTTTTCTCTTTGTCCTTTAACAATTATGTTTGTATTTATTTAAATTACCGTTATATTCAATGAAGAGGAAATAATTTGCTTTTAATTTCATCTTTACATCCATATGAGTGTGTGTGTGTGTGTGTGACCTTTTTCTTTTATTAAAAAATGCTGGTCCTTTTAACTTGTTGTTTGTTCTATTTATTTGCATTTGATATCATGTCAAAGTGTGTCATCACATCATCTTGTTTATTGCTACTGGCTGGATGGCTGTCTGCTTCTGCACCATTACGGGAACCTGCTGAATATCTATAATCTTTTGATTATTTAAGTGAAATTAATGAATGAATTACATAAATTTCCTTACGCAGACAGGCAGGCACGATTGTGCAATTTTTAATATTTCTTTTTTAATAATTATTTTGAATAATAAAAAGGGTTAAAGTGAATTATTTATTTGAAAATGTATAAATCTTTTATAGATTACGCGGGTTTAGTGTCCACAAAGTTGAACTGCAAAAATATGATATGATTACAAAAAGAGTAAAATATGATTTCAATTACGAAAACTGCTAATTAATTTAATATCGTTGGTAAATCAAAAACGTATGATTTTTGTATAAAATTTGTGTGGAAATTAGTCAAAACACTGAGTGTTTCTCATAAAAATTTTACACTCAAATCTTATGTGGGAAGTTTGCACCAAACACTGAGTTGTAGTGACCCTAACTAAACTTGGAACAAATCTGTTCTTATAAGTTTTTATTTTATAATTAAAATTATAAATTTTAAACATTGAAAATTTGGAGCAAACCTTTGCTGGCAGGGACTATGAGGGACTAAGGATATCTGGTCACATTAGGTACGAGTAAAAAAAGATCGATATGTGCTTAGAGTACTTTTCATTTTTTATACTGATTGCCTTTCTCCGCGATATGTATATGGATGGATGTGTAAAATTGTATGTAGATAAAATCTAACAATTACATATTTTACAAATTAAATTTTTTCCAAGTTATAGTGGTCACGGTCGCTGATTTTTACTAAGCCATACTTGATATAAGACTTTTAAAATATTCCAAATTAGAAATAAAAATTAATAAAATAAAAAAAAAAACAGATACATACATATGTATGTATATTTTTCTATAATTTATAAAATTGTAAAAACTTCATTATTCTTCATCTACATCATATAAAAAAAATCATATCCGTAATAAAATATGTTTTTTTTTACTTCCCTACATTGTGCTTTAAAATAAGTACACCACAAAAACTAACTTCATTGGATTAGCAAATACAACAACCAAAAGTTTTGTATAACCGCCCTGTTGCATGAAACTTACAAATTTCACAACTCCGGTTGTAAGTGGCGCTAGTACGTAAGAAATAGAGTGCGCATGTTCAGTAAAAAATGTTACTAAAATAAAGCATTCCCACGAAAAAATTTAACACCAACCTAAAGTAAATAATAACCATGAGTGGGGGGGGGGGGGGGGGGTGATCATTAAAACATGCAGTGGCAAAAAGTTTGAGAAAAAATCTAAAATCCAAAAATCTAATATATGTACATGTAAACCTAAAAATCTCAATAAAATATAATAGAAATCGTAAAAAAACATCAAATTAATTGTAAATTATATATATTAAAAAATTTTCAATACCAAGGAATTCTCCGAATGAGAACAAATAACTCATGGGTCATGATCATCAAACAAAGATTTTTATGTAAGGATTAAATGTAATTTTACGACAGAAAGTACTCTGTCGATATCGTGGAACAGCAAGTTATTTTATATTTATTTATTTTTGTTTTTTATATGTATGATTCCGTGACTTCGTTCTAAAAGTACAAAATAGTTATCAAAATAAGACAAAACATTAAAATTATCAACTTTGCTCCTTGTAACAATTAAAAAGTGTCCTATATTTACATCTGGGCCATTTACTAACAGTCTACCAATTTTGAATCACGTTTTTCTTTAATAAATGTCCATAATAAAGGCAACATAAATAATTGGTTTTTATGGTTTTATTTTAATCGTATAAAATAATAAATCAACTAATTAAAAACAAAACTTTTGTAAATAATGTAAAACTAATTTGAGTAAATACGAGATGATGTTTTTGCTTTTTTTTTTTGTATAATAATCATCTTAACTTAAGCTAGGTGTGTGTGTGTTTTTTTTCCTTTTGTTCTTCTTTGTTTTTATACGGCAAATAACAAATAATTACAACTGTCGTGGACCGCTGCTGCCATTGCCTTTAATAGGTTTCGGTGTAACACGATCCTTTTTATCGCGCTTTATATAATCATAAGGATCTGCGTTAATATTGACATTATTTTTTAATGTTGCCGGCGTGCCGGTTTTGTCAACTTTATATGAGCTTGGCAGAGTTTTTGTTGGTGTCAGCAAACTTTCATAACGTTTATCCATATTATAAGATTTTTGTGCATAATCGTATGGTGTTCGTACAATTTCCGGCAAATGGGCATAATAAACAATACGTTTGTTGCTACGTGTATAGTCCGCGGGATATTTTAAAGGTGCTGCATAATTGATGGGATGATATTTTGAAGATGCTGGATATTTTGAAGGTGCTGTATAATCGATGGGATATTTTGAAGATGCTGGATATGGATCAGCATAATTTATGGGAGCGTAAGCAGATTTATCATAAATTTCATTGTTATACAAAGGTAAATACTCTCGAGGTTCAGGTATGTCGTAGCGACGATCGGGATAGTTGTAATATGGTTCAGGATATTGGGGTACTCGTGGACTATAGCTATCATATGGATCATAATGGCGACGATATAAGAAATGATCTTCATAATTGTACGGATCGTAACGCGAATACTGTTCATCATATCTGAAAAATATTAAAAAATAATTGTATACATTATATGATCGATATTCAAGTACTCGTACATAAAGAAAAGAAAAGTAACTAAATAAATATACAGCCTTATCACAGAACTAAATTCCCATCGAAATTAGTTTAAATTCCAAAAGTTGAGTCTTTAGAAAACGAAAATTTGAATTCGAATTTCTACTAACTTCATTTGCGCCATTTAAATAAGCTTTAAATGTTCATAAACAATTTAAATAAACGCATATGGGAATAAAATAACTTTATCATTGTAAAATCGCAATCCCAAAAAAGTCGGAATAAATCAGAAGACTGTAAATCAAAAACGATCGGAATGCAATTATGGAATCGAAACGATCGAAATCTGTGACTTGTTTTGAAACTTTAAAAATTTCTTCAGAAATCATCAATAGAAATTTAGTTTTATAAATACAAAATATATATATAAATTTTTACTCACCGATCATAACGTCTTAAATATGGATCATAAGAACGTGATGGATACATTTCATAGCTATACGATGGTGCTATAGCGCTAAACTTTTGATCATAATTAGGTTTCACTGCGGATGGTACTACTTTTGTAAGTCTTGGTTCTGGTAGTTCTTTTGGTGTTTCATTTTCTTTCCGTGGTTGGGTAATAAAATTAACTCTAGCCTGTCTAGCTCTTGCGGCATAACCACTGCTTGCCTCTGCCACAGTGTCATCATCGCTTATGATATGATCACCATTAACATGATCCTTCCAACCGGCAACGTGCCTCTGTGAATAGTAATCATAATCAGGATCCATTATTTGTTTTTCTGCCTTCGGTAATGCTTCACCAATTTCCCCTTCTTTTCCATTATCACCATCATCTCTAGATTCTGCTTTCAATTCATGTTGTTGCTCTTGGTCTCTTACATCCGAAGGTTGATGCAATTCAATACGATCACTTTCCACATTGTGTATTTGACTTTGTTGTAAGTTCTCATTAAAGTCATTATTACCTACTAGTCCCTTGGCTTGATCATATTCCAATGTTGACCTTTTATTACGTACGGCTTTATTTAGTCCCGTCGACATGCTGCGTGCCTCATAATAATTGGCATCGGTAGCATAATACTCTGGAGATTCATCGAACTCGTATCCTTCAAGAATTTCAACATCTTGCGGTATTTGCAGACCCATTGTTGTTTGTCGTATGCAACACAACAACACAATTACGATTAACTGCGTCACTAAACGCTTGTGGCAGCAAATCATGTTGCTGATTGTTTTTCTTTTTCCCTTGTAGGAATGTTTTTAATCTGCAATTGTGGAAAAGAAATAAAATGTCCACAATCAGTACACTTTTTTAAAAACCACTTTGATGTGAATTTAAATTTTATTTATTTAAATAAAAAATAGGATAGGAGTTCTAACGCAAACTCTACTTCACCATGATCGAAAAATTTAAATTTAGCAGCCCATTACCATGCGAGGGTTTTTTCGCTTGTCATATCACTTCTACTTATTTCGTGTTTACTTTTGTTTGTGCATGTATGTGAAACCCTTTAGTTTTGTTTTTGGTATTTTTTCGTAATTCGACTAACACAAAGAAGTCGCCATCAGTCTCCCATTAAATACTCGCAAAGAAATATGGGATACGGTTGATCTTATGGGTCATCCCTCAAACTTGTCGCTAAGTGGAACCCTTATATTTTAATTTCAAGATAAGTAGCGGAATGTTGAAAATCAATACCACCAAAAGTTCAACACAAATTAAAATTAAATTTGTTTTCGACATTTTTGGTCACAGATCTCTCTTAAACTACTTTACCGATTTTTATCAAATCAAAATTACAACATTTTGCGCCGTTTTGTAAATAAACGAGTTTTGCTAATAAATTTGAGAAGCGAATCGCTTTATTTTAATCAAACTTGTTGAAGTAAACTTTGTTTTCTGAGTTTAAATTTCCGTCCAGCAGTCTAAAACTTATTTAAAAATACATTTTTGCGAAAATATTTTTTTCAAAATTCCAATATACGCGGACATCATCGTAAAAATATTAAAAATAAATTTCATGCCCACAAAATGTCGCGATCTGATATATTCGCGTTTCGAAAAATGCGGTAAAATCAACACCCTTTGTAGCAACCGCAGAAAACACTCAATGTTTTTGTCCGGAATTGTACCGACAACTTCCCAAAACTGTCACAGTTATGAAGAACATAAATTAGTGGCCTGCATAATTATATTCGTATAATTACATATGCAAATTACCGGGTATTATACATATATACGAGTACATGTCTAATGACAAGCACGAGCATTTATTTCTTACCACCGTTATCCAGTCGTCATATTCAACCGTCGAAATTCAAAATTTTGTTTAGCATTAGCTAAACATATATTTAACATTTTTATATCAAGATTTGAATAACTTATTGATGTTCCAATTTATTATTAAAGATTCAATAAATAATAAAATTATCAAAAAAAAATATTCAACTGCGTTGTGGACATACACCGAAAACCTTTCACCTTTTATAAAATGACGAAAACCAGATCTTCGCGTTCTTTTGGTCTATAATATTTCGCTTATTTACTAATAGAATGTCATAACTTAAAAAAAACATTTCGAGATAATCGCAGTTGAAGTTTTTTATTCGTTCTCACCATCTAGAAAAATGTCTGACTTATTTTCTTAAAATGTGGAAAGTAGAAAAGATATAAAGATCAAACTTATACAAAATATAAAGCATGTAATTGTGAACAATTCTGTATGATTAACTCCAAAGTTTGAAATTTTAAGTTAAGACGTTGTATTAGTAACTGAGCAATTTGTTCTCATTTGTTTTATATCCTCTCTTATACGAGCACATGTTTGTATATATACTCGTATGTTTGAAAAATTACACTAACTTGTAAAGAGTGTTCACACAAAAGATTTGTTACGGATTGGAAATTGCGTAAAAGGCGTTACTAAGGGGAGGGGTATAAAGTTTAAAATCTCCGAAAATAGGGTTACGTAATGTGTGAATGGCCCCCAAAATAATGCAAGAAAAATGAAAACTGGAACAGAGGTAATTTTCCAGTTATGGAAGGCGCGAATAGAAAATAAACTTTTAAGCTCCGTTCAATTCGTTATCGGTGTGTTTGTTTTCGTTAGCTCACAATCGTTGTGTACCGTATTTTGCTTGTGTATAACTTTACAAACGCTAAATCCATCTTTTGTGTACTTTTTATTTTTGTAAGGAATCTGTTTGTGTACTGTACTGTTCGTGGCAAAATTCGGTACGGTACAGTAACATACGGTAACTTGGTGTTTTTTTCGAACTCTGCTTTCAAGGTCGTTAGAAATTTATTATATGCACAGATTTTAAAATAAAAAACATTTTGAAAATTTTCGATTTGTCCCGGTTTATGATTTAGTGGTCGATATATATTATTATGTATGTATGTAGCAAGGCGAATTCTCTTTACATGTGATTTTAATACCACAATAAGTAACAACATTTCAAATATCTGCCCTCATACATGCATTCAGAAATTTTAAAATGTCTACGTCGATTATTAAAATTTTTTTTGGCAAATTCACCCTCTGCTTCTCAATGTCAATTACATTAAAAACAAATGGTGAAACTTTGTAAATATTTCTTACATCATGGGACAGAAAGTTATTCTTAATGTAAGAGTATAGTTCATTTACATCATGTCATGTCAAGTAAAAACTTAAAATTCACTGTATGGAAAACTATGAAAGAAACACAACTATTTTTTTCCACTACGAAACAATTACGCGAATATTTATATTGTCTAGTCGAATTCTCTTGGTACTCAAGTTCAGGCACCGCATAAAACAAACAGTTTTTATTGTTTTCACAATAATAAGTAAGTATGTATGTAATTCTCTTTTTATACGGGAGCGTACATTTACTAAAAAAAATATTTTCATTAATAATTTTAATTTTATTTTTCCACTTAATTTTCTTTTTGGTTAAAAATATTTTTTTTTAATAATTAGTTGTTGCTGCGATAAACACAGTTATTTAAAAACAAATTAATATATTTTTTAAATATTTTGTTAAAACTTTAGCATTTTATGCATATTTTTACATGGCTATAAGTATCCTTTTCATTATCCTCATTTTCACAAACTCACCAAAAAGCACAAGAATTATTTTCTTTAATCGAAATTCAAAACTATTTTCGCGCTTTCACAACCGCTTGTATCGAATGTTAAAATTCAACTGGTTTTAAATGAAAATTTTTAATTTAAAACTAAACTGGGAATCAATGTTTGACTATTGTTATATTTTGATGAGATCAAAACAATAGATAAAAATTCAAAATAAAAAAATTTAGAATGAATTTAAAAATTTGTGTCGTTATAAATAATCAGCAGCGATCTATCTAGAAAAATAAAATAGCAAAATCCAAATTCAAGCAGCATAAAAAAGCACCGCAAACTTATTACAGATACATCATGATCATGCATCCATACATATGTACATGCTCGTACATACATACATACATGTGTCAATAACTCCACCATATGGAAGCAAAGAGTTCTTTCTGGCTGAGTGTCGTTGTTTGCGGTAAATGACAACGAACCCTAAACGGTGAATTGGAAATCCATGAATTAAAAATGTACGCAAGGTGCAGTTGAACAAAATTTCAAAACATACAATGTATTTACATACATACATACATATGCATGGTTTTATATCAAAAGCAGCAACAAAAATAAAATATTTTATAGTTTTTTAATGATGATGATGATGATGATGATGATGATGATGTAGTTTTAGGGTTTTTGGTAGAAAAATCACTGAAGCGCTAGATTAACAAGTTGTTTCTGTAAATTTATCTCTTCCCCTCTGTTGCATGTTTGTTTCATTAATATCTGCATATTTAATTAATTTTTTGTTTACTGTACATATTTTTTTTTTTTTTTGCCATGACAATTTACAATATGCCTGAATAATTATGCTTTTGGTAATGTACGATTAACGAGTATAGTTTTTTGTTAATTTTTTGTATTTATTATTTTGGGGTGTAGACCGGCAGTTATAGTTTGTGCATGGTCAGCCCTTTTATATTGCGCTTTATTGTTTTATTGGTGTACGAGTATGTCCAGTTGAGTCTTTAGCCACCAGTGGGAAAAATGTTGTCAAATAGAATCAATCAATTAAACAGATCTAACCAAAACCTCGCCTTAAAAAGTATGTTTCGTGTTTGTAATATTTTTTTTAAGCTTTACTTTATCAAATAATGTTAGTTGTGGTCAAGGCAAACATGAATTCGAAAATAAAAACAACATTTAATTCTCTATTGGATTTATAATAAGAATTTTTCAAAAAGAAAATCACAGGCTTTTACACTTTTTAATCGAATTAAAAAAAACAGAAGGTTATCGATGTTTTTTTCTTTTTCTGTGTGTCAAATTGGGACAGTTGCATTCCAATTTAGAAAGTTGCCCCTCCATCTGTGCGCTTTGGGATCAGTTTTATTTTCAGACATTATAGGCTTTAAATAGAAAATATCTGTTATAACGATCTATAACTATTTTAATAAAAATGTTACGGGTAAAGGAAAAAAGTTTGATCTTTACAATTTTTAATTAAATTTCAGATTGTTTCTAAATTCCCGCTATAAAATATATCAAGTCATTGATTTCACCCCAATTTTCGAAAATCGCCGCGATTCGTGTGGCTGTTCGTGTGTGTGTATGTGCGTGCACTCGCACACACAGCTCAAAAGTGACAAATCAAAATTTTAATATTTCAGAAATCAAAAAAAAATGTTTTTGACCTAAATAAAAATATATATGTACATATGTATGTAGTTAGACAATTTAGTAGAAAGTCCATACAGATTATGAAAAATAAAGAAACAAAAATTTGAGTTGAGTCACTTTTGTGCGATCTTCCCATAACTTAAGAATGGCCTAACCTATCGGAAACTAATTCGGTGTATTTTAAAGGCATCGATCTCACGTCGATGCCCTTGAGATAATGAACCCATCCCCCGCTGAAAATAAACTTTCATCTAATGAAACTCAAAAAAAAACGACGTCGACTGCAAAAGGTTGATTAAAATCGATTAATTATTTCGTTTGAATCATTGTCGAAAAATATCGAAAAATTAACTTCAAATTTATATCTCCTAAAGATGTGGCCAAATCGTTCTTAGCACTAATTGATGTACTCGGGCTTGAAACATTTTATCAAAATCGGTGAAGCGGCTTGAGAGATATCGATGTCGAAAAATTTCGAAAGTAATATTTTTCTTAATTAGTATCTACAAAACTTCCGAATTTGCTTAGAGAAATAAGTTGTTAAAATTTTTAATAAATTTTAAATCTATGAATAGTAAATCACCTTTGAGTTGAAATTTCATTAATTTAATTTAAGTTTCCCATGTGACCTGAAAGACCGATCGCATCGCATCCCATCGTATTGTATTTTTTAACACCGACTGACTAGAAACCAATATACTAACTAAATAACAGACTGACGGGCAAAAAGTTCAAAATTACAACTCTTTAGTTATATTTCAATTGTTATTAATATGGGCATGGTCGTGGTACGGCTAATTTTTATAAACTTAATAATCGAAAACCTAATGTAAATGCATAATTTTAGTTGAGCAAAAAAAAATAATTAGTGTCGTACTCTCTTAGAAAGATATTTAAACTACGATTATATTAAAAATTTATGTATTCCAAGCTCACGGTGAGTTTACTGTGCAAACTTTATTAACTTTGTTAAATTATCGAATTGTTAAAACAATTTGCAATTTAATCAAATAATTGAAAACTAAATTTGTTGTCGTTAAGATTTATAGATTTTGAATAACCTATTTACATGTTTAATAAATATGTAATCATTTCATATTAAAATGCGTCTGTACTCGTATGTCGTTCATACATTCATGTCTTTAAAGTTTAAACCAAATATGTTATGCGGTATAACAATTAATCCACTTTTGAATTAGATTTTGGTTTTATATTTATTATTTTTTTGCTCTGCTAAATGGAAAAAACATTTCGTTAACACTTTCGGCTTTAAACTTAATAGTGTTTGAAATATTTCATTAGCTGGTTCATTTTTTAATTACAATACCGGATTTACGGCTCTTTGACCTTTCGGCGACAGTCAACATCAGGTAAAACATTGCATGTAAAATTTGTGTTTGTCGCTTTTGACAAATTGAAAACAAACAAAATATGTATTACAAACAAAAAAAACTTAAACACTATTGTTATTCTTTTTTTGTAATTTAATGCAAAATTGTTTAATTAAACATTTTAAAATAATTTAAATAGTATGATAAAAATAGCTCGAGGGTGTTAGTCAATAAATAAAAAACAAGGTCTAAAATAATTGAATTACTTTTTTTATTGTTTTTATACTCGATCGTCTAAGGATTATTGTCATTACCTTAATATAAAAAGGCCCTAATTCTTTTTTTTTCAAATCTCATTCCTTGTGCTTATTTCAACAACTTAGCAGGGTACTTATCGAAATATGATAAATATGCGATTTGAAAAAAAACCCCTTAATTGTAATATTAACTGAAGACGAAACCATGAGTATGCCACTACATCATCAATGTACGTCACACGATATTTCATATCAAATAAAATTACCTTGTTTAAATTTAATTATTATTACTATATATATTTAGTCATCATATAAATATAGTTTCGCATGAAGTTCATAATATGTTCGGCATAAAGTTAATGATTTAATCCATTGATTGCTTTCACTGTGCGAATATTTCAGTAAATTTTCACTTATTGTTAAAGAACGTTTTAGAAATCTAAAATAAAAAAAGTCACATTAAAAACTTTATTTCTTTCTTATTATAAAATTTTTCAAATTTACCTTAAAGTTTGGCCATAAGTATGATCATTGTCCAAAACATATGAATAATCATTCTGTAGGATCATAAATATTTTACTAATCGATGTTATAATTGAAACCAGAGTTTGAAAAATGTCTGGTAAAGCTGCTTGTAAATTTTCTAACGCTTTACGTCTTTTTGAATGCAGTTCTCGCTGAGACAACAACGATCGGCGTATTTCTATAGATTCTTCATAGTTAAAAATAGTTTTAGAAATATTATCAGCAATTTTATTTATTAATAACATTAACTCTGCTTCCTTTTTAGGTCGCTTAAATATCAGAATTTTCCCATCGGTAATTAACGAGTTATACGGCCACTCTTGGCTACTGTCCAGGTAAGTAACATAAAATATTTTTAATCTTTCATAACTTTTTATTAAATTAAATCTAGTTGTTGAATTTAAATGTAATTTGCTTTCATAGTTTTCAAAATTTGTACATTCCCTTGGAAATAGTAACACAAAGAATATGTGAAAGACAAACGAACACAATTGCGAGTTATTTAAAGCTTCTAGGTAAACTTCACCATGACTAACTTTATCCCTTAAACGACAGCCGTTTGGTGACAAAAATATATCATACAATAAATGAAAACAGCCTTCAAGGTTTAAGCTTTCAAAATATAGTAATTTATTCGAATTTTCTTCAACATCATCTCCTTTTGTTATATTAAACTTAAATATTGTATCAATGGTGATGTAATATTCATCCAACTTTGCAGAAATGTCACAATTATTAACTCTTCCATAGTGTAATCTCAGTAAAAGTTCAATTTGTGGTAGCGCAAGTATAATAAATTCTTTACATTTTTGCAATTTATAGTATATCAACAATTGTTGCCAATATATTAGAAAATCATTATTCATTTCTTGAAGTTTTGTTTCTAACCAAGACAAATTTATAGGTTTCAATTGAAAGTCTTGTTCAATAACTTTTATATGATCATGGAAATTGGTTATTTGATCTCGGTTGGTTATTTGTATTTTCTTTGTTTCTAGAATACAACCTAAGGAATGTATAGTTATTAATAAAACATTCATATAATAATTGGGAATTTCTTTAGGTTTGGGAAAACCATGCCACACAATATTACGCAGATTTATGGAATTTGGTGAGCCCATGAGAATTTTTAAAATGATAACCTAAAAAAAATTAAAATTTAAATTACGAAAATAGCTCTAAATTGACTTGAAATTGTGTTTTTGAATCGTCTTACCATTTCTAAACCGAAGACGTCAATTATTGCTAAAGAATTTATTAAATCTTTTAATAGATGTGGAGCATATCTCGCTTTAGTTTGACTCATATACAGATCAGTCAGTGCATTTGCCAGTAATGAGGTTAAAACTAAAGTATGTTCAATAGTTTCAGTTTTATTATTGTTATAGCTGTTTTTCATATTCAAATATGAATTTACATTGCTGCCCATCCATTGAAGTTTAATGTTTTTAAAATTATTCTTATTATAAACTTTGAATATGTTGATGGTATAATTAAAAATTGGCAGCAACTTGTTGCAACATTTCAAATAGTCTTCATATTTATAGTTTTCTAGATCTGAAATAAAGTGTAAACTTATTCTTTGATCAATGATGTCCTTGCAATATACATACTTAAATACATAAATAGTATTTTATTATAAAGTTGTTATATTTATCAAACTATTTGATATTTTAATACTAAATTTAATAAATAGGGGTAAAAACACTAAATATAATAATAAAAGTTTCTATTATTCTTAAGTTGAATTTGATTAAGCAGGACAAGTGTCATCAGTCTCTTATTTCAGTCATTTTGCACTTCATACTTTCACTTTTGCTTTTGCATTAATTCAGTGACGTATTATAACAATAAATTGTGTATTATATCAGGATTGATTCATTTCAGCACAGAATTTTAAATTATAAAAGTTATCTATCATAATCCCTTACCTTTGTACACTTCATCAGTTTTCATATTTGGCCACAAATACTCCACAATTTTTATTGAATTAAATGAACCACTACTTTGGAAAAATGCCGTAATGTTTTTAATCTCGTCAAATTCTTTTATTTTATAAAATTGAGCAATTTTTGTGTTTATTAAACGTGTTTTGTGTATGTTAAACATTTTGTAAGAAAAGGTATTTATTTTTAATATTTAACCAGTTGCAATTTAAAAATAATATACACCAGCTGTTTGTTTGTTTACAATGGAACAAATGGGAAAAAGAACATATGAGCGTGCCAGACTGTTTTGTTTTGAAAAGAAATATGTATAAAAATTTCTTGGTTGCTGAACTTGCTATTGATTTCCATTTAGGTGCCATTTGAATTGGATTAGAATAAAGTACCAAAATTCGTAATAAAAATTATAAAAATGTTGTACAAGGACTGTGCACATATTACTTAACGCTATTTTCTGAGATTTTATACCCCCACCCCCTTCGTAACGCGTTTTACTAATTTTTCAGTGCAAAATGGAGCGTTACGTAATATGTGCACAGCCCCTTACTGGAAAGTAAAGATAAATTTATCATGTGGTCATATAGAATTTTACATATGTAGTTTTTAAAAAGACATCAGTTAATAATTTTTACGTATTATTCTTTTCTATATTAGAAAATATTGTCAACCTAAGAGGTTGCCTAGGAAAAAATGGTATTAGGGGCTGTACACATATTACGTAACGCTGTTTTCAGAGATTTTATACCCCCCTCCCCTTCGTAACGCTTTTAACTAATTTTTCAGGGCAAAATTTCCAATCAGTAACAAATCTTTAACCCCCCCCCGGAGCGTTACGTAATATGTGCACAGCCCCTTAGACCTATAAAGTACTTGGTTATCGTTTTGATCTCAGTATATTTTACACCCGCAAATTTTGGATTGGAACTGGACTTCACAATTATGTTTTTTTAGCACCTGTGTACCATATGTCAGCTTTTCAGCTATAGTGGAAATGAAATGTAAATAAAGAGGGACCCTAGTCCCCTTAATTGAAAAGCGCCCGTTTTCAGATTAGTTAATGTTCCTATACCTACAAAATTTCAACTCTCTATCTGTAGTGGAAGCGTCCCATAATATTGATGAGTCAGTGAGTGAATATGTATGTCTTAACCTATGAATGTCTTTTTTTTAGAATTAAAAAAAACTAAAATCGTTTAAATCATGTGATCGACTGGCTAGGCCGCTTATTAAATTTTTTACGACTATATTCAAATTCATACGAGTATGTTGCAAATAATAATTATATAAGTACGTAAGCAAAGAATTTATTTTCCATTTACGCACCGACAATAATAAAGTTGTTTATAACCATAAATACATAAAACATATCGTACACTGAAAGGTAAAACGCTATAAATGGCACATTAACAATTTTACATCAGAACCAAAAATTATGTCAAAATAAAAAAATTTTTAAGGTTAGTCGGTCTGACTTCTGTCCAGAATTTGGAACTTTTGTGATATCTGCAGTTGAAGAAAATTAATTGGAAGATATTAGGCGGGTGCGTTAAATATTAAAGGAGTCTAGGATATTGAGAAATGTTGGCTGCTATCTATCACATGCAATAAAAAGGGATGATTAAGGGTTGAAATATGCACCGCTTTTATTAAGAAGATAATTTGGTGATTTTGAACTCCGCCAACTCAGACAAACTGTCGAAGGACGGTCGGCCATGAGTGAAATTGAATCTGAATATCTAAACTTTTAATAAAAATTTCTCCAATAAAATAAATCATGTACATATTCTTTTTTCATACATGTGTACATGGGTACGTATGTTTATAATATTATAAGGCCTGTGTAACCTACACAGGTAGACTAACTATGATGCCATTAGGGGTTTCCCATAGAAATATATAGACACTTTCGTTTTAGGTGATGATAAGTACATACATATGTATGTATGTGTGTAGGATTGATAATTTTAAAAAATATTTTGGCAATATTTCTTCATTTCATCGCTACAAACATTCCAAGAATATTGATCACTTATCTCCACTTTTGGTCTTATATCGCTGTTAGTTGCAGTTGTAGACACTATGTGATAATTGCTAAATAAATATTTATTATTGCGTCAAAAGTAGTTGACAAAAGACTATCAGCGTAAAGTATGTACTTAAAAACTTCAGACAATAATTAATTACGTATGTACATAAACACAAGGGATACATGAATATGTTCTGTGAGGAAACATCAACATTTTTCCTTATAAAATATTTTATATTAAAGGTAGAATTAGTAAAATCGTATCGCCTTGCAGTAGAAAATTGGCATTATATAACTTTTGAGGCACAGTTAGTTAAAACGTATACATATTTAGTTAGTGAATTTTTAGACGTTTGATACACAAAAATCTATTTTCTGTAGGTTCCTACGTTGCAAAAGTTACCACTACATTTTATATAACCACTAACATGTCTTATGTGTGCGACAGATTTTATCAGCTGATCCGCAACATCACGATACGATTTTACTAATTCTACCTTAAGTGACGATGTCATAATTAAGTTCAGTGTTTTGCTTTATACTAATTTTGATTATAAATATTTATCTTGGATTCCTTATAAAGTGTTTCTTATTCAATCAAAGATCAACAGTTTTTCTAAGACATGCAAAAATACAAAGTATAGAATATATTTCTAAACCAGATTCTACAAGAAATCAGATCAAGTTATCAATACATTTATCACTAATTAAGTTTATCTGATTTGGTTTAATATGAATTGTTTAACAGATAAAAAAAAGTAGTTTATTGTATTTGAACTTGATTAATACATGTTTGTGAGTGAGTGAGTTACCCATTTTAATTTAATAGATTGCATTACAAAATTATCACTTAAATACACACCGTTTAAAATCCTTCCCCAACATACATATTTTATATACTCGTATGTATAATGGCGTTTTCTTTTCTGACAAAAGTGTTACATATACGGCACATTAAGTTCGTAATCGTGTTCTATTCTAAAAATTGTGTAACATTGAAAACATCGATTTCGTTCCATTCTAAATATGTTGCACCAATAAATAACAATGCCGTTTTCACATCTTTGCTAAGTTCCTTTTTATATAAGTAAGAACTTTTATTCTTCTGATACTATTTGCTCTAGCGGGAAATAAAAAAAAAATAACTGTTAAAATAATTAAAAACCAACATCCTCGCCATTTGATGATAGCAGCTTATCAGAAAATAATGTTGCTAACGTATTTATTGGTAAACTTTAAAAAGTATTACCCATCGAAAGGGCAACATTTTAGTTCAGAAAAGAAACGTCATTATCATATCCATTTAAGTGCGTTAAAAAATTAAATACATATTTTTTTTTATAAAAATTGATCTGCCAAAACGTTTTTTGAAATTAAAATTGTCCAACAATAAAATAAAAAACAATTTCGCATAATGCATAATTTGCACATTTATTCGGGGTATTATAAATGCATTAATTTCTCATCTATACAAATTTCTCTTAAACGATTTTTCTTTTAAATTTGCAACTTAACAGACGCAATTAAGCGGGAACCAAAGTATAGTTGCACTGCGATATCACCATACATAAATACCAATTTCGAAATAATCTTGATTCCAATCAATTGTGGGATTTTAAAACGGATGGATTCACGATTTAGAAAAAAGGAGGTCGAGCCAATTCCACGCCCACATAATCAAGCGTTTTCTTTTGTTGATAAATTAACCTTCACTGCGGTTACTGATTACAGTTTAGTTTATCGCTTTTAGCCACACATAGCCGTACATACATATGTATGTATATTTTTAATTTTTGCTAATGAATTAATTAAAAATAGTATCCGTTGTCTAATCTTCATAGAATTTTTTATTGTAATATATGAGTACATACCAATAGCAGTCCCCGTCATTTTTATTAAAATAATCAAAAACCCGATTATTATCGTCAGCACTTCAGTTCAAGTGATTTATTTATTTTATTTTTATGTGTAGAAATAAGAAATTTAAAACAGTTTCATTTTGCTTTAAGAAGTTGTCGAATCAAAATTAAAATGTTAAAATATAAAAATCTAAAATTAAGGTAAAGAATAAAAAAAAAATTAAATTGTGATATATTTTTAAAACTAAATTTTGTGTACGAAAATTAAAGAAAATATTTTCAATAACGATTTTTTTTAAATTAATTTTGCAACAGCTTTTTTTTAATATCATTGCTGACACTGGCAGGAGCATACGATAATAGTGTCAGTAAAAATGATTCCACAATATGCTCGTTAGAACACAAATCGGGTAGTAAATATTTTCCCTCGGATTTTAAATTTGGCGTTTCAACGTCGGCATATCAAGTTGAAGGTGGCTGGAATGAAGATGGTCGCGGTCCATGTATATGGGATACCTTTATTCATGAACATCCCGAATTGATTGATGATAATTCGAATGCAGATGTAGCAGCAGATTCGTATCATAAATTCGATCAAGACTTGGCAGCCCTTAAGGATTTGAAAGTACAATTTGCAGCTTTTTAGTGTTTTTTTTTCTTTTCAAAACAATCGTTTTATTGTTTTTAAGGTTAATTTTTACCGGTTTTCTATATCATGGCCTCGCATATTGCCCAATGGTGATATTACGTCGAAAAATCAAAAGGGTATTGATTATTACAATATGGTGATTGATAAGTTGTTGGCAAACGGTATAGAACCAATGGTTACCATCTTTCATTATGATTTACCAGAGGCACTTAATCTTTATGGAGGCTTCACTAATAGTTTACTGATAAAATATTATGCCAATTATGCCAAATTATTATTTGAAACTTTTGGTGATCGCGTCAAGGTATGGATTACTTTTAATGAACCCTATGACTATTGTATACCCGGCTATGGTGATGGTAACTATCCACCCATGGGTCGTGATCATGGTGTTGCTGATTATGTTTGTATGGATACAACGCTGAAAGCACACGCTGCCGTATATCGTTTATATAGGGAAGAATTTTTCGAAAAGCAAAGAGGAAAAATTGGTCTCTCGTTAAACACACGTTACTATTTTTCAAGGACGAACAATTCTACGATCATTGAACGAGCTCTACAATATTCGGTAATATTTTCAAAGTTTTATCCGTCATATTATTTAGATAAGATACTTGGACAAAACATATAAAACGGTTGATATCCGTAGAAAACTACATACAATTGCGAGTAAAACATATAATACAGTTCTACATTTGATATTTCCACTGCCCTTGAAAAGACTCCAGCTTAAAAAAAATCCTTTCAAAAGTATATCTGATCACAATTCGTTGAACTACGTAGTTTATGGTAGCTAAGATGATGATAAATCTATGGTATGTGTTGATGGAAAAAGAAGTTCGTCTTCAACTTAAGCTTTTGGGATTGGAAATTTCAAATGAAACGTGTCGTTACTTTAATTCAGAAAGGGTATAACGGAATTTTTTTTAAGTTTTTTGCATATTTCGATAGAATATTCTAAAATACAGCATCAAAAGAATAGAAAACACAGTTAAGTAGCTTTTTTACCTCCTGTACATTTTTTTAAATTATTAGCTTAAAACATTTTTTAAATTAATTGACGTAACAATAGTTGTGATTAATTAAAAAAAATTTATTAAAGATATTTTACTAGTTTTGGACCGGAAAAATAAAATTTTTTTCTCAACGCTTGCTGATCGTGATTAACATATTTTTAAAATTTTGCCCTTGATTCGGTAAAAAAAAATTAAAAATTTTAAAACAGAGTTTTTTTTATAAAAAAATTTTTAACAAAACATTTGTGTTCGTGTCATGGTATAATAAATACCATGGTTCGTGTTATTCAATCAGAATGCGTGTTAATTGCTATAATAATTCCAGTTTGGCTTTTTGTCCTACCCGATTTTTGGCAAACACGGTAATTATCCCCAAGTTATGTTGGAAGACGTGGCAAGAAATAGCAAAGAAGAAGGACGAACTTGGTCGCGTCTGCAAAGTTTGTCGGCACGCGAGAAACGAATTATTAGAAATTCTGCAGACTTTTTGGGTCTGAATTATTATACGTCACGATATGTAGAGGAATGTTATCCACCAGAAGGTGAGATTCCCTCATTCCTACACGATTCACGTTTGAAATATGACGTTGATGAAAAATGGAGGAAGGGTAACGTCTTTTGGATGTACTGCGTGCCCGAGGGACTGGAAGGATTGTTAAAGTAAGTGGGTGGCACTTATGATAAAGTCAGTAATAGAAAGAATTATTTTTATTTAACTTTAAACTTTAGGTGGGTTAAACATAATTATAATAATATTGAAGTTATTGTAACTGAAAATGGTTGGCCTGACGATGGCCAGTTAAATGATACCGAACGTGTTGACTTCATACAGGTAAATTTTCATGGGCACTTAGTGTTGTTTACGTGTAATTCATAGAAAGGAATCACAATGGATCCAATTACAAGTGTGTTTCACACTAGAGGTCACTATAATTTCACCGACTTGTTTGAGATTTTGAATAATTATCTTCACGTTTTTACAAGTTGCATTAGTCTAGTGATCATAATAAGTACCGTTACCTAAAACGCAAAACGGCCTAACTAACGAAAATTCGGAAATCGATGTACAACACCATAAACAAAATATTTTGTAAAATAATTAAAAAGAATTGTTATGGCATTTTGCATTTCATGTAACAACATGTGTGTACATATGTATGTGTTTGCAAACTAATAATTTTAATTGTGTGCGTTTTTTTTAGGCTCATTTACAAGCCGTTTTAAATGCCGTTAATGACGGTTGCAACGTTACGGCATATATGCATTGGAGTTTAATCGATAATTTTGAATGGCAGCGCGGTTATACGTGAGTTTTTATTTAATTTATTCACTGTTAAACTTAATACTTTGTGTGTCTGAATTATTGGCCCTAAAAGTGTTGTTTTAACATCATTAATTTTTGTTGTTTTTTTTTTTATTTTTGCAGCAATAAATACGGATTGTATTATGTGAACATGACAAGCGATGGTAAAGAACGTATTCCCAAATATTCCGCAAGTTATTACAAGAAAGTTATTGAAAGTAAAACAATTCCCGATATTTCACCAGAAATTTAATTTTATTTTAGCAATAAATTAACTTTAAGATACAATTAAAAATATATATACCTACATTTATTCATTAGCTTGATTTTATTGATGATTATATTCGCCCACTTTCGATGATTGTATTTTAGATCTCCCTCCGATGTCAAAACACAGTTTTTTGAAATCGCAGGGCAAATTGGGAAAATTCTTCAACAAACAACCTTATAAAATTCAGGCATTATCTACTTTGCCCGTAAAATTTTTTAGAAAATTGTATGGAAAATAAAAGCGAGTATTCTAATTTTTGGTTTTTTGCTTTTCATTACGACTTTCGCACTGTGAACACGCTTTCGAAGTTTAAACAGCCATTCTGAGAGAGTTTGAATTAAACTGTTTGTTGGGTGCATACTTATGCGTGTATGTATGTATGTACATATTAGTGATGTTACGAATATCAATTTTTAGTATTCGCGAATACGAATATTTAAAACAGTATTCGCCGAATACGAATACGAATATTTCTTTTGAGGGTTATATTTCAAATTTAATTGGAAAAAATCCCTGCCTTTGCGTTAGTAACTATAAATGAAAAAAAATATTTAGTGATTTAACATTATTATTGCATTAAGATGCCGAATTTGATAACCTCTACAGAACATTTTTTAATTATTTTACTTACATACTTTCAGATTTCGTTTTTCTTACTCTGTTTGGGTTTTAATTAATAATTCAGTGCTGTTTAGCGAACATATTGTCGCAGATGGCATAGCCACATGAATCGGTGGACTTTCACATATTAAATTTTTGTTCTTCCATTTTTAAAGTCCAACATTCCTCAACTGAGGTTTGATTACTAATTTAACATGATATAAAACTTTAATTTTTGAATACTAGTTGCAAAATACATATATATTTTTGTTTGTTTTTTAAGAAGGTTATTACTTTGCGTGAAATACAATGGGTTTTTTTAATAAAAATTAATATATTTTTTTACATTTTATGTTCCTTTTTTAAACTTTTGTATGATTTTTTTTTGGAAAATGTATGGGAAAATTATTCGAAAAATATTCGCTTGAATTTGGCGAATACGAATATCTTAAAACAGGCGAATAGTCGAATACGAATACGAGTATTCGTAACATCACTAGTACATATATCGTTACTTGAACTTTTAAATGATGCAAATAACATTTTTGAAAAGTGTACAGGAGGTGAAAACAACAAGTTAATCTGAAACTTTCAAAATAGAAAATAAGTTAAATTTTCTTTTCTTAAATTTTTTCGTGGGGTGATTAAATTTTTTAGTGACGGTTTATTTTAGGATATTCTATGGGAATATGCCAAAAAACTCAATTTGAAAAAAAAGAGTTATATACGTTCTTTCTAAATTAAAGAAACGATATGTATTCACAGATGAATGTAAATGCATTATTGTGTTCATTAAGGCGCTCCTTATATATTTGCGGAAATTTCAACCTTTCATCACATAACATAATAAATTACTAAAAAATCACTTTTAAAATAAATTTCCCACCAAACTCAATCTGATATACAATAAATCTCGGTCAGATATATATACATACATAGTACGCGAACGCACCTAATAAAGACTTACAAATATTGCTTGCTTTATTTTCCTGTGCTGCTGCACTAATGCGTTTTAAATGCAAGTTCTTCACTATCGCAAATAAAACTATTTCGTTTACATATTTTCTTAGTCAACGTATGATAAGAGGCTAGTTTATGTACCACAGATTATTTATCAAAACGAAACATTTTTTTTTTTATTAAAATTATCACTACAAATATATTTGAGACTAGTTCAAGCAGCAATAAGTGAATTGCTTATTTTTCTCCCAACTCGAGTGTGTAGATAATGACTGCAAACTAAAAGAAACAGTTGTATTTTGTAATGAAAACTGGAAGAATCAGAAAGAAAATGTTGCAAAATAAATCAATGTAATATTCAATTCATTCGATAATTTTCTAAATTATTAATTTTAATTATGAATGTCCAAATATTCAGATACAACGTCATTTTAATACTACTACTACTACTGACAACGGCTCGATCATATAATCCAAATCAGTCCGATGAAGGAGTATGCGCCTTAAGCCATACATTGGGCAACAAACATTTTCCCTCGAATTTTAAGTTTGGCGTTTCAACAGCAGCCTATCAAATTGAAGGTGGTTGGAATCAAGATGGTCGTGGCCCATCTATTTGGGATACATTTACACATCAACATCCGGAAATGATAGATGATCATTCGACGGGAGATGTTGCAGCAGACTCGTATAATAAGTTTAATCAGGATTTGGAAGCTCTTAAGGAATTAAAAGTACATACAGTTTTTATGTAGGTTTTTTAAATGTATATAAGATGATATTTTTTTCCTTTCTTCAAGGTTGATTTTTATCGGTTTTCTATATCTTGGTCTCGCATACTGCCCAACGGTGATATTTCGTCGAAAAATCAAAAGGGCATTGATTATTACAGCAATATGATTGATAAATTGTTAGAAAACGGTATTGAGCCAGTTGTTACCATGTGTCATTATGACCTGCCTGAAACTTTTAATCTCTACGGGGGATTTACCAATCGTTTACTTATTAAATATTTTTCTAATTATGCCAAATTGTTATTTCAAATTTATGGCGATCGCGTCAAGGTATGGATTACTTTTAATGAACCCTATGACTATTGTATTCCCGGCTATGGAGATGGTAACTATCCACCCATGGGTCGTGATCATGGGGTCGCTGATTATATGTGTATGGATACCACGCTTAAAGCACACGCCGAAGTATATCGTTTGTATAAGGAAGAGTTTTTCGAAAAGCAAAAAGGAAAAATTGGCATAACATTAAGCGCACGATTTTATTTTTCAAGACTAAATAATTCTTCAATTATAAATCGAGCTATGCAATATTCGGTGAGAATATTAATATTGCTTAACGACAAGTTTACATAATCTTATTATTAATAATTTAAGTTGGGTTGGCTGGCATATCCTATATTCGGCGAAAATGGCAATTATCCTAATATTATTTTAGCAGATGTCGCACAAAATAGCAAAAAAGAAGGGAGGTCATGGTCTCGCCTTAGCGATATCATAGCGGGAGAAAGAAAAATTATAAAAGATTCTGCAGACTTTCTAGGCCTTAATTATTATACATCTCGATATGTAGATGAAGCTAATCCACCACAGGGCCAAATTCCCTCAGTGCAGTATGACTCTCGTTTAAAGTATCAAATAGACGCAAAATGGAAGAGGGCAAAATCTGAATGGTTGTACTGTGTACCCGAGGGACTGCAGGGCTTATTAAAGTATGTATGAACTCGTATATTAATATATATTGAAATTAATGATTTTATTCTCAATTTTAGTTGGATTAAAAACAATTATAATAATATTGAAGTTATTATAACCGAAAATGGATGGTCCGACGAGGGCCAGTTAAATGACATAGAAAGAATTGGTTACCTCAAGGTAAAAATACATACCTACATATATATATATATATATATATATATATATATATATATATATATATACATACATACGTATTTGACTGATTCATAGGAAAGTTATTGGCTTCTTTTATGACGATTCATAAAATATTTTCGGACTGTAGCGATAGGCTGGGCCCTATTCTGTATGTTGTTACAGTTATGTAGTAATTTCTCCAAGACGATAGAACATGAGTTGGAGCATGTTTTTTTTTTTTTTTGGGTAAATTCATGTTGGCGTTTTGCTTCCATAATTATCAAAAAATTTTTATATGTTGTGTTTTCAAACTCAACAATGTAATTAAGCATTAGTTTGCTGTGGTAATTTTTACTACATATATGCAAACTTATTTACAATTACAACTGAGGCTTTGTTTATGGTTTCTGTTTTGGTTCACTCCCTAAAATTCAAACACATTCAGAAACACATGTTACGGGTCATGTGTTATCGCCTGTAGCCGGTATAGAAATGCAATTACTTACAGATTTATATGTGTATACATATTTAGAATTTCAATAGAAGCAATTGTTAGGCTAGGGCGGATATTGTCAGTTAAGTACACTTACTCGTAGGCCTATTGAATCCATTGTTAAATGATCTATCACCAAAGGAGAATCGAGGTTATAGCGCTGCAATCAAGGGCAATTTGGCTTCTCTGAATCCTTGCATAACCTACCGAAATCAAAGATGATAGTGTGCTAAATGCTCTGCCGAAAAGACTTAAAATTTTTAAACCATTCCTGATCATATCACGAGCTTCTTTACACCTTGAAATTTCCTAAATTGGCGCAAATATTTGATAATATATGTACATATGTATGTACAAAGTCAATATGAAAGTTATGTAAAATATTTTTGCTCCAACCTAATATATTTGTATGTAGGCTCATTTAAAGGCTGTTTTAAATGCTATTAATATGGGCTGCAACGTAACACGCTATACGCATTGGAGTTTAATCGATAACTTCGAATGGCAGCGGGGCTATACGTAAGTTATTGTTCACTTTACAATTTAAGACTTCGCGTGCTTGTAAGTGTTGTTTTAACACATTTTATTTAATATGTTTTTGTTTTAGAGAAAAGTTTGGATTGTATTACGTGAACATGTCAAGTGATGGTAAAGAACGTATTGCCAAATATTCAGCACGTTATTACAAGAGTGTTATTGAAAGCAAAACAATAACGGATTTTTTGGCCGAAAATTAATATAAATATAGAATTTTTTTAACTGTAAATAAGTTGGTTTTGAAATAGATACTATTTGCTGGTGTTTAAAAAGATATGTAAATAGTTTTTGTAAAATAAACATTTGAAAACGTTTTTACAGAAATAACAATATCTCATGGTTTTTTATACGAGCGAGCGGTTGTCACATTCACGGGAATATTTGCTATATAAAAAGGGTGTTTTTTGTAGAGGTATAGAACTGTGAAGTGGAATAAAACAACGATGAATTTTTTTTAATTGACATGAAATTTACTTTATTCTAAAGATAATCTTCTGGCATTATAATTTAAATATGAATTCTGGCATATGACCGCCATGGCTGGTTCGGACGTACTCTAATCTCGAGATCTATATTCGATGACTTTTTCCAACATTTGTGGCCGTAGACTAGTGACTTCACATATCACCACAGAAAATAGTCTAGCGGCGTTAATGTTCATAATCTTGGAGACCAATTCACGGGTCCGGGTCTTGTTGAAACCGCAGCTCCTGCACATCATGGTTGCTCAACTGACGAACGGTCACCATTGACTGTAACGTTTTGAACAGCATCGTTTTTAAAGAAGTACAGACCAATGATTCCTCAATCCTTAAAACACACCAAACAGTCAGTTTTTCTGGATGTGTCACCATTCACTTGAGGTTTAACATTACTCCAAATACGGTAGTTTAGTTTATTAACGTACCTATTCAAACAAAACCGAGCTTCATCGCTAAACAAATTTCGCTTATGCAGTGCGCAATACGTATGATTTTTAAAATAAATTTTCACAATTTGGAAGCGTAGCTCAAGCGTCAGTCTATTCATTTTGAAATGCCAAATCAAACTAAAACTACAGTTAAAAATGTTTTGCAAAGTCAAAGTTCTATAGCTCTATGAACACATTTTATAGAAGGATTTTCGTTATATCGAAGTTAATTATATCAAAGTTTCACTGTAAATTACCAAGATTATGTATATTGAAAATGCAGTGATCTGGCAAAACTATTTTATTTAATTGCACTACGCCATCTGTATGTAAATATCAGTGTTTGATTTTTTGCAAACAAAATAAACAAGGAAGCGCAATTGGAAATTTTAATTAATATGAAGTTGATAAAGTTTTAATTTAAATAAGTTAAAAGTTCAATTTTAAATATGGATCAAAGGACGAATTATTTATCATTAATACTGATGGATGCTCTTGAAGATGAAAATGAAAGGTCAGTTAGAATTGCTAGACACATTCCCACAAATTTGTGTACGGTAATAAATGTGTGTATGTACATAAGTTAATAAATTTGTATTGCTTTTAATTAAAGTGATATTAATTTTATACTGGAAAGTAATATTGAAGCTATTGATCCATCGTATGTGCCTATAGACCGTGGAATCGCCCCACTTCATTATGTTTGTGGAATGCAGAATGAACAGTTAGCCACATATATTGCGGAACGTTTTCTGCAAATGGGAGGTAAAGGAGTTAAAGATGTTCAATATTAATTTTGTGATCTAAAAATTTTAATATATTTAGCTGATGCAAACTGCCTAAGCGAAGACAACATGACTCCTTTGCATGTAGCTGCAATGCACGGAAGGGAAAACATTGTACGTCTGTTATTGGTACGTATCCAAAATAATGTTAATTATATTCAAATAAGTGTTAGTAACTAAGAAAAAACATCTGCGAAACTAAATATTCCGTGTGAATATGTATTGGCTCGCTTACATACTGGAAGTTACAGTAGATCTTCACCATCATTATAACAATTATAAGAAAAATTAACAGATTCGTATCGAATGAAAAATTATGGAACAACTCTAGTTTAGTGACGCAGCTCCAAATGAAAAAAAAAATACATAGGGCGATAGAAAATCGAAAAGTAAGACGAAAATTTCATGTGGTAACTTTCCCGGAAACGCATAGTTTTCGAGTTATTCGTCTCTGAAGTTTTCATATAAAACGGATTATCCAATATACTTGGCGATGGTGGTTGAATTTTATTTTTCGTAACATAATTAATCGAAACATTTTTATTTTTGTTTTGATTTGCTTGTCTTTTAAAAGCGAATTTGTTGTTTTTTTTTTAAATCAAGACGAGAAAATATGTATTTATATGGCGTGTTACTCACATTCAACTACAATAAGCCTCAATTCACACTATCCAAGTCTTATTGCAAAACTTATAAAGATTTCTTCTTTGAACTTTCATTGGCGTTCACGTATGGCGTATGTATGTATGTATACCTACTTAACACTACGAATATTAAAATAATACGAATTTCATGAGTACATGAGGGTGTACTCGTTTCTCTTCCCCCTGTCTCTCTCCTAAAAGCTTATAAGCTTCCCAGCGGTAAATTGAACGAAGTACCTAGATAATAATCAATGACATCAGGATGACATTTTAAGCGAACGATATAAGTACTTAAAATGTTATCTATGTGTAATATAATTAATTTTATCCACTCATTATAACTTCAATTACAATTATAGTCGAAGAGTTAGTTGAGTATATTTGCAAATATGTTTAGGAATTTTTTTTGTCTTCTTTTAGTACACAAAAAATGCAAAAAAATATCTACTCATTATAACTTCCATTACAAAATAAGCGAAGGGTTGGTTAATGTATGTTTCTACTCTTAATACACAAAAAATGCAAAAACAAAAATGCCGTAATAGTGGCATTAAAAAAAAAATAAAAAATTGTTTCAATTCTTTTTCTGTTTGTTAGTTTATCGTTGATCGCAGAACATAGGGCTTACACCACAAGTAAATTTCTAAAAAGGTATTTAGTGGTACTATGTTCTAGCCTTCGCTTACAAATGCAAATTAAACCGTAATGAACGTGCATTACACCATAACTTGCTAAGATTTAATGATGTATCATTAACGTTGCTTAAGACTTCGCTTATGAAGTAAACGCAATTGAAATGCGAATCACTGACATCGCTGCTTACTCTTTAAGCGAAAGCGCACCGATTAAACGACCTATGACACTCCTATGCTAAATTTAAGTAGTAATATAAGCGACAGAATCATCACTGATAGCTACTAAATATTGCTTACATCAGCGATTAAATAATGACAATTTTTACCGCTGGGAAGTTGCGGACGTGTTCTGTTTCATCATTAAGAATGATCATTCTATAATATAATATTCTCATATGAATGCATATGTATGTGTTTCGTTTTTGTTTTGCTTTGTGTTACTCAGCCTGATTACGGGTGGCGTATTTCGACTACTCTAACACCCAATTCATACCATGAAATTTTACATGAATTTTATTTCACGATATTTTGTGTTTGATGGCGAACGGGGTAGAGAAGCAAAAGGGGTAACAAAAAATTCACATTTTCAGCTCTCCGTGAGTTTTTCTCATGGTGGAATAATAAGGTGCGCGTATCAACGCAACAACAAAATCGACATGCATTTTGTTTGTGTAAAATTAATTCAACATTGTCAAAACAAAGCTGTATACAAAACAAAACAAAAGTTGTTTTGTATGTATTTATTGGTTATGCAAAAACAAAAAGCATAACGTAAACAATAATATTCATGATGGCGGCCAAAAATGTAAACAACTTTTGACAAGACCGAATTAACTTACCATATTTTTGCAGATTATTTAACGGTCAAAACACAACCCTACAAAAAACCATATTCCTTCTTGCGCAGACCTGATTATTAGACCATGGTTTTTCTTATATTTTTCTTTACACATATTCGTTTTTTGTTATTTTGCTTTATTTCATATTTCATTTTCATGTGGCAATACGCATATTCGTTTGCACGAAGTTTGTACGGAAATAACAAATTGATGTACATACATACACACACATGTCAGATTGTTTTTATACAAATAATAAAGTAAAGAAGAATAACCGATTACGGAGAAAAAGATCAACATTTAAATCATGGGAAAAAATCATAGCACAATAATACCAGGTACACGCATCAGCAAATTTGCTCGTCAGCTGATTTTTTTCTATACGTGTGTGTGTGTGCCCCTCTTGAGTGCTTGTCAGATGTTTGTTGTTTACAATATGTCTGCTAAAAAAAAATTGTGCAAAAAGTAACGGAAAATTACTTCAAAGTAATTGTTGCAAATCAAGAATATCAAGTGCTTGTATTCATTTGTATTTGTATTCATTTGTATTTCATTATATAAACAACAAAATTCATTATATAAACAACAATAAACATATTTTTCATTTGAATTTTACATTTTAACAAGTTTTTTCTTTTATTTACCACAAAACTACATTAATTTATCACTAAGCCATAGCACAATAATACTCTGAAATCTCTGAATGCTTTACTTAACAACTTAATAATACGTCTTCTAAAGTCCCTAAAATACAGACTTAGCCATTCGTCATTTACTTTTTTATTTAGTCCTGATTTGTCTAATGTATGTAGCATAATGCAGGAATGTTCTCCAGTTAAATCATTTGCTTTCTGACTTAAATAAACTGGAACAAATCCCATGTTTTTCCAAAACTTCAATAGCTCTTGCGTCAAGCCATATGATGTCCCCAAATAGTCAATATGTTCGGGTAATCTTTCATTTAATCGTTTTAAAAGTGTTGTGATAGGAGAATAGAGCATCACGATCTACATAATAAAGTTCACAGGCATCGGGTGTGGGACAACCGGAACTAATGTGGGGTACTGTGTTAGTAGCATCTAAACACAAAAGATTAATCAACCAACTCTCAATATCATCTCCTTCTGTGTAACGTATGGATTCCTCTAGTTTGATCTACATAAATGTAAAAATGAATCAAATTTTTTATATCAATTTTGTTTCACCTTTGCTCTAGTCTTACCGGTGGTGGTGCATTGTTTTCCTTTTGCAATTGTGATATCAATTTTAAGCTTAGTGACCTTCCTGTGCCTTCATAACCATTTATAGTCGAAGACATAAAAATTAAATATGGGCCCATCATCTTTTTAACCAGTGGCAAAGGTATTGCAGCTGCCTCATCAATTAAAAGATTGGGAGTCAAACCTTCAAAATCTTGTAAAACACAAACACCATAGGTTCTACCCAAAATAGCATGAGTTTTAGAATAAAAGCGACCATGAATGGTTGTAGATACACGGAAAGTGTCGAACAGGTCAGCATCATTTATATCAATTTTTCCGGCTGCAATTTTCTTTGCACGCTTTTTGCCATGACTAAAAATGTTAACAAAATGCATATTGTGTATATTTTTCCTTTTCTTTAAACTTACTTGGATATGGCTTCATCCTTGTTTTTATAACACCATAGAACACTTGGTCGTGCTTTCACAGTCGATTTCGTAAGAATATCGTAAAGTATTGGGACTTGATCTCTAGCTTTATCACCAATTATAATAAACATTGTACGATGGCCTACTTTAACACCATTTTCGATCATTACTCTAATGCGGTTGTCAATCTTCTTTTTAACCATATTTGTATTTCTTTAAATTAATTATTAATTAAATTGCAGAGGATATTATTATTATTATTATCTATATCAAAGAATAATATTCCGTTTTCAAAAGCTATTGAAAATAATGCACGTGTATTTTCTTTTTGTTATTATTTCATTTTCTTTTATATATTGCCCCATAGCACAATAATACCTATGTCACTAAGCAATGAAACTTTTTTCAACAAAAAAAATAGAATTTTGACAACTCGCCAGAACTTATTGACAAGTCACCAGAACTTTTTGACAAGTCACCAGAATGTAAAAAAACACATACTCACACATACTTTTTCATGAAAACGCAGGGTTGCATGGATGCGTGTACCTGGTATTATTGTGCTATGGGAAAAAATCATCGTATGAATCTGTAAAGTTTTTAGAAGCAACTTTTGAAGAGAACTAAAGAAAAATCGTGAGTTTTATTTCATGGTATGAATTGGGTGTAAGTACTAGATTAAAGAAAAGTTCAAGATTTTTCTTTAATCTAGTACTTGGCGTAGTCGAAATACGCCACCCGAAATCAGGCTGACTGAGTTGCTGACCTACCCACCAAACAAAACGTCAAGCGTTAAACTCTTATGTAGGTATATTCCTAATGAGCATAGCTCTAACCGGGTGTCCTAAGACACCTCTCTTCTTTTTTAATATCTCTGAAATCTTTTGTATTTTAACAAATCCATTAAAATTTAGTCAAAAGCGTTCAAACGAAGCCAGAATTGGTCTTATACGTTGAAAAATGTAAAGAGAATTCCCACATATTTATGAAAACTTCCGAGGTCAATAACTCGAAAACTATGCGTTTTCGGGAAAGTTACCACATGAACTTTTCGTCTTATTTTTCGATTTTCTATCGCCCTATATAGATTTTTTTTCGTCGCTAAACTAGATTTAAGCCAAAATTATTAGTGGTGATTTTTTAAAAACTATTTTGCTTGTGCTTCAGTAATTCCCAGATATTATTTGCGAGTTCATGTATGAGTAGATGATTTTTGAAACTTTTAAAACATGATGGTAAATATCTACTGATGATTTGGTATTTAGCCAATGAAATGCATATATGTAGATTAGCTTACCCGTAACAAACAAATCAACTTTTTAAAAATTAAATAAATATATCGTCCCCTTAGTATAACAATAGCCTATGTGCTATATATAATAGCGTATTATACGCTATTGTTATACTAAGGGGACGATATGTACTATGTACAATTACTTCAACAACACTTAGAAATATGGTGGCGATTTGGATGTATTTGATAATGACAAAAAAACGCCTCCCTCATATGCCATCGAAGAATGTCATTTTGAAGTTCTGAAATTAATGAAAGATCACATTTTTCTTGAGAAATACGAAAAGAAAAAAACGAAAATTTCAGCGACGCTAACAGAGTCTAGATTTGAAGACTCGTTACAACAAAGAGCACATGACAACAAAACATCTTCAACACCAAATCATCCTACATTGAACCTAAACGACGATCCCAAGAAGATTGAAAATAAAAACCTTTTAAAGGTTAGCAAATCTCAAGACGATTCGTTTGGTAATAGTGCTGATAACACCAAGTTTACACCAAATCGTATTCATTACAATTATGATGTTACTTCCCCATATTATATAAATATTACCCATAGAAGACATAAACCACAACCGAAATTTCCCACCTTGCCTGCAGAAAACACTGAAGGTGTTAGTAAACCTCAGATCAACAATTCTACTGAAGATATTGCATCCACTTCAAGGCGAAATGTGAACTTTTCTTCGCCAGAAACAATGGAAGCAGTTAATATATTTTCGTTAACTAAAGAAAATCTAAAAGAATTAAGTCGTCGGAATGCTTCTTCTAGATCGCGACCATTTTTAATTGAATCTTGGCGGGAAAAAGTACGGAAATCTCGAGATCGCCGATCAATAATAAAAGAATATGATAGCATAGTAGAAATGATCGACCAAATTGTTGAATATGATCACTTAAATTTTTCAAATACAAAGTTAAAAGACAAAGCTAGTGTAAAAGAAACAACACAACAAACAAATATTGAAGTTGATAGTGGAGCATGTGCTACAACTTCTTATCTTGTAGATACAACAGAATATTTAAATTTACCAGAAACAAATGAATCCCCTGAGAAGAGAACGATTCCAAAGTCTCAAATGGCCTTAAGTAATGTAACGCAAACAGTGGTTGAGGCAAAAAAACAAGATTTTGAACCTGAAAATACAAAAATGTCTGCTCAGCTAAATACAGATATGGACAGTAGCTATCAAACTGTACCTGAAAATATTGGTGCTTTTTCAATCGGTGGCCGAGAACCAAATGACGAAAACACTAGTACGAATTTTATACGCTCACCCAAAAAGAACGACTATTTTTTGCAAATGACCGAAGCTTATGTGCACACAGATGACGAAAATGGATTGGTATTTTATGAAACTAAACTTCTTAGCAATGTTGGAAACAAACAGGCAGTACTAAGAACCCATTGGTAAGTTTTCATTTTACGATGATCGTTTTACCTTTGAACATTCTCCTTCAACTCAAAAAAGAGAAAACCTTCAAAAAAGATTTACGTAAAGTTTTCTCAAAATATATACAAATTGTTTTGACCATAAGTATAAAATTTAAAAAAATATTTAAATAATTTTGTTTAAAGCGAATGATCTTTTGTTCTTCTATAGTGCAACATTTCGAAAATATTTTAAAAATTTTCCTTTTAATTTAATTTGTATGGATATGCCGCAAATCCATACAAATTAAAACTGTTTGTACGGATATGAAGTAAACTAATTAATCAGCAATCACCATCTGTTTGAATGGATCTAATGTGTGGAAGCTTTAAAATCTTGTATTTTAATATTTTTTAATGTTCTTTTTATTCGTTAAACTTTTTAGTACCCCAAAAACTCCTGGTCAAGATTTAGATACTACACTGACTAGTAAATCTACTAATATAACCATGCCCATGGACTATGAAACTGATACATTACGAGCTGAACTTACAGCATTTGGTGAACCTCCTGGTCCCATAACAAAAACAACTAAAAAGTTATATATCAAAAGGCTGATTAAATACAAACGGAAGATGGCAAATATGCAGGAACTGCCTGAGAAACAAAAACAAAATACAATTAGTAAGTATTACTTGTTCTTCTTAATTAACTAAGTTACGCTTTACTGTTATACAAAGCTCCTATTAATGAATTGTAATAACTAATAATTATTGTCGGGACACCTACGTCACGAAGACATCGGAATTTTTGGCAACTAATATGTATTATTTTTTGTGCAGACGGCATTGTTATTTGTAAACACAGTGTAAGGTCTATAAAACAAAATTCGATCATCAATCATGAGATGTCTGTTAATTTTGAGTTTGGTTAATGTATGCACTGGACTGAATGTGCCCATAATTAAGTATAACTTGCAGAATAATTAGGACATAAAGCACTATTTTCTCTACGAATGTATATTAATATCGAAAATCATTAAAACGATACATAAATTTTATATTTGCACGCAATAAAAATAATCAACCATGTCTTCTACGACGTCGGCTACTACGTCTTTTGGTCGTGCTACGACTACGAGAACGTCTTCTTCGTGCAAATCTTGAACCGGAATTGTCCACATGATCATCAAGTTCATCGTCATCACTTGAAACTGTAGCCAAAAATTTCCTATCAGTTTTTTTATTAATCACGTGGTCCGATATTTCTTGATCTGCTTCTTTCGTTCTTCTATTTGCCACAAGATGCGATGTTCCTTCAGCTCTTTTTCTATTTTCGATTAGCTGCTCATCTTCTAGAATTATAGGTTCGATTCTATACTTATTATCCTTCTCCACAATGATACCAAAACGTACACCATCATCTAAAATAACTTTAACATTTTCAATCAGCGAAGTCCTGCTTCCTTCATTTTTTGCTGATAAATGGTCCACAATTTCGTTTAAATCTGCTGGATTTTTCAAATCAATTAAAGTATTTAAAATGTTTTTGCCGGTTAAAGGTGTTGACATGATTGTAGTTGCAAAATTAATACTTTCAAATTTTACGATTTTAAATTGAACAAATTATTTAAGATTTTACAAAATATAAAAAAATAATAAAATTTTTTGGAATTTTTTTACGATTACAATTTTAAGGCAATCTCTGATTTAAACTTATTTTTTAGGAATAATCGAGTATATTTACACTGCGCATTGACTAAAATTTTTTTGTTAAAGAAAGACAATAATGCGACGATGGTTTCAGATCACTAAAACAATGCAATGCATTACTTAGGACCTGGGTTCAAACCCTGGCCGAGCAAGTCAATCAACATTATTAATTTTTCGAATGTACAATAGTTATTTGTTGTTGGACTGTTATTTAAGTGATGAAGGCATAGTAGTGGTCACTAAAAACTTCCGACAGCGATTGATACTGTTCCAAGCTACTGTGCACAAAATTTCAAAGATTTTTGAAATTTCGGCATCTAAAGAAGGCATTCAAACCATTCCGTTCGGAATGTGTGATATACCTGTATGTTTTATTTAAATTAATGTTAGTTTTGAAGTTTTTTATTTTGAATATGTGTTTTCTAAATTTCCTTCTTAAGATAAACTTTCGAAATTCAATCCCATCAAGAGGTTTTACAAAATTAAAGCAAAATCTGAAGACCGATAAAAGTATATTTAAATGATTTATTACATGAGTTTGTTCTTAATATTAAATTCTATTTACAGAATTTTCCGTAGAACTGCAGAGAACACTCAAGTCTGAAGAAAGTTTTCAACTTATAAAATATTACTTTAAATATGATACAAAATCTATGGAGTATTTTGAGGGGAATATTAACAAAAAACGAATGCGTGAAGGACATTTGAAACAAAGTTTTATTTATATGCTAATAGATCCTCGTATATCGTGTAACTTACCCGGAGAAAGTGTGGTATGTATGAGGAAAATTTTAATTTTAGAATTATTATTTAATTATACTGTTGCAATTCTTCTAGTTCATGAAAGAATTTGAGGTTTGGCAAAGATTTTTAAAATCTATTTTTTATGTGGGCAAAGGAAAAACTGCACGACCGTATTCTCATTTGTATGATGCAATGAAGAAACACTCACGTCTGCACAATGAAGAGCTTCTAGAACAAACTGATAAACAAGGCAAAAAGATATCAAGTAAGTTAATTATTTTACTATTTTTTATATTAAAGAATGCATACAACTTTTTTATTAAATGATTCTCAGTTAAAAGACAACCCTTAAATCTTGAAATATTCAAATCGCCACCCCAAATCAATTCAGATAGTAAAAAACTTGATCGTATTTTAAATATTTGGGGAAATGGAAACGGCGTTGTTTGCCTTCATGTTTTTCATAATATTTTGCCTATTGATGCTTATACCCGAGAAGCTGCTATTATAGATGCACTAGGTTTACAACATTTAACAAATTGTAAACGTGGTGATTATTATGGCCCCTCGAAAATGTGGACTATGAGAGAAAAAAAATATTTGGGTATTGCTTTGCTTTTTAAAGCTATGCGCATGTATTTAGCCGAAGGTGAATCCCAATTGTCGCCAAGTGATCTTATTTAGCATTCGCAATATAACTTTTATGTTAGCTTAATTTTTATACATACATACAAACATGTGATGTCAGTGATATAAGTTTAAAATTCATGTAAACTAATTATAAAATAATGCAATTTGAGCGCCAGTTATAAAATAATTTGTGTAATAGTTATATGTATTGCTTTAATTTGTTTAAAATAATGTGCCATTTAAATTTATAGTTAAATTTAATAATATACATACATACATATAAGAAGTAAAACAAATCAATATGATAGTGATGAAAATGTTCGATCATGCTTTACATACAAACCTCACAATTTATTTATGTTCTCAATAAAAGTCATCAAAATTAATCGCAGTGAAAATTACTGATGGAGTGTATTTGAATTTGCGACTAAACAAGTAATACCAGGGGTTTGCAGGGTTTCATTACAAGCAATACAAATAAAAACTCATGTCTTAAAAATAAATTTACTACAAAATATCTCTATATGTATTTTAGATGAAAACTAGAAGTTTATTTACCGGATAAAAATACTTTTACGGAGCATAGAAAAACGAAATATCTCCATATTTTTCCAAATAAACTAAAAAAATAATTCTCTGTAATATATTCTACCGGCAACAGATTTCTTTGTTTTCCATTTTTGCCTTTCTTGCAAGAAAAAGAAGCATACTGTTCTCAAATTCCCTTTAATTTGCCCAATTTTTAAGTACGTGAACGCTTTTGTAATGTCGAGTAAAGAAACACACCTGTAATGTAAGTATTTATCATATACCGACGCTTCGCTCGCAGCTGACTATTTTTTGGTTTTTTTGTCAGACTCGTATCGAAACCAATATCGTCCACTAAAATGAAAAAAAAACAACGTAACTCCATTTATTAAAATTGAGCAGGAGAGAACAACCCCTAATTATAAATTTTTGAGTGGCTAAAGTAAAACTGTTTTAATTTCACTTATGTTTATGATGAAGACTTGCAAATTTATCAAATTAATTGAGAAACAAAGTTCATCAAGGTAACGCGAACCAAATGACGCTAAGAGCTCATGGTATAATAATAATATATGTACCGTAGTAGGAGCTCCCTACGGAACAATAATATCGCATGATACAATAATTCTATCATGATAATATTATATCATGTCGTGCTCTATGTTCATTGTCAGTTTCATAGTTTATTTTTAAAACAGTTTCAGATTTTTTTTCTCTAAATTTTTTAGTGAATTATTAAAAAAAAAATCCAAGTATGAAATCTTTTGCTAACCTTAATTTTAAACGAGCTTTATGTCTATTAGTGAGGGAAAATTTCGCAAAAGAATGCGAGGAGGCAATTAATAATCAAATTAATATGGAACTGCAAGCGTGTCATAACTATTTGGCAATGGTTGGCAATTGAATTCAACATATTAGTGAATTTTGAAAAGAAAAATATAAACTAATTCTGCACATAGTAAAAACATGCAAACATTTTAATTGTTGTAGGCTTTTCACTTTGACCGCAGCGATGTAGCCGAACCAGGAGTTTTTAAATTTTTAAATGATGCCAGCCATGACGAACGTAAACATGCAGAAATGTTTATGGAGTATATGAATAAAAGGGGTGGTATTATAAAAATACAGCATTTAAATGAGCCAAAAGTTAAAATAGGCTCAATTAAAGATGCCATGATGGAAGCACTCACATTGGAAAAGGAAGTGAATCAGGTGAGTCTATTATAAATTTAAATTCATATATACAAAGCATATTTCTGTTATCACTTGCTGAAGAGTTTGTAATGTATTGCGAGATAAACAGCCAAATTTGTTTTATTTAAATAGGCTCTATTGAAAGCTCATGATATTGCGTCTAAAAATAATGATCCAAATATGTGCGATTTCATTGAGGCCAATTTTCTTCAAGAACAAGTTGATGCTATCAAACAGTTGGGTAATTATATAACTCAACTTGAACGTTCCGAATGCGAATTGGGCAATTATCTATTTGATAAATACTTATCTACAAGTAATGGCAATGTGCATAAAAAGTGAATCTAAAAATACATACATACATAAATACGGATTATTTTTTGGAAAACTTTTTATTTGCGATTTAAAATACTTCTGTGTAAATGCTTTTCAAAATTCTAATTATCATTTAATAAAAAACTTAGATCTGAATTGGGCTCATACTCGACAGGATCGTTTTGACTGAAAGAAAATTTAAAAAAAATGTACTTTAATATAATTTTTCAATGAATAGGAAAGAGTTATAGTGACAAAAACGTTGTGAATTGAAACATTTTCAAAATTAAACGGCAATATTATTTGTTGAAATACTTACGGTCTAAACAACTTTGCCATTCTATCGCCCACCAATGTGACTTTTTTGCCTTCTACTAAAATTGCGGTACCTTCGCGTAAACCTAATACTGGTGTTTTATGATAAAGTAAAAATTCTGCCAAACGTTGATCTCTAGTTTCTCCCTTGTGCTCAGTATTTGGATCCGTATCCAAATAATGTGGATTTATATTAAAAGGAACTAAATTTAATGCTTCAAATGTGGGAGGGTAAGCCACGGGCATGTCATTTGTGGTATTTATCGAACGTGTAGCAATATTAGTACCTGCACTGCTACCCATATATGGAATGCCTTTGTTTAGGGTCATCTCTCGTATCACCTCGACCAAATTTAATTCGTAAATCGTTTTTAGTAAAACAAAAGTATTGCCACCGCCTACAAATAGGGCTTGAGCACATTTTATAGCATCAACTGGATTATCTTTTGTATGAATGCCCTCCACTGTATAACCCCAAGGCGTTAAAGCTTCACTAACTGTTTTCGTGTAGGCATCGTGGTCAGGCATTGCGTAAGGCACAAAGAGTATTTTGGTAACATTATTTCTGCAATAAAACTGAAAAGTAGTTTATTTGTTTCCAGTGTGTATAACCGGGTTTCTTACTTGTTGAAAAATTTCAATATTTCCTGTTTAGCATGTTCCAAATAGCCATAACCATAAACTCGTGAAGAAGAGAGTAACAGTAGGGAACGTTTGGTACACATTTAAATTTTTTTTTTATACTTCCAATGAAACTTCGATAACTGTTGTAAATTATAAAATTATCAAGCTACGGCCACTTGAAGATAATTTAAAAAATCCAAAGAACAAAAGTGCTAATTCTCTTTGTTTTGTTTGTTGCCAACAGCTGTTAATACAATTGTCAGGGTAAGGGAATAAATCGTTTTACTCGAAACTTCTTAATTTGAAATAAATTTTCATTTTTAATATTAAAATTAGATAATTGTAAGGCATAACTTACAAGACTTAAACTAAATAGAAAATATATTGAATAGCTGTATTGAGTCAGGAATATACGACTATTCTCAACTTCTACAATTTTTTAGCAGTGTAATTTTTAAGTTCAATATCTCATATCATAGGATACATACCTAACAAAATAACTTTGTATGGAGTTTCTTGCGTAGCAATTTTTTTTTGAATTTTAGTCCATTATAGACAAAACTACTACTGATTTTTCTATTGAAAAGAACAAAATTTCTGCTGTAATCATAATTCAGGAAATAACAAGCGACCATCATATGAGCCGTTTATTTTGAAAGTGCCATAAGTCACTTCTTTTATTACAATTTTTTTACAAATTAAAAGATACCGTTCAATTTTATGTAGTGTTGCCATTAACTCGGTTTTTTTTTAAAAGTGACTTATGCCACTTTGAAAATAAACGGCTCATATATGAAGTAGGAATTAAGTTTTTCAAATTTATTTGAAACCCACGTGATTGCTTCAGATTCATTAAAGCTAAAACAAGTTCGAAAAAATTACGTGAAAATGCAATAAATAGCGAAAAATTGTAAAATATACAAGGTGCAAAATTTTCAATGTGAAGATATTTAAAAAACTCTAAAAAAAAATTTGCCACAAAATTGCAAAAAAAAAAGCGAAATATTGTTTGACTCAAAGATAGCGGCCGTAACTTGAATAACTAAAGAAAGTAATAGTTTTTATGCGAATTAAATAAATCAGAGAAGTAGATGATTCATTTAAAGAGAAAGAAAGTTTTGATTTCGATTTAGTTTTGATTTCAATAAAAAAAAAATAGTAATCAAATTTGACTTCGATAATATCGCTCCTTTATTGCATATAGTCATATCTCAAAAAACAAAATTTTTCAGTTACTGATAAAAACGAGTTTCTCAATACCTTCTTTATTTGTAAAAAATTTTTCATAAACATATCTCTATCTAAACCCAAGTTATAACCACTTACATGCTCAAGCCGTCCATATAAATGCTTACGTTTCAAAAACTTTAAATGTATTTTGCCACGTTTGAGTTTTTTAAGATATGACTACGTTGCAATAAAGGAGCGATATGTAAGAATTGATTTACAAAAATTTATTCAATAATATATTTTTATCAAAATCTTCCAGAAAGAAAGACTCCATTATAAACGATAGTAAATCATTAATTTTTATTGTTTAATTTCATAAAAATTTGGTTATTAGTGCTTCTGTATTGTAAGTATTTTTGCTTCTTAATGACAGTTATTCTTCTGTACTCCAATTTAAATGAAATTTAGCTATAAAATACGTGATCAGCTTTATTTTTGTTCTTGAACATACATTTGTCAGAACCCCAAAAATATAAAACATTTCCATTCAGATCAGTTTTGTCTTTTGTCAAAGATCTTAGAATACGAGAGTAAATTACTAATATAAAGTCACATCGAAGGATAGGTATGCATACTTATTTACAAACATATATACATACATATTAGTAAAACAATGGGATTTTGTTTAAATAATATCGTTTATTTATTTATTTTTTTTACATTTAATGCTATTTAAAATAAATATTTAATACCTTATGTTCATATATACAGTAAATTTTTATAAAATTTTCTGACTCGTGTGTAACTTAATTTAAATGTCCTTGAAACTTATATTGAGTACAAGTAAATTTGTTATTCTGTTATTAGAAAGTTAACAATAATTACATGAGCAAGTTTATGGCATTATAAATTATATATATAAAGTTTTTAGGATACATATTCATAAATAAAACATTTAGATGGATAACTTATATAAATACACACATACATATACATATATATAAATTAAAAAAAAAATTCAAATGTTACGAACTTCAACCTTGTAAAAGGTATATTTTTACTAAAAATTTTTCTATCCAACTTCAATTTTCGTGTCTATGCATGTATGTAAGTATATAGGTTTATGTATATGTACACTTTGTAGTATAATATAAAAGTTGTTAGTAAACCTTTGGCAATTTTAAAATTAATACAAACTAATATATTTATTGATGTAGGTGTAATTTATTAATAAACTTAATGAGAATTTTCGTATATGACTAAGAAAATGATAGAGAGGTAGTAGTAACATCTAGGCAGTCAGTTGTTAAAAATAGTGTTATCTTTTTAATTTTTGCATACAATATAAAGAAATTAATTATGGAATCCTTTTGTCAAACACAGAGAGAGTTTTAATATAACAAATATCAAACATAAAGTAAAAAAGTAAAGGACTTAGAAGAACTACTATAACTATAGGAATTATTTGACTTTATAAGCAAGATTTTGGCAAACGAAACTTTGTGAATTATTTCAAGTATAAAAATTTATATACAATTTAAATATACATATGTAAGTTGAGCATTAAAACTTTCGCTGGCTACTATTTTGCTTTTGGTCATACGAGTATATGAACAAACCAGTCTGAATTTTGTGCAAAATATTGGGAAGGAACTTTTTTGACTTTCTGCGAATATTATGGAATAACTCTGTAAATTATTTAGGCTGAAGTCACACCAACGACAGAAAAAACGTTTTCGTCTTTTAAGGTAGGCACTAGTTCGATCCTAAACCACACCAAAAAAAATTTTACATAAATTTTTTGTCCTAAAAGATAACCGGCAGCAATGCAATAATGTTTTATGTATTTTTGTTTTTTACTTGTCTTTTGGGTTACATCATAAGAAAGCACGCAAGTATTTGCAGCGGGTTTCTCTCACTCTGTGTGGGTATGTTGTATCAGACCACATGTATTTTCTGCAACCAGTGATATGGAGCAGTAAGTCAATCAGAAAGGTTTGCGTTTGGTTTTTTCGATATAGTTTGTCTTATAAGAACTAATGTTCTGTTGTCGCATCAAGCAAAAAAAAAAAAACAGTTTTGTCTGATGTCGGTTCAGCCTTAAAAGTTTTTCTAAACTACTTGAATACGTATTTACATTTTGTTGCAATATTATTTGGTGTATATGTATACATGAAATATTTATTTACATAATAAGCTTTACCGATTTTATTACATACTTTTATTGGATCAATCCAATAATGAAATTAGTAATTAAGTAAAACATGCAAAAATTTTAATAATTTATAACAAAGAGTAAAAATATTAATTTTAAATTTGGAACATGCGTTTAGATATAAGCCGTTTATTGCGTAAGTGGCATAAGTCACTTCATCAAAATTAACTCAATCATTAAATTTAAAAAAATGCAAGAATTTATTTTATTTTGAAGTAAAATTATATAAAACATATATCAAAGTAAAAAAAAGGGAATAAATTACACATTGATTTTTTTGAAAAACTTAATGAAAAAGCACGAGTTGTAGTTTGTTACTTTTATTCACTATCTTAAGCGACTAATACCGTGGGTTTAAGCTTACGTTACATACACTTGCATATTTCAGATACAGATTTTGCTGTATTCAGCATTACTTATTCAAATGCCTTGTTATAGTTAAAATAATGCCTAAAAGCGAATTTTGAAACACTTAAATTTATGCAACTGAAGTTGCAGTTTCTTGTTGTTCATAATGGCAATACATATTACAAGATCAATTAATTTTTAGATTAACTAATTAGAAAACGAAATTTTGCTTACTTACTCCCGAACACAAATAGCGGTCCTTAATGTTTCTGTTTAATTATTTTATGTATTATGAAATACAATAAATTAATAGCAGTTATTTTAATGAAAATAATTGTTTGAATCAAGCAATGTTTTATATAGTTTGTGTTTTTATTTTCAATTAAAATATAAAGAATTCTTTTTGTGTGCATATGCATGTATTTTACATTAATACTGTAAAATTATTATTAAGGACAAACTATTATCGTAAAAACTTGCTTTAATAGTACAAAAAAAATATGTAAAAGTAAAATTTCTCTCTTTTAATAGCAGCAAATAAACAAACAATTAAAACAATCATGCAAAAATTAAAACATTTTCTTTTAGATCTTAATAGTAATTTTAAACGCATAAACTATTTATGCGCTAAATTAAAATGTACAAAAAAATAGTATGTATTTACAACAACTAATAAATAACAATACTAAATAAGAAAAAAAAATAATTTAAAATTTCCTAACTACAAGCTATACAAATATCTATAGTAAGTAAAAAATGAAAAACTAATTACTACAACTTTAAAAATAAGAGAGGAAGTTCTTTTAGGATTACTGATCAGTTTAATAATGTACTATGTATGTACATACATACATATGAATATTTTTTTATTTATGTATAATACTTTTATCTTCATAACGTATTATTGAATCACCGATTTGTTTTCTCGATGCTAAATGAATGCACTTCTGTCGCTGCTGCCGACTATCGTCAATATCGCTTATTTTTCTGCTTCTATCGCCTTCAACCGTATCTTGTTGTTCTTGGCTCAGTAAACATTTTGGTATCTTATTATTATTGTTGTTCTTGTCAAAATTGTTTTCATAATTTTTGTCCATAAAATTTTTTATGGCCCCACCATAGCGTAGATTTGGTTCCACGCTACGTAACATGTGCACCGGCAATTGTGATGACACAAACATATCCAGAATATTGTTTATTGTTTTATCAGCACGTGTTAACAATTGTTCGATATCGAGATCGGTGCGTGTAATTGGCAAAAATGTTTCAACAACTTTACGAGCTGGTTGGTAATTAAAAGTGAAAGAAAAAATTTTCAAGTTTTAAAAAATATTGCTAAATTTTAATTAAAAAAGAGAATACGGAAACTTGTTAATTATTAAAAATTAAAAACTAACCTCAAATTCAAAAATAAAAATAACGAAAAGTAGCCATAAAAATGCAAAAATATGGCCCAAAAATATTTTTTTTTTTTGGTATTCAGTGGAAAATTGTTGGACCATTTTGCATTTATTTAGTTTGGCTTTGTTTTTCATCTTCTATTTTAAAGTTACTTTTCGTTTTTTATTTTTGACTTTCAGGTTATATTTCCTATTTTGTGGCTATTTGCCATTTTTAGTTTATTTTTAATTTCGGGAAATTTTTCTTTTAAAGAATATTGGATAATAAAAGTGAAACATTGCAAAATTTTTCAAAAAGATTCCCTGCTTAGCTGACCTCCGGTGGGCGTAAGGTATATCTCAAAACGGCGATGTTTACTAGAGATTTTCTGCATTGTATTGTGTTGTTAGGTCACAATGAACTAAGTACCTATTGGAAAGCAAGAAATCTTTAGTAGGTAGACATCGCCGTTTTGGGAAATATCATGACCCTTAAGCCGAGATTGGACTAATTCAACAATTCGAGTTTTCTGCACTAGCTTTAGAATTTTATCAAGGAATTACAAATTAAAGAAAAAGATCCTTATTGTACATATGTACATACATACAAGCGTGTTTATGTGTTAGTTTATAAAATAAATAAAAATCTTACCTTGAACATAATCCCGACTATAAAATGAAATAACATCATAATTCCACTTATCAAAATATCCAGTACTTTGGCTAACATCACATGTTTCGCACTCCTTACAAAATCCAGCCAATTTACAAGGATACATCATGAAACCAACAGGAGAATAAACTTGAAATCCTTGTATTGTATTCATGCGAACCTGCGACAAACAAATTTGTTAATATTTTTTACTCAATTAATAGTTATTATTATTTTGAATTACATACACGATTCAAAAAGTCCGGTTTGAATGAAATTGAACTGGAAGCCATTAAGACAAGACTTTCTAAACCAATTTTAGGCAGGGCAAGATCAGCTATTGCCACACTTAATACTTCATTGTGGCCATATAAGGAATTTAGCATAACCTCTTCATATGGAACGGGATCACTTAAAATAGCCGGTAAACGAATCGATACCCAGGCAATGCGAGAACCATCCGTTTTATATTTTGAAGATAAATCTAAGGCAAGAGTTTTTAATGACTTAAAGGGATCCGTTAAACCTTTGCTAGCCGAATCATAACGATACATAAAAATCTATTATGTTAAGAAAATTTTAAGTATGTAAATAATTATTAATCTGTTAATTATTAAACTAAATAATCGTACCAGTAATAAAAATGTGTTGTCTTGATTGTGCATGCATAACTTCTCATATTGGCCTATAAAATCCAAGGCATCATCTAACTGATGTTCAAAGGTTGGTACCAATATCGCTATACGTGTACTTTCTGTTACATAAGGAGACGGCACTACTTCCACACGGCCCAAAGGCTTAACTATTTGAAAACTTTTTATAACATCATGCATTTGTGTGAGAGCCGATATTCGACCAGTTTCACGCATATTTAAATGTATTTGATAGTCCATTCCACGTGTAGCATCAAATCTTCTATAGATACTGTGTATGCCAGTATTAATCATTGAAGGGAATTTATTTTTTGCATATTGTAAAGTTATTTCGAGCACTTTTTCCAAGTCCAACGTTTCAATTGTACTTAACGTTTCAATATTATTATCACCGTTCGGTAAAAATATATGAGTACGATTTAGAAGGTGCCACATAAGAATATCATGACGTGTTTCCGGTGCACTGGCCAATGGTACACCCAGCGGCCATCTTATCTCTAATATATTATTCGATATGGTACCATTGGCAATACGATAGGATTTCTGTTCCAATTCTCTGCTGTTTTGATGAACGATCTCTAAATGATACTACAATAAAAAAGATCTATATAATAGGGGAAATCACTCTTAGTATTGTAATCATTGCAGATCTTGTAAGTCTAGCTTATTTTCATCACTTTGCAGCAATGCAATAACAAAATGTGTAAATAAGTTAAACCTGCAAGATCTGCAACGTATGCAAGAGCAGTTTTCAACCAAGAGTGATTACCCTCATTAATTTCAAGTAAATTTTGAGATTTGACATTTTTTTGTCTTCAAATTTAAATACTGAATTATCCCAGAGGACTCGCAGCTTGCGACCATTTCAGGAAGGAAGTTGGGGTTCTTTTAAAATTTCAGCCAGTGGCCATACTCTCTTCAAAAGGGGTATTATGTTGATAACAAACATAAACTTTATATAAAATTCGCAAATTATAATCACCTCAAGATATGCCCGGATGACATAATTTTTGTTTTTTTTTTGTATTCAAAAGTTTTGATTAGTTAAAGTTTGATTAACCAAATACACACATAGTACATACATACATAAAAACATACATATGTATGTATTTGTGTACATCCAATACAACGAATTTGATTATTCAAATTCTTGACTAGTCAATTAATTTTAATTTTGATTATCTCAAATCATTATTAGTAACAATTTTCTTGGTATTTTGGAGACAAAAAAAACTGCATGCAATAAATTCGCATATGCTTTGGCTCATTATGTCATGACAAACGCGAATCATATTAAATTTAATATAAACTAACCTTTGAGAAATAACCATGAAGTCTGTAAAAATCGTCAGTTGCTGTGACCGGATATACTGTGGTGGCATTTCGAAATGCTTCATCTTTTGCCAATAAATTTAAATCTTTAAATAATTTTGTATTTTGTTTCAAAGCAAACGTCCTCTGCTGTATTCCCTGTAAAGATACAATAAAAAAAAAAAATGAACAAAAATTCAGTCAACATATTGTCACCAAATGCTTCAGGTTTTTTTTTTTCAAGGAAGAGATACATGTGTGTGTATGTATGAACGTACATCCATATGAACGTATATATATTTTTTTTAATTTCATTTAATTTTGCATAGGAATTTGTGCAAATATTTTTATGTGTGAGCTTATAAATCTTAAAAGTTTATGTTTTCCAAAAGAAATGTTTATCTTTTAAAAGAACTAATAAAACAAGTGTCCGACCGAACACCCTTTTCTAACACGTGTTCCAAAACCGAAGTTCGGCCACTGAAAAAAACCTTGTAGGAATGGTATATTCGGCTATGGACGATTCTTGTATACTCTTCAGCAAGCTACTGAGTTTTTTTTTTATATTGTATATTTTATGTATGGGGGGAAGCGTAAAAAATAATGAACCAACAACTTTGGTTCATAATCAGTTTTATAATCAGATGTCGTCTTCTTAAAAAATCCTTTCTTTTAATACCCACACTATGGGAACACCTAAAAATAATGACCTGCAAAGTTTGGGTGGCCGAAAATAAATGATCTCTAATACTCTAATCCAATAATAATATTTGATATTTTGAATATTTTTCATTTCATATTCCAATCAAAATTTTTAATATTCCACTCCAGCTTACTTCCATTCTTGAATAAAATGCGGGGTTTGGACGAAAAAAACGGATGATATTATTAAATAATTTACACAACACATTAACAAGCCTCAATTGCACAGGCCCCCCAGTGTGTTGAAACCTAGTCCCAATGATTCGAGATTCAATACTGGGACACCGTCATATATTATACATATTTTTACACATGTATGTATGTATATACATACATATATATCTATGTATGTGTATGTGTAATCAAATAACGAAACCCATATTTCATTTTCGCTGATTTTCAATATGAATCGTCTTAAGACAAATTCTTACATATCAGTCCAAGACCCAAGTCCCAAACTCATCAGGTGTCTTTAGAATACCTCCAGACGGACAGGCAGACGGATAGACTCTATTTAAATTCTCTATCTATAAGAAACCAGAATATACATATGTACATATGTACATATATATTTTATCGGTCTTACATGAATGTTCTGGAAACTACAAGCAGAATGACAAACGCTACCATTTTTGTTGAAGGGCATAAATAAAAGCTGTTTTTTATAGAGTGACACAAGTTTTAATCATAATAAAACAAGGAAATATATTTTTAATATCAATGAAACAGCCTTTAATGGCAAGAAAATTTAATGAAATTAATATTTAAATATGCTTTCCGCCATGTGGCCGCCACGGCTGGAGCGTAGAAGGCGCAATCTGGAACACCTATTTCAACAACTTTTCGCAGCATTTGCAGTCGTATTTCGCCGATAACTCTTCGAATGTTGATTTCCAGCTGTTAAATTGTTTTTGGTTTATCGACGTAGACAAGTGACTTAACATAACCCCAATGGAGTTAAATCACACGATCTTGGTGGCCAATTAATTGCGACATTACGTGAAGCAATTTTTTCATCAAAAGTTTCTTTGAATAAATCAATTGTAGCGCCCGCTGAACGATGAGTTTGACGAGTAGAACAATTATTTTGATTACAAATTTCAAGAATTTGCACGCGTTGCTCTGTTGTAAGTCGATTCATAATGAATTTTCAAAGCAAATTAAACAAAAAGCAACTATCAGCTGTTAAATGGGTGCTAAAATAAAGCAGTGATGCCAACTCAAAATTGTGACACTCTATAAAAAACACCCTTTATATGAAAGCCGATATTTCCGATATATGTTTAATTTAATGAATACAAATTGCAAAGACAAACGTAAGCGAATCCAAGTAAGAAATTGTGCCATCTAAAATCACATTCTTTCAAATTCTTTTCAGCTGGACAGCCGACTAGATGGACATCGAATCCAAAATAACAGACGTCTGGAAGTACATACATATGTACATATATTCTTACAAAAACAAAAACTTAAAAATTCTTTATGAAAATAATTCAAGTTTTTGAAAAGAAAACTATAAAAAACAAAACGTCATAAAATTTTTATATGCATATTAGCCAATTAAATTGGTCGGATACTTTATATGTATTACGTTCACATTCGGCTTCTTGATCTGTATGTACATATTTATAGAAAACGATTTTTCTATCATTGAGTTAAAAAAAATATAAATATAATGTCAACATAAAAATTCATCAAATTGAATTAAAATCGTATGCTTAAACACAAAGATATTTCATTGTCTTAAATATAAAAAATAAAAATAATGTTGAATATGATTTAAAATTTATATACATGTTACGTCTTGCTACGAGGTCTAGTCAAAAAGTTATTAACAATTTTTATGCTTATGCTAGATCATCTGTAGACATTGCACCTTATTTTACAGAGCTGTAAAAGATTGCAATCAGTTGGCAATAAAAAACAAGTTTTGATTTAAATGAAAACTATCAAATAATTTTTGGAAGTTTGTGCAGTTTTGAAGCTTTGCAAAACTATAGTTGAAATTTAGTGATGATTTGGTGAAGTACTAATGTATGCCATCAACAAAAATACATACATTTTTTTTATTATAAACTAGATATTGTCTAAATGAATTAATTATAAGTTGTATGTATTTGTGTTTAATAAAACTTTTATAGCTTTGTCAAGATGTTTAATAGATTTGATAATAAAATCAGCAGTCTGTCTCATCATGTCTTTATAAATTAATTTCGATCATTTTAAGAGAATGAAGTTTTAAATCAAACATGCAAAAACATATTTAATTTCCAAAAAATTTTGTAAAAAAAAAGAATTTACATATACATACTTATGTAAATATTTAAAAGCCAGAAAAGGCATAATTGACAATCTGATGTTTTTTGTTTTTACAGACTTGGATATGTCAAACTTGGTTTCTTTTTACAACATTGTCGGCAAAAAGTGGTAAGTTATCAAAAAATGTAAAAAAAAGTCGTAGAGCTCTAATATTTGGTGTGAACTAATGCTTTCTGTAGTAACACCGATTCGCATTGCAAAAGAATAGAAAAAATAAAAAAATATTTTTTGGTATAAATCTAAGCAAAGGCTATATATAGTCTTATGAAAAATGCAAAAAATTACAAAAATCCATATATTATCGATTTTTTGCTGAAAAACAGTCGTAGAACTCTAATATTTGGTGTGAACTTATGATATCTGTAGTAACAACAATTCGCTTTACGAAAGAATAGAAAAAATAAAAAAATATTTTTTGGTCTAAGTCTAAGCAAAGGCTATATATAGTCTTATGAAAAATGGAAAAAATGGCAAAAATCCATATTTTGTCGATTTTCTGCTCAAATAAAACTCCTTTTGCTTGATTATAACATTAAAATAAATATTTATTTTCATTGGTTTTTAATAATTATAATTATGTTTTTTTCCCCTTAAGGAGCCCCCCATAGAAAGTAGGAGGGTGTCGTGCAGAATAAGGAAGGTCAATTTGTCAACTATTGAAACGAAGTAAATATGCCATGAAATTACTCGTGCATTTGTTATATTATTTTTACAACTATTAATTTCTTATTTAATGTACATATGTATTGTATGTTAGTTAATTCACTTTCTTTCGATTTTTCATAAATATTAATAAAAAATTAAAAATTATATAAAATAGTATTCTTTTTATTTAATACACGAATTTGAAGCTAAGTAAGTATTACTATATTATATCTATTACTATTTTAAAAAACGGCATCATTAACAAACAAAGTAAATCAATACGTTACCACATGCACAGACTACTCCTCCACACACAACAACGACGATCTTTATTTATATTTTCTCATTTGCGTCAATTTAGCTTGATTTTTTTTTGTTAAACACCAGGCGCCCAGAATGTCCAGCAAAACAGTAGGTGGATTTTCATTACGTTACAGTTTTAGAGCAACTGCAGAAAAGTACCGCCTAAAAGTATGCTGCAAAAAATACAGCAAGTAGTCGCTAACTGTAACTAAGCAGTGACTCTCAACTCGTTTTTACTTACAGTGACTCCCAAACTGTAATGAAATATAAATACACCTACTACTTTTCCGGACATTCTGGGCGCCTGGTGTTTAACAAAAAATCAAGGTAAAGTGACGAAAGTTCTTGGCAGAAACAAACAATTTTGTGTGAGCGAGTGGATGGATATGATGGATACGGAATGTAAAAGAATGCAAAATTAACAAAAATTACTAGGAAATAAATGTATACTTAAAACCATCTGAATTATTTTTTCTTAATTTGCATTTTATTTAAATTTATTTAATTCATTACAAGTTAAATTAACTAAATAGTTCTTTAATGAATTACTACTTCTAATAGCCGTAGTCCGTAGTACAACCAACAATTCAAAATTTTACAATTTTCATGACATCCAAGCCTCTTTTTTATTTTTTCATTGATTTATTTCTAAAAATTCTCGAACTGCTCCTTATCAATTTGCAGATCTATTGAAAAAATCTCAATAAAACTTTTTTCCTTCCTGTTCTTGCGGTATTTTAAAGAACATTGTTTGCTTATTATAAATAGATTTCTAAATAAACTAGTTATTTATTTGTTTAATTAAATAACAAATTAAAGTTATGAAATAATAAAAATTGAAAAGGGGGTGTTTTGAATATTTTTTAAATTTTCAATCAAATTTTAATGGGTTCAAAATAAGACCAAAAAATATTTTTTTATTTTTTCTATTAATTTGCAGGCGAATCGGTGTTACTACAGAAATCATTACTCCACACCAAATAATAGAGGTCTACGACTTTTTTTCAGCAAAAAAATCGATAAAAAAATGGATTTTGGCCATTTTTTGCATTTTTCATAAGACTATTATAAGCCTTTCTTAGACTTAGACCAAAAAATATTTTTTTATTTTTTCTATTCTTTTGCAATGCGAATCGCTGTTACTACAGAAATCATTACTATACACCAAATATTAGAGCTCTACGACTGTTTTTCAGCAAAAAATCGATAAAAAAATGGATTTTGGCCATTTTTTGCATTTTTCATAAGACTATTATAAGCCTTTGCTTAGACTTAGACCAAAAAATATTTTTTTATTTTTTCTATTCTTTTGCAATGCGAATCGCTGTTACTACAGAAATCATTACTATACACCAAATATTAGAGCTCTACGACTGTTTTTCAGCAAGAAATCGATAAAATATGGATTTTGGCCATTTTTTTGCATTTTTCATAAGACTATATATATATAAGCCTTTGCTTAGACTTAGACCAAAAAATATTTTTTTTATTTTTTCTATTCTTTCGTAAAGCGAATTGTTGTTACTACAGATATCATAAGTTCACACCAAATATTAGAGCTCTACGACTTTTTTCAGCAAAAAATCGATAAAAAATGGATTTTGGCCATTTTTTGCTTTTTCATAAGACTATATATATATAAGCCTTTGCTTAGACTTAGACCAAAAAATATTTTTTTATTTTTTCTATTAATTTGCAAGCGAATCGGTGTTACTACAGAAATCATTACTCCACACCAAATATTAGAGCTCTACGACTTTTTTCAGCAAAAAATCGATAAAAAAAATGGATTTTGGCCATTTTTTGCATTTTTCATAAGACTATTATAAGCCTTTCTTAGACTTAGACCAAAAAATATTTTTTTATTTTTTCTATTCTTTTGCAATGCGAATCGGTGTTACTACAGAAATCATTACTCCACACCAAATATTAGAGCTCTACGACTTTTTTCAGCAAAAAATCGATAAAAAATGGATTTTGGCCATTTTTTGCTTTTTCATAAGACTATATATATATAAGCCTTTGCTTAGACTTAGACCAAAAAATATTTTTTTAATTTTTCTATTAATTTGCAAGCGAATCGGTGTTACTACAGAAATCATTACTCCACTCCAAATATTAGAGCTCTACGACTTTTTTTCAGCCAAAAATCGATAAAATATGGATTTTGGCCATTTTTTGCATTTTTCATAAGACTATATTTAGCCTTTGCTTAGATTTAGACCAAAAAATATTTTTTTTATTTTTTCTATTAATTTGCAAGCGAATCGGTGCTACTACAGAAATCATTACTCCACACCAAATATTAGAGCTCTACGACTGTTTTTCAGCAAAAAATCTATAAAAGGTTTTAGATTTAATTTCATGTTACTTAAAAACTCATAATGATAACCATTTTTCTTTAGATGATTTTTAAAAGTATGGTGTCAAAAGTAAACAGTTATACAAACTTTTGTTTAAATGCTCTCATAAAATCTCCAAATCAGTTTTAATGGGGTTAATTTACTTAAAAAATTAGCAGACATCTAATTAAATAAAGTTTGCCCGGTATTGGTGATATACACAATTGATAGAACAATTAATAATAATCGAATATCTTGTAGCGAAAAACTGTTGATTTATTCTGTATCTCTTCGTGAAATGATTAATTAATTATTAAATTGGTTCTTTCCAGACTAATCGAAAAACTTGAAAAACCATAAACTACATAAATTGTGGAAAAAAATATTATTAATAATCAAATTTGAAAACAATGAAATGAACGAAATTTATAAATACCATTTGAAAGTTCATTTCTTTCTCACTTAACGTTTTTTAATGCTCAACCTTAAGGCGAATTAACTTATCAGACAGCTGAGGTACTCTTTTTCTACGATATTTTGCATTTGCATAAAGGAGGTCGAAATATCAAAATTTTTATATGCATACAAGGAGGACATACTTACATATATGTCAAATGTAATTGTAATGTCGTACTTGTAAAATTAACACCACCTGTAAAATAAATTCGTACTGCGTGATCTGTTGGCAAATAAAAAAAAAAAATCATAAAATATTTATATTCTATTTTCTTTGACCTTTTCTTTATATTTATTAGAATGTTTGTTTAAGCAATAGGTCTTTTGATTTAATATATATATATTGTTGTTTTATTTATATTTATTTTCGATATTTCGCTAACAATTTGTTAGCATCTTCAGGAAAATTTTTTTTTTTTTTTTTAAATTATTTGAAATTTTAATATTGATTTGTGTATTGGGTGTCATAAAATTTTTTTCAATAATTTTTTATGGAAAAAGTCTAGGAAAATTTAACTACAGTATATAAAAAGGTTTTTGTATGAAATGTCACAGAAATTGTTTCCAAATTTTAACATAAAAAAATTATTGAAAATGAGTTAAGTATTGGATAGATATAAAATTTTTAACATAGAAAACATTATTAAAAATGTTATGTTATAAAAATAGTGTTAAAAAATTAACATTGAATTTAATATATCAACACAATTAACATTAAAATGTATAGTATGTATTCAGGCTGTTTTTTAACATAGAAAAAATTATTAAAAATGTTATGTTATAAAAATAGTATTTAAAAAAATTTTAACATTGAATTCAATATATCAAAACAATTAACATTAAAATGTGTACTATGTATCTAGGCTGTTTTTTAAATATAAATATCAAAAAATTATTTACAAATTTTTATAAGCTTTATAAAAGTTAAGAGTAATAAAAATCCTACAGGAAATTTAGTTATTATTGGTGTAAAACCAAGAAGCAATAATGTGATTATTTTCCTGTGGGACCATAATATAATTAGATATGTAATTAAACAAAGTAACAAAAAATTCATAGTGAAACAAGAAACAATCATTTAACATTTAGATTTTTACTAACTAAACTAAGTTGAAAGGGAATATAACTCAAGGATCAATTATCTAGATACTAGTATTATTAGAAAAGATAATAGATTATTGATAGATTGGTACCAGAAACCAACAGCATCGGGAAGGTTAATTAATTACTATTCTAAACATAGCAAACATATTATTATTAATACAGCTAGAAATTTCATAGAAAGAGTTTTAACTATAAGTGACAAACAGTTTCACAACAAGAATGAGAGGAAGATAAGAAGTATTTTGAGAGAGAATGATTACCCCAGTTCTTTAATTAATAAATTAATATACATATAGACACAAACATAAAATAATTAATAATATAGATAGTAATACAGAACAGAGAATATACAAATTCTTAACGTATATTCCTGAGATTTCAGAGAGATTGACAAAATCAAAGATTTTTGATACGAACAAATATAGAATAGCTCATAGAACCTATAACACATTAAATAAATTATTTAGTAGAACTAAGGACAAAATTGATAAATGGGATAGATCGAATGTAGTTTACAAAATACCTTGCAAGGGAAATGATGGAGAGAATTGTAACATGGTATATGTAGGTACTACCAAAAATTAATTAAAAACGAGAATAGCAGGTCATAAGTCAGATCAGAAATATAGGCATATCAATTCACAGAAGACAGCGTTGTCATCTCATTGTTCCAGATTAGTTCACTTTCCTAACTTTGAAAATGTTTCAATTCTGAATACAGAAAATAATTATAAACAGCGTTTGATGTTAGAAATGTTAGAGATAATTAATACACCAGCAACACAAAGAATAAATTTCAAAGTAGATTCAGAAAATTTAGCACAGAATTATAGATATTTAGTTAGTAAAAATCTAAATGTTATGTTAAAATTTTTTTAAATACTATTTTTATAACATAACATTTTTAATAATTTTTTCTATGTTAAAAAACAGCCTGGATACATACTATACATTTTAATGTTAATTGTGTTGATATATTAAATTCAATGTTAATTTTTTAACACTATTTTTATAACATAACATTTTTAATAATTTTTTCTATGTTAAAAATTTTATATCTATCCAATACTTAACTCATTTTCAATAATTTTTTTATGTTAAAATTTGGAAACAATTTCTGTGACATTTCATACAAAAACCTTTTTATATACTGTAGTTAAATTTTCCTAGACTTTTTCCATAAAAAATTATTGAAAAAAATTTTATGACACCCAATACACAAATCAATATTAAAATTTCAAATAATTTAAGAAAAAAAATTTTCCTGAAGATGCTAACAAATTGTTAGCGAAATATCGAAAATAAATATAAATAAAACAACAATATATATATATATTAAATCAAAAGACCTATTGCTTAAACAAACATTCTAATAAATCATAAAATATTTTATTGTGTAAAATTTTCTCGATTCGATTATTTATACGATTAATAATTAATTGGATTAATAACTATTATTAAAATCTACAAATCGTATTACTGGTATTTTCAAAGAAAATATATAAAAATCGATCAAAGACGTCTTTTAATCTTCAACTATTAATACAACAATAGCGGTATTCAGTATTTGGTGCAAATGGTCTTGTAATAGTGCAATTGCAAAATAACGCAGCTTTTTTATAAAATCCCAAGACCATTAGCACTAAACACTGAATACCGCAATGTAATTTGAAGTTTACACAAGTCTCGTATTTGTATCTTACATACGAAACACTCGATGACATACAACAAATAGAGGATGATGATGATGAATTATTAAATCATTTAATTTAATTTTGCGTCTATTTACTTTATCTCATTCTTAAACAAATTATTTGAAATATTGGCGGAAGTTAATTAGCGCAGCTTTTCATTTATACACACACATACTACATGTAGATTACATATAAGTTTTTTCGTAATTACAAAATTTACTGATCTTATTTTAGAAATATTATTAATAATTATTTTTATATTATTTTGTAGATGGCCAAAGGATCTCTTGAGCAGCTACAGCATGTCAATTAAAGGTGTCATGCCAAAGAGTTCAGATTATTTTGCTGCAGTTTTCCAAGAAACCACAAATAAGCTTATAACATTTTTGTTAATTCGCATTGAAAGACATCTACATCCGATGTCAAAACAAAATGCACCGAACAATGTGTCAAAGCATTTGACAAAGCATCGACAAGGGGCGAAACAAGGCGAACATAATCACCTGAGCTGTTGAAACTACCTGTTATGAATTTGCCTCGATGATAAATATGCGATTTAAAAAATTTCGGCTTAAGACCGATCCTTGTTTTTCTTTTCTCTATAAGATATTATTTTTGTTTTGTATTTTTTAGCTAATAAAATTTTAAATATTTTTTTATTTAACGTTTTCTGTTTTTATTGTTGGATAAAATCGTCATAATTTAATTTTTTATGAATTCCCAAAGGTTAAATGGGGTAAGAAATTACTTTTTCATACACCGATGAATAATTTTTCTACTTCCAATTATACAACATTTTACTGTCAAAACAAGCGTTCGAAATGTTTGCGAAACACTTGCACATGGCGAATTTTAAAAGAGGATTTTATTTTTAACATTTTATGATTGGATATAAAAAATATGTTAAGTAAAAAAAATTTGCTTTAACTATGATTCAGCATTATATATTTCTTTAATAGTCTTAATAGTTTTACGTACCTACATACATGTACCTATCGACAGTAAAATTAAAACAGAAAAAATAATTGCGTCAGCAATTCTCTTTAAAAAGTTTAATTTACTTTTTTTGATCAGTCGATGGGCCGACCGGTTGTATTCTTTATTCTCACCTGATTTTTATGTGTACAAAGACGAATAACAACGTCAGACAAATATCATGCAATTTACTTGAAATTTTCTCATATAGAAATATTTTATTTTATTTTTGATAAAATTTTTTAAAAACAACAAATTAATAAATACGTTTGAAAAATATATTTGAAACTTTCTTGAAAAAATGTAATGAAACAAAATTAAAAGTAAAGAATTGTTTGCAGAAAAAAACCAGTAAAGCCTGAAGTATTCGCAAATTCAAATCTAAAGGGAAGGTACACTCGCTATAACTGAAATCTGATTTCTGTTTTCTTTAGTTATTTTTATTATTGTTAATAATTTTTTGTTTATCCAATTAATGTAATTAATTCTGTAGCAAAATAATTCTCGTGTAGCAACATAAGAAAGATTGAAAACAGAATTTAATTTCCCAGCAAACACGATACCACACATTTGCAATAAAATTAGTTTATTATTTGGTATCGAGCTAAATTCTCAAATTGTTTTTCGAAGCAAAGTAGCGGTTGGAGTTTAACACTTGATTTAAAGATGATAGAAAATTTTTGCATTAAACTCTGTTGTGTAATTTTTTTTATAAAAAACGGAAAAATGACGTGTTAACAGTTTAACAATACTGCAATAACTATAAATTAATTATTAGTTTGACAGATTATTTGACACTGTAAGGAAATTTTTGCCAATGCAGTCGGCTTATGCGAGTTTAACACGTTTTACTGGAATGAATGTCGAAATGCTGGTAAACTTTCAAGAGCAAAGAACACATAAAATATCTAAGAAAAAACTTCACACATATTTTTTTAAAAAGCATACTTTCAGGTTGATCAAAGTAGAGCGACCCGGTTCAACTTTTGAAAAATGCAGATAGGTTATTTCGTCTTTAAGGTGACGATATGTATGTGCTTGCAACATAAAAATTATATTAAATTTTAAGTAAAATCATTATCAAACCTAAGGCGAATTCAAACAATGTTGTTTCAAGAGCCGCTTGTATTTGTGACCTGCCTCAGATGTCAAAATGCATTTTTAGCACATTTTTTTAACATCCCAGGGAGGTACATATTTTTTAAGTCAAATTTGGATAAGACCACTTTGTATGAATTCGCCTTAAAAAAACCTCTATAGTTTGAAAAGATTTTGATTTCAATTCATTCTTAATTTTATATCACACCTACGTGTTTGCTGGGTTATCACTGTATATGTACATATGTACAATAAGTAATATTTTGTTTTCTGATGATAATAATCCCCTTTCATTGATTGTAGAGATCAGTTGCGTTAATTCTAATAATGGAATTCGATTCAATTATGCAAGTCCAATTATAATTGTTCTTTAACACACTTCAGTACTTAAAACTACTTTAAAAAATAAGAAAAGAGTAAAAAATGTTGTAGTATAAAACCTAAAAAAAACTAAACTAAATGACCCTGAATAGTGTTCGTATGTTGTTGTTGGTTACTGACGGTTAATGACTTCAAGACATACAAAAATTTTTGTGAATATCAGCGGAGAAGAAAATTAAGTAGACTCTTGTCGAACGTACAAACGAGAAAGTTTTTTTATCTGAATCATCATCGCGTTTTCTTTAAGTTCCAACGTTGTTTAAGCAATTGATCAACAAATTTGATTGAATCGTTTTGATTATCGTGGGGAAACTCATTTCCCAATTCAAACAAACCATGTCGAAACTAAAAATTGTTTGTGAAAGCATTACGTATTACGAGCACAGTTTCTTAACAAACAGATTTCAGCAAATACAACAAATTCCATAATTGTTTCATATTTACATAGTTTTCGAGAAAATTTCATTCCTTATTTTTTTGGTTGGCAGTGTGAATACATAACTATTAATTTAAACTCAATTATTTTAATAAAATTGCCTTTGTTGTGTTGGGAGTATTTTTTAATTGAACTTCATTTTCATTTAAATTGCAATAAAGATAATTTAAACATGCCATAAACATTTACAATTCAATTAAGAAGAAACTAACTATGCAGAAACTCAATTAATTAATAAAAATATTTAAGAATAGAATGATGTCTTTTAATTAAAAAAAAGTTTTTAATAGATCCAATTGTACTGCAACGAAATTTAGTTGAGTAGATCGGAAGCCTTTATCTGTTTAAATCGTTACTCCACGTCTCCACGTTCAATAATTATTTCCGAACATAAGTAATAACGTCGGCAGATTAACTGCATAATTATGTTCATGTGTAAGCTTATGTTGAGAGCTATAGAACACGTATTGAGTGATGAACATAAATTAAAGAAATTTGCTGTGAATGGTTGTATGAAAATTTAATAAATTACTTACTTTTTGTTTGAAAAATAAGAATCTATTTGCGGATATCAGTATTATTAGTAAAGTCCTTTTTTTATTTTTATGTACTTCGCATGAAATGCATATTTCAGAAAACTAACATCCAAATTTGACAGTTTATGTTCAACATAATTGCTTGGAAATAAGTGCGAACAACTATTTCTCAACAAATGTTTAAATAAATGTTTTTGCGGTCCACACGTGGACATATGGTGTTGGAAATAGAATTTGACAGTTGAGAACATAATTATTTCCAAGTTTATTGAACGTGGAGACCCCCAGTTAATTTATATGGAAGAAAAAAATAATAACTTATGGTACAAGTAGACAGTAGGGTAAGGGCACCCTACTTAAGTATCATATCGCCGATTTATTTGAACAGTGGAAAAAAACCAAGATGAACATAATTTTAAAGTGACTCAAAGTTATGATGTTTTTTTTTTTTTGTTTGCAATATCATCCTAAAAATTCTTTATTTAGCACTAAATGTTATACATTAGAAACGCTAATTAATAGTTACCACAATTATGCACGCTACTGCTGAGTGTAATATCTTAGCATATTAGGGTGATTTTTTCTTTAATTCAGCTATTTTGCAGACACTACTCGTCGCGCATATTTAAAATCTGAAAACATTAAAAACCACTTAAGCCAATACAATTTAAAGGAAAAAAAGGTAAAAATGAGTAACCGTAGAAAGAAGTTAATTTTTATACTTAAAAGTTTGCTATTAAATATTTGCCGTTTGTTTGTTTTTTAGTAAGATTTTGATCATTTTAATGTTTTCGCCGTATGGAAATTAAATATTATAATACCGAGTTTTGTGTAAAATAGTATTCGAATCAGATTTGTTTTTAATGTATATTTTTTGCGAATATACGGGTTTTCGAAAATGTGGACTTAATTTGTACTCTAGTCTGAACAGAAAAAAGAAGAAAACAGTCGGTAGTTTTAGAAATTAAATGAAAAAATTGTTACATATTAACTAGTTTAGTGCCACAACAAAAAAGGAAATATATTTTGAGTTTCACTAAGTGGGTGGTCATATCACATGCTAAATAAAATGTTTTCGTACAATCTGTAATAAGATATTAGCAAATTATGTCTCTGATCAATTGAACACTGTCAGAAAATTAATGCCGAAAATAATTGGCAAAACTAGAAAAAAGTTTTTCCGAAGATAATAAAAACCAAAGTAAAGTAAAATTTAAAATTTTCGAAATAAATTTCGAAATTTTTAAATTAAGATGAAATTTTCGAAATATGGTTTGAGTTTTGGAAACATGGTTGCAATTTTCTAAATCTTATTTGTATTTTCGAAATTAAGTTTGAATGCTACTGCTCCTTCTTAAGTACACTTCATTCTCATTAACAAATTTGATGTTGGCAAATGAGAGATGTCAGTTTCAGTAACTATTTAATGCTTTTCTGACAACCACGAATTAATTTTCCGTTGCCGGTTGGCAACAAAACCAAAGTTCGCTTGTAATTCATAATCGACGCATAAATTTTTATTTATTTTTATTAACAAAGAAATTTAACAAAATTTTTTACAAATTACTCGAATATTTTTTTTCTTTTTTGCAGGTTAGAAATTCTTCACTTTATCGAACCTTATTTGACTTTAATTTTTCGATAAATCATAATTTCAGTGAATACTCTAACACATATGTATGTACATTATTACGTTAGAAAGTATGTTTGCTAGTAGTTGCCTAAAAGGCAAATCAATGTCAGAAGAAATTAAGAATATTATATTTGTTCAATACTCCCAGCTTTGAAGCCGATTTCTACACTTGTAGAAAAAAATGTCTGCAATTAAATTTGGTGTTGTCTTGCATAACAATTCGATACCGCAAATTATTCGACAGCCAAAGCCAAAAAAAAAGGCGTACGCATTACATACAAACAAACAAACATTAAATTTAAATGTATTTGACATCCTTTTGTTTTTTCAACAAATTTAAAACACTAACGGATATATTGTGATGCATAATAATTAATGCTAATTTAAATCAGACACAAGAACTTTCTGAATCATTGCAAAAAAAAAACAGCCACGACACAAATATTTGAAATTTTATAAATACATACATACATACATATCTATAAATATATGTATGTATTTATGTATGTATACTGATTTTTAGTTTTTTTTTTCATATAAAACAGATACAACAATTAAGAATTAATAAATTTATCTTTTAACACTTTGTTATAGAAATGCTAATATACTTATACATTTAACTTACAAAAGCAAATAATATAATGGCATCCCAGCAAACACAAAATCAAAACGTTAAAATAATATGACTCACTTTATCGTTGCGGGCTTTGCTGTAATAAACTCAAAACTCAAAGCAAGTAGTTTTGCAGAAAATGCTTTTAAAGTTTTTAATTCGCTAACAACATATTATGAGGCATACATATGACCGAGATTAAAATATGAGGCACTTTTTAAAGGGTAAAAACGGGATTAATTGGTAATTTTGGTACTATTAATTACAAAGTACATATTTCTACATTAACATACAGTGTCCTTTATGGGTGTTAAAATAAGAAAAAGCTGATAATTTCTCTGATTTCTGCTTTTGGTACTTTTTGTTTTTTCGATAAATTTGGTATTAGACAGTTTTTAGAAATTTTTCGAAAATTTTATTTATATCCATAGTCAGCATCCGATAACCTACGGTCGGTCATAAAATTTAGTGTAAATCCTATTTTATTTTTTTTTTTTTTGTGGGACCAGCACGCAGGGAATGGACCTGACGTATGCAATGCATTGTGTCAGAACTTGGAGGAAAAAGAAATAGAGTAGAGCAGACAGATATTATTATTTAGTGCAAGTTCGCCGATATAAAAGAAGTTCTCTCTTTCGAACAATTACATATGAAACAAAAGCAAATTCAAAAATTTTATTTTTGTTTTTGTTCGAATGAAAGAACTTCTTCGATATCGGCGAACAGGCAGTTAATAAATTTTCGCTTATTAAAGTTTTTTATTTTATTTATTACCGTCTTGCAAATAATTTAATAAATTCCTAGTTTTAAAAATTTAAAAATACCTGAAATTTCTCTTGGCAACCCGGCAAATTACTGGAATATTTAACACAGCGACCAATATTAATGCTGTGAACATTTGTAATGCCATTACGAACACACCAGTCTAAATTGTTGCGCATTTTGCGTATAACACTGCTGCTCAATAGAATGCCGGCATTCAAATCACAATAGTTGCGATCGCTTAACATGCGAAATTCATCATTACTGGCAGCAGCAGCACCATCACCCCCGTCAAGATCATTATGATGATCATTTAAATTGCCAGACAATGCGGCCGCAATAGAACCATCTCTCCTCCCGCCATTATTGTTGACACCATAGCTACTATAACTGCTCTCAGCAGTTGTTCCCATATACAGATCAAACGTTATGCTCATGTGATACAACATTGCTTTCAGTTTTCGTGCATCCACATACACGTTGTCTTGTATAATTAGAAAATAATCAAAATCATCTAGATAATTATCTGCAATATATTTTATGACATGGAATGGTCGCAGATTTTCTCGTGTGTCCGTAAATCCAACAATGTTCTTCAATTTGTAATTGGTCTTCACATTATCGGCATTTATGAAAAATTTTATTTTATTCACTAGATGTGTTGTTGTTCGATTTATCGCTGTGGCCAGTGTATTGATGTTATCTTGTGTGGTCATGACACCAATGAAGATCTTTTCCCGTATACCCAATTCCGAGGAATAATATCGTGGACGTATGACATTTTTCACCTGCAAATAATTGAAAAAGAAGATTTTTCATTTTAAACTTTTGATGAATATTTTCATTGAATCAACGTATGCGTACATTGAATCAACGTACTTTTGCAAAAGTTATGAATCTAGTACAATGATTGTTATTTATTGCAATTATGATAACTATTTTTTTCAGTATAACTAGTTAATTGATCAAATCAGCTAATGCTATGTTTCCTCAGAATATGCTTCGCTATCTATTCTTGCTTCACACACCAATCATGAGCGAAGCAACTTGATTTGCCATACAAAATTTTGAGAGCGAAGCATGTAGATTCATATTGAATCTTCTTGCGAAGCATGAATATTTGCTGTCTTCCCTAATTTTTATCGGAAGTTTATCTGAACTAGCTGTCAAACTAAAAAAAAAACTTCAATTAAAAGTGAAAAATAAAATTAAAACTAAAAAGCTAAAAAAAAAAATAGATACAAAAATATATGTTTGTGAATTTTTAAAAAAGCATAAAAATTTAATTACTTTTATTGTCCATTTTATTTCTTTTTCACGAAATTTTATAATTAAAAAAATATTTCAAAAGAGAATTGCCAAATCGAAGCAAGTAGATGAGTCGTGTAAACAGCATGATTCATAAACATGCTTCAGAAAGCGAAGAGAGTGCTTCATTTTGCCGTGTGAACATTGTATAAGGATGTTGTTCTTAAACAAACCATTTAAAATAAGTTTTATTAAATTCACTTGTGTAATAAATGAAAGTTTCATTTTATATTTGAATGAAGTGCTTTTGTGTAAATTACACTTTCTTTCCTGAACTCTAACCTAAAATTAAATAAAATATCTTGCCTATAATTCTGATTAAAGCAGATCATGTTTGTCAGTTTTCTAATAAAATATAAATTTAAAAAAATGTATTTGGCGGTGAAACTACAATTTTATTTTAGTTTTTATTTTTCAACAATTGCAATGTTGTGTTTCACCTGAACACAAATCAGAACCAAGGTCGCACATAATAGATGAGCAAAAAGAGAAAAAAATATGGTACAAAAATTAAAAGTACACAAATTTGTTATTAGAAAAGTAAATATTTAAACAAATAAATTCAATATAAAATAAGTGATTTTTTTTTCTATCTCTACTCTAAGAAGAAAACGAAATGGTGCTACAGCAAATTAAGAATATTTAAAATCGAACACGAGTGTGTCTGATATCGTCAACAAAAGATGATCGATACATGTTTGTATCCGATACTCTTTAATAGATTCAAAATTCCAAACAAAAAATATGCATGTCTGTATATTTGTTTGGAGGGAATAACAGCATTTATGTATACAAATATTCAAATATCAAAAGCAAATACATAACACCGTAACCATATACAAAATAAATATTGATGTAGTAGTGGGTAAATATTTACAGTGACAGCCGAAAGAGAAGCAACTGATATACATATATTAAACAATTTTTTTTTATGATTAGGCTCTTATTTTACTACATTTGTTTAAGACTTGTTTTATTTGGTTGGTAATTGGCTGGTGGTCACTAAGGAATAAATAATGAGAATAGAAGTCGATTGCCAAAAGTCACTAAAGTTAAAAGAAAATGCTCATGATGGCGCATGTATGTCTCAATGATTGAGTCGTAAGCCGACCTAAACAATTTACAAAGAATCATTAACACATGAAATCGGTCGAAAAGGGAGTAGTGATCCACTTCGATGTGGCAACTTTCTTGAAGAAAGTAAAGTTCAATGAGATTCGACTCGTTATAGATTCTCGCTGCTAAAAAGTATTACCGACCAAATTTACAAAAGACGCGAGAACAGTAGAATACGAAAAAAACTACACTTTTAAAAATCACGGATATAACCTTTTTTTTCGTACATTTTGGTTGTTCACCGAAGAATAGAGAAAATAAAATTTGATAATAGTTTTAATCTTTACTGTACGCTGTCGTTGAGTTTTTACTTCAATACTTTGTTGTCGGAATAAAAAAAAATATAATAAATAAGAACAAAAATCAAATAAAACAACTTTTTTATTGCTAAAAAGCTGTTCATTTAAAATTTGTATTAGACAAACATGAGTGATATTTAGATCACGATCAAAACACTACCGAAGATAAAAGACAATTACCCTTTTCCCCGGAAAGCACAACAACGAGGTGTGGATATCACCAAGATGTAAGACGTACCCCCGGGGGAATTTAGACCCGAACAGTCAGAAATGGTAGTTTGGCTGTGGGTTGTTTTTTATTATTGTTGTTTGGCTAAGACTAAGGCGAATTCATATCGGGTAACCTTATCCCTGTAGCAATAAAATTCGCCGGTTAATTTTCATCGAACTGTCAAAGCAAATGCAACAATGTTCTTATAGAAATATATACGGAAAACTAACCTAACTTCTCAATATACGCCACGGTTCAACAGCTGATGATGATGTAGGCTAACAAGGTCCCCTGTTAATTAATTCGCCTTGGGATAGGACTGTTTAGTATTGAATTCGCCTTGACTATACGTTTGAAATAATTTCTTTTTTAAACCAGAGTCCAAAGCGTATTAATTTTATTAAGCGAAAAAGCGGTTTAATATAAAACAAAACTAAATATCACTTTTCATACATGGAATTTGGCATCCATCGTACAAGCCGTTGCTAGGGGTCCTATATACAAGATATAAAACGTCCAAATTTCAACCGAACCCTTTGGTAAAAGAGCACATATTCAAATACAAACGGTACTTGGTTCTACTTATCGATTTTTTAAGTACTTTATAGGCCCATTAATTATGATATAATAATTATAATGGTGTGCTGATGATTACGATTAAAAGAATTGAAGTGTGCAGATGGGTGGAGGGAAACTGCTGGTATTTTAAAATAAACATTAATCAGTTACCACCTAAGTATGTACAATGTACATATCAACGATATCTTATTTGAAAAGTTTTTTTTGAATCACACTTCTATCTACTTTCTATTTGAAGTAAGGCACAAAGTACAAGGCCGTTTCGGGAATTCCAATTGCCAAGTGTCTGTGTGCTTTCTTTTTAGAATTTGTTTTTTTGAACAATTTGCCATAACAATAATATAAAGTGCATATTTGCAACTTAGCGCAGACACACAGTTTATGCAATTAACAAGTTAAGAATCAATTTAAAGTATTACGGTTTTCAATTGTCTGTACGGAAATGTAAAAAAATGCATTATATGATTGACAGCATTAAAATAATTATAGATACTGTGGCTATTTGGGAATTCGAAATAATATTCTATCACATTTAAATGTCGTTTTAAATTGTGGCATTGAAATTGATGGTTAAAAAATTAATGGAAATTAGGGTCAGATATTTAATAAATTAAAATATTGTTGCAATCAAATAACAGCACCAACTGTGTCAAGTCAGCCAAACTTAATGCAACCGAATGTATCATTTGATGCATAAAGTGGTCACTCTGAAAATTTGGCATTTCATACACAAAAATATCAACAGAAATTTTATAAAAAAAATAATAATTAAAAGATGATGGTAAAAATCTTATGTTGAGTTGATATTATCAACCATTAAAATACAGCATATAAATTAGCTAACTCATAACAAACCAATTAATTTTTTAATACATACATTCTTGAGTATTATTCGAATAAATAAATGGTTTATTTTGTAAAAAATTAGAAATTAACTTAACGACATGTGTTTTAGATGTGATTTGTCAAATGTTTCTACTCTAAAAAGATGTACATAAATGTTCTGTGGTACCTTTAAAAAACTGCTTCTGTAAAACACATATTCAATATGTCCGACAAATTTTCAATTATTGAGTGCTTTATTTTGATCTGACAAACCTTCTGACATCAGCTGCTTTATTAATATTTATACTGGCTAAAGTTCGTAAATGTTTATAATCAGAGCCAGTGCTGTTGAAAAATCTACAAAAGGGATGTATAAATATTAAAAATTTTTTCTCTGTTGCTCAAAATACATATGTTAACAATGACTACCTAATATTTCTCTGATTATAAACATTTACGAACTTTAGCCAGTATAAATATTAACAAATATTAATAATAAACAGTTCGTGGTAACTTGAAAAAAAATTACAATTAATATATCAGGGGGGTTACTCTCTATTGCGATGCGAAAGCAAATGCGATGCGAAAACAATGTAAATAAGATTGCTTTCGCATCGCATTTGCTATCGCATCGCAATAGAGAGTAACCCCCCAGCTGTTTTTATTATGATAGAAATTTATGTCAGATGTAATTCTAATAGAAAGGTTCTGTAAAATGAATATTTTGACAGACATTCAGAATTACATATGTGTTAAAGTCATATGTAAAAATCATGTCGAGTATTGGTGGCTTTAAATATTTGTAAAATAAATTGTTATTATTATTGATATTCTTCCGATGTTCTTATTACGTTTATTAAAAAGTTAATTAATTAATTTTTCCCAATTCTAATTTTTTGTTCGAGTGTCTATATCGCAATAAAAATTAAATGTATCTGCTGAGTATTCAACACGTGCCAAATGTTTTACTCAAGAATTATTATTTTGCTGGCTTAAAATATGATTTTAAAACTCGCACACAAATAAAACAAAAATCAATTTGTTTCGCCAGGAATTGAACTTCTGCACATCCTCATGATAACAACATATGTAGTGTACTGTGTCAATGAAAAAAAAAAAAACTTATTTGATTACTAGGAAGCAGGTGGTGTAACTATTGTATATAGTTTGTGTTTGAAAAGTGAGTTGCTGGGTAATTAAAACACGTTATAGTTTCTTATTATTGTATTTCAAAAAGTTAGACAGTTTTCAATTTTATTCGTAAATCAATAGAGATGAGTAAGATATGGCCTGATTAGAAACGTCTTATTTATAAGCCTTTCTGCTAGTAAATATGTGCCCTTAAAATCCAAATCGCTTTTTTCTTCAAATCTCAATTATAATAACATTCAATTGATGTACTTAATTTTCACGTACAAATTATTACGGTAACAACTAATACAAATTGCTACAATTAACGTAAATGCAACAAAATAAATTCTTGATATCATTTCTAAACTATGCCGTTCTAAAAACCATTTATCTAATTAATTTTTTGCACTTTTATTTACAAATTTGATCTGAAGCAATTAAGAAAAATTGACTACGTGACCCTCAATACTCAATAATAGAGATTTAATGATCTGAAACTATCAAATGCAAATCTGATTTAAGTTTCTATTATTCGAAATGGTGATTTTCTTGTTTATTTTGTGCATTCGTTTGAATTGTCTGGTGTTATTAACTTAAGAGCACGCGCTGAAAACTCTCTCATAGCGGCTGCGGGAAAAAACTACATTTTAATTCCTCAATAATCACTAGAAATATGATAAATGAATGAGCGAATGCATAATTTGCACAACTCGTATGATTATTGCACACAAAAACTCAAATGTCAACTTATTATCATGCGTTTCTCAAAGTAGATACAACATGAAGAAAAATATAAATAAATATTAAAATGAATCGTGTAGACAAACAACAATAAGCTTAAATAACAATTTAAATAAAAATCCCTTCTATAAATCAGAATAATTGTGTATCTGACGAATTAAATAACTACAAAATTTATTTTAAGATTTTTATGAGCGCAAAAAAATGAATACAGAAGAAAATTGAAAATACACGTAAGATATAAATTAATATCCAAAAACAGCGATACGAATGGTAGAAAGCGACAATTTAGTGGCCTACGACGATTCAGCGAAACTTGAATCAAATGTATGCATAAACATTTATAAGGTAAAGAAATATTACTTGTTACCGGTGTCGCCAGAATACCGCTTGCTTTCGATATTTTTCGCTAATAATCTTAATTTAAAAAAATATATATATGTAGTTACGAAGTTGAAGTTGAAAAAGTGCGAAATAATGCAAAATTGGCTTTGCTTCTCTTTAAAATCATTGCGTAGATTTAACTTTCACAATCTGGCTTAAGTGGTTAGTGTCTTGACTATTAATCAATGTAAGACTTAGAGCCTGAGTTCGTTCTCTAATCAGGGCAAGTCATCAACATCATAAATTTAAGGTGCATTGTATTTATTGTTGTTGTAACTTGATGAAGGCATAGCACTGGTCTGTTCCGACAGTGGTTGATACTGTTCCAAGCTAATGTACAGCACAGCGCCCTCCTTCGTCGGCTAGCAGAACAATTAATAAAATGCCTGCTCATGAAGCTTAAGAAACTTAATGCGTCTACTTAGCACCAGAGGCGCTGCAACACTGCTATAAAAATTAACAAAACGCGCAATAGCAGAGTTGTAAAATATTAGTTCTTCTATATTTACAACATCTACATATTTTCTTTACCCTCTCCCTTTCCCTAATTTCTGGCACAATGCATTCCATAAGAAGGGGTCATCCCCTGTATAGTGGTCATCCAAAACAAAACAAAAATAGCAATACTTCATTAATAAAAATTCGGACTGACATATAACAATCCGTGATAATGATTGTTGAAAAGAAAATTAACTAACTGCTGGTTTGCTTAACAAGCAGCACTTAACCAAGGGTTAACGTTTTACATTGCACGATACTTCGATTACTTAACAGCTGTCACTTAAAAATTTATCGTATATTGTTTAATTAAATTTATATCATCTTCCGGTTAATCACCATGATGAAAAATGTTTCAAACTGTATTGTCGACTTAGAAATCATAGTGTAGAGTTTCAATAAGAAGATTCACTTGATATACTTTTACTATTGTAAACTTGCAAATAAGAATATTTTAGAAGAAAAAAATAAATAAACCACACAAGACAATTGAAAACGTTTTTTTTTTCTAAAATTTCATTTCTGTTGTCGTCAATGGCTTATGTTGACTTTTGCTATGAAAACATGTGAGAAGTAAAATGTCTGAGCGAAATAATTTTTCAAGATAAAAGTAAAAATTTTAAGATACGATAATAAATACACACATAACGCTTATGCCCCTCTGCGTTATTTTTTTAAAGCGGATGTTTTGTGGATTTTTAATTTTAAAGTGTTTATTTAAATGAGTAAGAAAATATGTATGAAAATTTAAGAAGAAAAAATATTACACACATGCAACTTGTTTAGGGATTTAATTAATAATGAAAAAATAATAGATAATTTTATTTTAAATTAAATGGGAAATTTTATCTCTTAATATTTCAAGCAATTAAAGACTGCGGAATTTTTCCTTTAAATATTTGCTTTAAAACTGAGTAAAATTTTAAGATTTTTGTTTTTCATTCACATAAACGTGTACGGGTATGTTTAATTTTTTTCTGCTGAATTACGTCAAATTCACCATTCGTCACTCCTTTTTCCACATAATTGTATTTTGTTAAATACTTTTTTTTATTTCTAAGAGAATTAAAATAGTTTTTTACCGCACATTTCATTCTTTACAGTTGCCTTTCAAGCTATTTTTTTGTTTACGATAAAATTAATTAAAAAATAAAAAACAAAAATATTATTCCATTTGATATTATCAACAAGTTTTTATTCATATTAAAAATTTTATAATTTTAATACGTTGGTTATCTTATCTTAACGCACGCTTTCGCATTAAATTGTCTGCTAAAATCAGTTTGTTTTCAAAGAAACCAAAATATTCAAAAATTCTATAGCGCTCGAAATATATGTGTTCACAATATCCATTTAAACGTCTTATCAATTGTTCGATTAATCAAATAATCGAAATTGACTCCCTGATCCAAGATATCGAAAGAAAACGTTCGAACGAGAATTTATGTACATATATTGAAAATTAGTTTTCGTGGAACCGGCAATAAGTTTTATCAAATACTAGATCAACCGAATAAAACTTGCTTCGCTCGAGCTATTCGATTAATTTTAACTTTAGCACTTACTCGAGTTAAACGCAAGATTACACATTGTTGCAGTAAAAAGGGATCTGCAAAATGAATTGCTGATGCCTGCATGTTAAATTTAGTAGATGATTTAGGCATTTTAAAAAATTGCTATAAACAATCAACTAATTTCATTTTATATTCAACAATCTTTCACAGAAATATTTGTAAAAGAAATATTAATTTTTAGATTTTTTCAAACATGATGAAATATATTATTTTTGTTTCACTTCATATATTTGAATTAATGGAAATGGATATCTAAGTGCATATGTATATAATAAATAGGCAATAGCATTTTTTGTGTTTGATTTTATTGACACATTATTCAACCGAGTTTTACAAAACTTATACCAAATTAAAACTATTTATTAACAGAAGTGAACAGGTTGATATTTTGAGTTTTTATCAAAAATATATTTTACTTAATTTTTATTTAATTTTTTTTTAACACGGCATAAAAAGTATTGCAAATGAAATGTTTAATTTAATCCATTATTTTTCAAAAAAAAGAAAAAAAAATTAAATCTCAAACGAAACTCGTTATCAATAATATAAGAAAAAGGCAGCGTTGATTTTTTTATTCACTTAAAAAAAGTGAAACAACTGACAGACAGAAAAATGTTCGAACTTATCACCATATCAAGATCAACCGCGATCTCGGCGCAAAAGTTATTTTGTAGCAAACATTTTAACCATTGCGCGATGTTTTATATACATATAGACTGTGAAATTTTACGTCTACTGCCGATAGGTATTCGAAATATATATTTATTAGAATTAATTTGGTATGGTATTGTTACCAGCCTGTTATAAAATATCTGGTCAGGGTGGCAGATTTAGTAAAAATAATAATAGCAGGGCTGCTGGAATATTTTTTAGTGCTCAGTGACTTTATCACTTTAAAATTTCAACAACAATTAATGCAATGCCGCACTAATTCACATTAGAGAAATTTATGATGTTAATTGTATTGCCAGACCAAGAATCGAACCATTTTTAATTTTTTAAATGTAAATAATGGACCCAAACTAAAACATAAAAAATTTCCTCAAAGTTTAGGAAAAATAGCCATAAATTTATAAATCAAAAATGAAAAATGGTACCAAAGTGTTACAGATTAATGTGGGAACCTGCCTTTCGGGTTAAGATCGCAGAGCTCTTAACACCGTCTGAATATATGTGTTCACAAGCACCCCGAGGGCATACAAGTCTGACCTTGAGGGCCTCCATTGGTAGACCAGTAGTCAAACTAGCCACCAGCACTGCTCAATCATCAGTCCTTAAACCAAAACCTCTCCCATATTTTGGTAGCAACAACAGCCATCACGTGTACTTTCGAGGAAGACCTGAGCAATAATTGGTCACGGAAGATAACAGATATGCATCTCGCATTATCACATCGAATTCTGAGTCCAATATAGACACTCTCCCGTGGTTCTTACCGGCTCCCGTGGTACCAGTTTAGGCTACTGGTCAAGCCCCGAAAGAGAACCCCGATGGATTTATCGACTTTGGGCTTGAAGGAGACCTAAGTTGACTTTTCACCTTCTACAAAAATAATGTATTCTACCTTATATGTACATCGGTTGCTCTGTTGTTTCTGAGATTGGACAGTAACATACTAATTTTATGGGTAATTGATAAAAGGTAATGTCTGGAAAAGACATTTACACTTTGTCCCGGAAAGCACAGCAGCAAGGTGTGGATATCACCAAGATGTAAAACATACCCTCCGGGGGGTCAATTATTCTAACAATATAATAGTACCACTTGTATTATAAAAATTTAATTATGATTAAGATTTAAATTACTAAAATTTTTTGTTGAATATTAGTAATGATTTGAAAAGGTGGGAAATGGGGAATTTCTTACTAACCAAAAATTGTTCCAATATGTAAAAATATAATAAAAAGAAATTATAATAATTCTCGTATTTAATTTCTGTTGAAAATTTAATTAACCAAATTTGATATTCTTTCCCAATTAGTATCTACTTTACATAAATTGTAAAAATGGACAAACGAACGCTGATGAGAGGTGTAGCGGCTTTGAAGTCGGTATAGTTATACGTTCTGCTAGGCTGATTTGATATACTAATGTTTTTCAAAATAAAAAGTCTAAGTAATTTGAATTTTCATTAATTGAAACTGAACTTTAAGCCTAATAATAATAATTTCTCATATAAATTAAATTTCTGTAAAAATGATTGAATCCAACTGATTTTTTGTTTATTTTCTTTTTTTTTTTTTGCATTTGCAGCAATTTTAATAGACAATTTGTTTTCTTTACTATTTTAAATGATCGTTTATTTCGTATCAAATTTATATCACATTTTATAAACGTGTAACAATTAATTGGAGCCCTAAATACATATGCACAAATAGTTTTTTTTTTTGCCATTTTTTAAATTTATTTTGTTTTTATTATAATATTGATAATTATTTGCTGATATGAATTTAGTGACCTTTTGAGAGGTTTTTACTTTCTTATCGCTTTTACAAAACACGTGATAATTCGTGCGGCATTATTCACATGTGTATAATTTAATGAAATTTTGTTATCAACATTGCGCGAATTTCACATCCAAATTATGAGTTCTGTGACGTGTGACTACATATAATTTTTTAATAATAAGCAAAAAATTTTAAAAATGTTTTTAAAAGTTCACTGACACTGCAATATATACTTAAAAGACTTGTGGTTTAGTCCATTATTATTATCGCCTCACACGCCTGTTGCATTTCTTATTGACCTTTTTAAAGATTTAATAAAATAAAATTTATATTATATGTACAGTGTAAAAAATACAAACAAAAACTAATTTCTGATGACAGATTCCGAATCCGGCAGAGGGTAACAAAAATTTCAAATGCGGAAATGTGTAATAAATCCTTAATCTTATGATCTCTATGTAATATTTATTTTTAAGTGTGAAAGAATATATTTTTTTGTGTTGTTTCTTTTTTGTGAGTTTTATAAATTTACCGATTTGTTTCCGTTAATGCAATACTTTGTTTCGGCTCTTTTTACTTTAAGACTCTTAAGTTTCGTCTAGTTTCGTAAATAGGGAACCATGGCTATTAATGAAAAATATACATATTTCTTTTGAGGCATCATAAACAAATCATAGTTTGTGCTTAACTTAGCGCCTCCTAATATTACATGTATGTAGTTTTTTATAAACCTGTTTGTTAAAAAAACTTTGTCTTTCAATTGTAGTGTAGTGACTTAATATTCCATTAGATGTCTACATCTTGATCATTTGAAAAGCTTTGGCGACGTTGCCGCTTACTCAACGAATAAGAAATTCGGATTTTCCAAAATATTCTAACATTGGTAAGAAAAAAATTTCTTAAAAGCGGTCTATGCATTTTTCTGAAGTTAATAGTGTAAAGTTTCAAAGTTCCAATGTAGTACCTGTTAGTAAAAGAACATAGCGAAGCGAAATTTGCCTTTGAGTTTTTCACTTTTTTTCACCATTTCATCGTTTAAATGTAACGTCACGCCACAATGGAAAAGCCCATAAATATATTATAAAATTAATTTAACTTGATGTATGAATTAAATGGTATTTTAAATTCACAAATAAATGTGTTTGCTTTCAAATCTTTGAAAATTTTCTTTTTTTATTGTGTGGCTTGCAAGTTGCAACTATCCGAGTTTAGTTAATTGACTTTTCGTTTTTTTTTTTATCTGTTTAGAGATTTTCCTAAAGTTTTTTAGGGTTTTTAATTTGGCTGTTTTTTTTTTTTTAATTGTTGGGAAAGCGGGAAACAGAAATATTTATCCCATTCAAACAAATCAAACAAATTATTTATTATATTCACTAAATTTAAATAATTCATTAAAACGTGTTTTTATGTTTTTATTAAGATTTATTTAAAATGTTTATAAAAAACTTGTTGGCATTTTGAAGTTATGAAATACAAATTAAGATGAAAAAAACTTGAAAATTCACATCATTTGCATAAAAAATTAAATTCAATTCCGTTTTTATATTTATGTATTTCAAAGTATGATTTATAACATTTAAAATGTTCAAAGAAATCACACATTATATATAATGGGGTTTATTACGGTTCTCGATTCGACTTCGACTGCTGTAATAGATTAAAGAAAAATGTTGTGTGTTTCCTTAATCTAGTACAACAGTCGAAGTCGATTCGAGAACCGTAGTAAGGCCCAATATGTCAGTTAATTATTTACGTCAAAATTATCAAAATATATTATTTTTTAATACATTGTTTTTGTTTATAAGCTATTGCGTTTGTTTGTTAAGTCTTTTGTTTTTGAAACGAAAAAACCTGACACTAAGTTTGTTTCTTAAGGCCCAAATTCACAGTCATTAGTTAGCTAATAGCAATAGTTTAACTAATAATATATGATTCATAGCTTCTAGTTTAACATTAGTTAAACCATCAAACGTCATTGGTTAACTAATAGTTAGACAACAGCTGATTCGTGGGAATTTATTATTAGTATTTTTGTATTGTGAAAAATTTTAGATATGGCATGTGAAATTGAAAACGCGGAGTCCGATATAGAAAGTGATACTGATACTGATAATACGCGGAATATTGTTGCTGAGCGTCGCCAACGTAATCTAAAAAGATTTTATGGATAGATTCCGTCTTAGCAAGTAGGTGGCGTGGCATGTTCTTGAATGTATACGCCATTTGTTAAGAAATAATAAATCAAATGTAAACAAAACCCATATGATTTAACAGAATTGCCAGTACTGAAAGTTAATAGTTTGATAGCGTTACCATTTTTTGTTCATATTAAGAGTGTTGGTTAAATAATACACTGTGAATATGAAGTATTAGTTAAACAATAGTTATCATTTTAGTTTACTAATAGCTAACTAATTACTGTAAATTTGGCCCTAAGTCGTTTGTTTTTTTAAGTATTTAAATCGCCCAATGTATGTTAACCCCTAAAGTATGCTATTGATTTTGATTTCATTAACATACAGTATTGCCAGAAAAACAACGGAGTTATTAAACAAAATGTAATAATATAATTGCATGAGTTGATAAAAAATTCTATGTAATAGCTTTACTGCGGCACTCCCCGAGTGCCACATGTTTTTTTTTTGCCGCCGCCAAGGAGTTACTTGAAAGAAGTATTTTAAAATATTATAAATTTTAATTTGCAACTTAATAGATTGAAGCGAACAGAGCTACTAATAATAACTTGTATTTATATACAGTTTCAGTTTTTCAATGTGGCAGCATAGTAAAATACTATCAAATTCCCCAAAAATCCCCTAATAAAAAAACAAATAAGAAATAACAGCAATAAAGAATTACTGAGTCAAAAAAATGATAAAAAAAAATTTAAAGACAAACTGAAGTTGGTAGCAGTCACGATTTTTTTAAATTATTTTGCTTTAAACTGGAAGAACAGTTGGCCTAAATCATTTGGAAAATTTTAAAAGATGAATTTTCCTTAAAATGTTTGAAAAATAAAACAACAGTTAGTAAACTAAACTTCGTATATGCTTCGTATATGTTTTAAATTTTTGGTAAAATATTTTTTGTCTTATTTTTTTTTAAATTCTTGTAGTTTTTTTTTTCTTTGAGTTTATTTTCAGATAGCAAATATTTTAGAATTTCCTATTTTAGCATTTATTTTTTTACCGACATGCTTTTTCTCTTCTACGGATGCTAAGTCCCAGTTTTATTGGGTGCAATTCTTAGTTTTTTAGGTGAGTATGGTAAGGAGCTTGGGGAGGGGTACAGAATTTGCTCGGCAATTCTCTCTTGCCTTGCAATTCGCACTGGTTTATATGCGTATTTGACGTTTTATTGTATTTCTTCAATTTTATTAAAGACAAAAACTAAATTAATTTGTGATGCATTAGAATTTTTTAAGTTAAAAATATTGAGTATAAATTTTTCTGTGGTGGAGTAAATACAAAAATTGCAAAATTAGATTTTTGTAATGTGGACACTAATGCAATTTCAAAGCAGAATTTTAAAGAATTGCAGTCAATAAAATTACAAGTATGGACGGGGACTTACTTGTAATAATATCCTTTAATAACTTATTCAACTGCATTCCAAATATTCCCGTGAAATGAGAAGAAATCCTTCTCTTCTAAAAAGCCTGCGAATAATAAAGTAAGTGAGTGGGAAAATAAGGATCATCTGTTTTGTGTTTTCATTTTATTCCGTAGAAACGGAAGAATGTCAATTTAATAAAAACTTTAAGTTTTCATTAACAATAAGGATGTGTGTGATGATGTAAAACTGTTTTTGCTTAAATAAAATAATTGAAAGTAAAATTCAGCGGTTTCCAAAGTAAATTAACAAAGTGAAGAAATTTCACTCACTATAACCAGATCACAATACAGACCAGTCATAGATTTGGACAGAATCTGAATGAATATTGCAAGACCAATATTTGTCCCTCCATTTTCATTGGGATTACAATTAATTTAAAGGTAATTAGTATATGACATCTGACACATAGGCTTGAATTCCTCAGTGGTTAGCGACAAATCCCGCGATATCGTATCGAAATGATAGAGAATTTGGGAAATGGAAAAAAACCCTAACAAAAAGACACAGCAAACAAAAATAACGAAAACAAATGTACGTTATTATTATAAAGATGATTACGGTCAAGTGAAGTAGTAATCAAAGTAAAACCGAAAAAAGTATAAAACTTTATTAAAATATTTATGGTGCACAAATATAATACATACATACATACATACATACATACATACATATTTATTTTATTTGCATAACAAAAAATACCATTAATTTTATCGTTTAAGTTTGCTCGATTGGGCGTTATAAAAATAAAGTAAAATATTAGTTAAATTATTTCGCAGCAACAGCAAATGATCTAAATATACAACAACAACTGTTACAAAGATCATAGTTTAAAATATCATACCTATAACATGAAGCAATTAACAATATGAAAAGATACATACAAGTATACATGGACTCATTCATACAACTATCCATACATATGTACATATTTTGTATGTACAATGTATGTACGTAGTTAACTATTTTCTACTCAAAATACACACACAAATAATATTTAATTGCACTTGTTATTTTCTATTATGCAACGTTGTTGTCTGTCTACATTTTAAAGTTTCACGTCATTAAAACAAACGTTTTTTTGTTGGTTTTTTTTTTTTTTTTTTTTGTTTCTTCCAACTTGTTGCATCCATGTTGAGCGCATTTTAACAGTAACACTAAAGTTGAATCTTATCAGAAATTAAAACCACATGGTTTTGAAAATTTTTCTATTTTCTTTTCAAGTGCTAATTGATTTTACAAGTAAATCAGTGTAGTGGCATGTTGCCAGCAATAACAATTTCCAGAAAAACAAAGTAAATATTTCAATGAAAGTTTTTAGGGGAAAAATAAGATTTGTGGTTACTTGAAAATAATATTTTAACAAAATATATCTACACAAGTACATACATATCGTTAGCTTAAATAAGAAAAACCTGATTAGAAACTTGTAGTTTTAATTTTACTGGAGGAAGAAACAGCAAAATAAAATAGTTGAAATTATTCTATTTACGTCTTACAATTTGGGTCAGAGGTTTTATTATATTCTTAGTAGAAATGGAATTGAGAATAAGTGTTGGCTCACGATCTTGCACGCTCAATGCTAAAATATAAAGAAAATTACTTTATTAGCGCTCACGATTAATTAAATATGTCGATTTAATGACAAACTTTATTTAGTATTTCTTTTCTTAGAATATTTATATTTATAAAAGTATTAAAGAGCTACTTGCTTTTAATAGTACATATTAGTGATGTTACGAATATCAATTTTTAGTATTCGCGAATACGAAAACGAATATTTGAAACAGTATTCGCCGAATACGAATATTACTTTTAAGGTTTAGAGCCACATGCGTCAGTAACAAAATATTGAAAAAAACTGTCCCATTACTTTAGGAATAGATCATTATAATGACATTGAGATGCCGAATTTGAAGATCACTACTGAACATTTTTAAATTACTTTACCTACATTCATAATTTGAGATTTCGTTTTCCTTACTCTGCCTGCGCTTTTAATTAGTAATTCACTGCTTTTTGGGAGAACATATTTTCGCAGATTGCGCAGCCACATGTATCGCTGGACTTTCACATATTAAATTTTATTTCTTCCATTTTTTAAGTCAGAGATTCCTCTACTGAGAATTGATTACTAACTTAACATGATATGACTTTTATATGATAGTTACGAAATATATTCTTCGTTTGTTTTTTAAGAAGATTATTATCTTGCGTCAAAGATAAAGGACTTTCTTGCTTTAAATACAAATTATTATAAATTAATATATTTTTGTACAATTTATGTACTTTTATAAACTTTTTTATTAAACTCTTTTATAAACTTTTTTGGGAAAATGTATGTGCAAATTATTTTTAGTTAGAGAATAATAATTTAAAATAAATATTTTTTTCGTTACATGTTGATCAGCCAACGATACTTCACTTAAATTGAAAATTTTTGTTAATGTTACAAATAAAATGCTACTATTTCAAGGATTTATTTGGCATTTGACATTCGATTAATTTTCTCGCAACAACAATGAAATAGATGAAAATTTATTGCAAACGTTAGAGATGAAATAAATATATGTACAGTACAAAATCCCAAATCCGGACAATCGCTAATTCGTACTATCATGATTTAAATTTTTCGGACAGTTTATGGAATTAAATATGTATTTGGTAGTCCGATCCTGTAATCTCAAACTATATCTGTCCGGATTAGGGAGGTTGTACTGTACATGTAGACATCAGAAATAAATTTGAATTTTTTTAACAGTAAACTTTTCAGCAAGTCGTTTGAAAAAATTCTAAATGTAACTCTTGCAAAAGCTACATTCCAAGCAATTATATTTTGTAAAAGTACCTTTTCTAAAAGAACCTTATACAAAAAAACACGATTAACCAGACGTTACTTTTCCAAACAGTAGTATTTCAAAAGCTTAAAGTGACAAAAAGTAACTTTTAAAAATCGTACCTTTTAAGAAAATGATTTAGTTTCACAAATTATACATTCCAAAAGGTACATTATAAAAGGATCCTATTTTAAAACTTTACATATTAAAAAATTGCTTTCCGAAAAGTGATTTTTATAATAGTACCGCTTCCAAAAAATACTTTTCTAAGAATCGCACTTTTTTAAAAAAGTGCCTGATATCTTTTATGAAAGTATCATTTTTACGAAGCACATATTTTGAAAAGTACTTTTTGCAAAACGTTCCTTTTGCTAAAAATACTTTTGCAAAAAAATCTCTTTCTTATAAAATACCTTTTCAAAAGAGGGAAATTTTGCAAACAAGAACCATTTTCATTACCTATTTTTTTTTTCAAGAACGCCAATTTTCCAAAAGTATCTGTTTCAAAAAGAACTTTGTTCAAAAATGCCAAAATATACCATTGCAAGGAAATACTTTTGTTTTCGGTCCTGACGTCCTATATTTACGATGGCGCAAACGGGCATACAGATAAACACTTTAACCTTATAACACATTTCTTTACATTAATGACGTTTTCTTTTCTGAACAAAAATGTTGCCCTTTCAATGTGTAACAATTTTTATATTTTGCCAATACCTTTAAAAAGTGGTACATTTTTTTTGTCACAATGCTACAAAATATTTGAGGCTTAACATTAATGTATACGTAGCTTTACAATATTTTTACGGTTTTTGGCGCAATTTTATAAATAAAAGACGTCAGCAACATTGTTTTCTAATCAGCTTCTATTACCTACTTGTATAAAAAAGTTCTTAACAAAGATGTAAAAAAGGGCAGTATCTCACCCCAACTTAGGTCAAATATGTTGCATATTTTGCCATTTATTGGTGCAACATTTTAGAAAAGAACGAAATCGCTTTTAAATATGTTACTTTTGTCAGAAAAGAAAACGCCATAAGTCTTTGAGGTAGTTCACATATTCTCCATGATAATTTTTGCCTTTTTTCTTGTCTTCACCCTCCACCCACCACATTGTATCAAATTTTCAGGTCCGTAATATACATACATACATGCATGCATACATATGAACTTTCAACACACAATAAGTACGTCAAATAATATTTAAATAATTATTTTGCAGAAAAATTAGGAAATTAAAATGAAGAGAGAAAATGAATACCTCCCATTCGAAGTTAATACATTTATCATATTTTTTTGTGCAACATTTGTTAATAAAAAGAAACTAAATTGATTTAATAGTATTAATCCCGAAATTTATCGATTTAAGATTGGCATCCTTAGATAATATTTGTACAATTAAACACTTTTCTTTATAACAAAATGCATGTTTTCAAAATGTACTTACAGGTTTTTTAGCTGCCAACGGTTTGTTGATCAAGTTTAAATGTGGTTCGAATTCCTGTCCAAATTTTTCTATTAAATTATTTTCTGCAACCTGTTGTGGGCATTCTTCTTGCTGAACCAACTCCCAAATGTCTTGAGGCACATAAAACGACAAGACCAAACCCAAAAACAGACCAATAACAAAATAATGATTACGACTCAACGAAGAACGACGCATTTTAATCGGATACCAGCTGCTGCGGTTGCTGGTAGTATGTGTTGTGATTGATGTGTTAATGATAGACGAATAGGAAGAAGAATGCATTAAGAACTTGTGGGGAAATAATTGATAACAACAAAAACACATATACGTAAACAAGAAAACCAAAACCACAAGTATGTTATTTATTGCACTATAGATGCAACTGTTGCTTTTCACTGTCACACATAATGTGGTGAGGCGTTTTGTTGCTGCTGAAATTATCTTGTTGCTGATTCTTGTACTTTTCTTTAGTTTATATACTATTGACACTGATCTTGACACTAAATAACAAGATTTTTATACTCTCTATTGTTTTTTATTTATTTATTGGTGGATTTAATTCTTAAATTTGTTATTATTGTTGTTCTACAAAATCACTCTTTCTATCATGTTGTTTTGTTTATTTTTCTTTAAATAATGTTAAAATATCTATGTTTGTATGCCTGTACGTACGTAGTATATTTAATGAAGCTAAATCAAAACATAATAATATGGCCAACAACAAAATTAACATGATCAATATCACAATAGCAATTCACACTCACTTTAATACACTAGCAACAATTTGCACAATATAGAGAGGTACGTACCTATTTCTTTTGCATTCTTTTTTTTCACAACATATTTGCCGACAACACTTTTTTATTTTGTTAAAAAAAAAACAACAACAACAACATTAGCTAAGTAACTAAATACACGGTAGAACTTTTTATTAATTTTTCATAGAAAGCAAATATCTGCAAAATTAAATTTCTGCTTTTGCCACTGATAATTTTGACTATTTTTAATTTAAGTGAATTTTATTTCATTTTTTTAGCACTCAATATGTGTATTTTAATAATTAAGTTCCTTGCTGAAGGAACCGGTTGTTTATTTTCAAGGACTAGATATTTATTTAGTGATTAGTCTCTTTTCCATTTAAAACGAATACAAAACAGTTGCAACTGATTTAGAAACAAAAGAGTTTAAAGCTACTTTTATTTAAATTTATAAATATAATCACAACTCTATACAAATAAGGCACAATATATTACTGCAAAACATAATTTGCAAAAATGCCGGGCTCTTATAAATAAAACAACAAAAAATTAAATAAAACGACCAGAATATGAATGAAACCCGACAACCGCCTAGCCAACCACACGCGTGAGATAGTAATGTCAAACTGACAAGAAAATGTTTGTGTCATGTTAATAGTGCTTAAGTGAACACAGTTGTATTTTTTAGTAAGAAATACTAAGTTTGACAATAATATTTGGCGGAAACAGCTAGACTTTATTATAAACTCAATATAAACCAATATAAACGATTGAGAATAATATTAAATTATAGAAATTGTTTCATTTATTTAGTACATTTGCGTTTTGTTAAAGATTCGAGCGAGTATTTTTCTATTTGTGAAGAGAAATACACACATACATACTGAACTGTAATTCCCTTTGCTAATAATCAGTGTGGCCATATTAGATCTTTTGGATATAAATTTAGCTTTATGTTTTATTGTTTAGGTCGAAATATTTTATTTAGCTATTAGCTTTTTTTGCAGCTTTTTTCAATAATGCATTTAGCGTTTTCTTTAATTTTATTTTCGTACAATTAATTTCTATTTCAAAATAATTAAATAAATAATTTTTGTTAAGAATTTAAATATTATAATAATCTATTTAGTGAAAAAAAAATTAATCTATATTAAATTTTTAAAGCCATTACTTTCTGACGTTCAAAACCTAAATAAACCTTTTGGAAGTAACGATGTGGACCGCACGCTGTTGTTAACAGAACTTCACTTGCTCTTGAAAAATCTTTGTAACGAAATCGTTTTGAAGTCCGAAATTTTTTTGTTCTCCAAGATCAAATTTAGACAATTTTCTAATTCAACACAGCATTTTAAGTATAATTTTGAAAAAAAGACAATAGATTCTGAAACAGAAAAGAAATTAGATACAGTTGCATACCAATTACGACACCGTTTGCTAAATGATTTTTCAACTTTACAAAACAGAAACTGATCTTCATTAGAAAACATTAAAAGGTAAATTGTATATATAAATTTATCATAGATGATATTACTCTCATGGAATTACAATGGCAAAAATTAAATTCCTATGATTGGAAAAACCCAAAGTCAAGTGCAGAGTAGTGAGTACAAAAACGCAACTATTGAAAACCCTTTTAGGGAATTGTCAAATTTTTTGTTGAGTAACGCAGAAGTTAAGCGCGTATTCAGAGCCAAAAATATATTTTTATATTATTTATACCTTTATAAACACCAAGAAATATAGAAATAGTGAAAAGTTACTATTGCAAAGCTGCAAAAAAAAATTGCATAATTTTTTTGCTTAAAAATTTCTTCTTTAGCTCTTTTTAGCTTCATTTCAAACCTGATTTAGTAGCTAAATATTATTTTAAAATCTGGTCATACTGATAATAATGCAGTGTTTACAGTACAGACTAAACCTGTTGTATCATAAGGAACATTATTATCTTTTACACAAAAGGCTACCATTGCACGCAAAACATTACGAAACAGAGATTTTTATCGTGTTACATTTTTGTGATATTGAATCAAGTTAGTCCATACACACATATGTATGTACATATATATCTACAATAGCCGTATATTAACATCTAGATTCTAGATGTTGAAAATATACTCATTGGGTATTTGCTTTAATATACTAATCATAACTCAAAATATTGTAGAATTATTTTCAATTCAATAAAAAAATATGTACACTGAAATATATTAAAAATATTTTGTAAAATCGCTTATAAGAAATGTACGAAATTAATTGCACAATAATTTATTGGGTCATCCGGAGTACGAACTTAAATAAGCAAAAAATTCATTCTACAGAATGTTGTTTGATTTGATCTTAATTTTGGCTATGTATTTATACATACATACTTTCAAAGTGACCCTATAACGATTTAAATATTTGTATAATACGTTTGTACGTGTACATTATGTATATATAAATGCTTATTTTTATACAATAATTTTAATTTTCCTTGAATTATAAATCCTTTAATATATTTTCCATATATGTACATAGTACCTATGTATATGGTGCATACACCAGTAAATATGCAAACTACATAGTTTTCGAAATGAAAATATTGAAAGTGACTTAAATATATTTAAGAGTTATAAGAGCTGATTGTTTTTTTTTTCTATGTAAATAAAAATTTCTATTTAAATTTTTATAAATTTTCTTCAAATAATTATCTATCATATGAAGATTAAAAGCGCCCTCTACAAAAAAACCCCTCTTGGTTTTGCATTGTTGCTCTATCTGTCGCCATGTCCTATGGCTCAGCCGGTGCTCTTAAATGCCACAAAAAAAATTAATTAGGCAAAATGCGTATAATGTTTTTTAAATTATAGCATGCATATGGGCGGTATAAGAAAAGAAACCTACAAATTAAGCAAAACTTTTTCTTTACTAACTTGAAATTTTATATTTTTTTTTTTGCTTTGAACTTTATTAATCAGTTGTTTCTTTTTTGTTTTCTGTTATGGCTTCTAGCAGCCTTGAACTGTTGAGGATTTTCGTTATACATGCATACATAAATACATACATATGTAGGTGCATACAAGTGTACATATACATATGTATGTATGTAAGTACTAATGGTTTTTATTTTTGAATATTTTGTATTAAAGTTGTTAACATTGTATATCAAATGTGCATTCAAAATGGAACTAAGTTTCTCCATTGAATGTAATAACATCACACCAACTTGCTGGAAAGCTTTAATAAATATGTATGTAATATACTACATATGTATGCATTTGTGTATTTTTTATGTCTACCATTAAAGTAAAAAGATTTTCCACTACATTCTCCTTATACAGTATGTGTATAATTTTTATGTATTTTCTTTTTTCGCAATTTCAAATTGAAGATTCAGAATTCAAGATATACATACTTATGTGTGCATATATGTATGAGTGGGGATATGAACATTTATGTACATACTTTACGAATGTGTTTGCATGTATGTATGCAAGCATTTAACATTGAACGAACATGCCATCTGTTTCCTGTTGATATCATGTGAAAGAAAATTGCCAATGAAAGGAAAAACAATAAAAAGGCTTTTAAAAAAACATATATGCTATACATTCCCTAAACTACCACAATCGAGTGCATAGTGGCCATCAACAATCAACAGCCCGTTAAATTTTTCAGGTATGATAAGGACACCTTTTTCTTCTTCTTTTACAATGTAATAAAAAAAAAGAATTTAACAAAATAAGCACGAACGAAGGAAAATTACAACAAAGGTAAGAAAAATTTTAATCGATAATTGTCGCCACTCTTTTTCGAATTGTCCTAGTTTTCATATCGAAACAGTAGAGAAATTATTTTTAAAGAGAGAAAACTTGTAAAAAAAGATGTTACAAAAATGCATACCAGAAAAAAATTACGGTCAATCTGAAACTCGTAGAGCACAATGAACAAATTATGTAGGTCGTTAAAATTTTCGAGATGCCATATCATGAAATAACTATTGCAAAATATATGAAATCGACCGTATTCTAGATGTAAATAATTTCTTTTTAATGTTCATGCAATTATCATAAAAATCTCTTAAAAAATCCATACCAATTTTTAATAGTACGTTTGCATAAGTTTGCGTATACCTTTAAAAAAATCAAACAGAACAATTAAATGCAAAAAATCAGCTAAATTTATTGACATTAACAGTCAAAAAAATTTTTATTATTACTTTCTTGGCAAAGCCAATTGAAGAAAAATACATACGTACATGCTTAGTTTGTTCGTTTTCTAGCTTACATGCATGAGTAACACATGTACGTGGGTTAGTAGCGACTTTAAATTCTTATTACGGGTCCGCCATTTAACGTTTTTTTTTTCAACTAGTGCTTATTTCGCGAATGGTAACACTTAGCTCATGTCTGATTTGACAGATAATTAGTTTTATCCTTCCGCTTAACGAATATGGTGTATACGCTTGAACAACGCTGAGAAATATTGCGACATTACTTTGAAAATTTTGCCGAAAAATCAAGCAAAATTGTCGCATTTGGGGCACAAAAAACCCGCACGCATACATTGAAAGGCCGACGCACCCAACACGAGCCACTGTTTGGTGCGGATTTGGTCCAGAGGCATAATTGGGCCATTTTTCTTCGAAAATGAGCAAGGAGTGGCCGTTACATTCAATGGCGATCGTTATCGGGCCATATTGAACGACTTTTTGTTCACAAAAATTGAAGAGGAGGATATTGGCAACATTTGGTTTCAACAGGACGGCGCTACGTGCCACACAGCCGAAGCTATACTAGATGTTTTGCGCCCTGTTTTTGAAGATCGCATTATCAGACGCAGAGCTGATGCCGTTTGGCCACCTCGGAGCTGCGATTTGACACCGTTGGACTATTAGTTGTGGGCTGCCGTCAAAGATAAGTGTTACGCCGACAAGCCAGAGACAATTGACGCTTTAAAGGACAATATTCGTGAAGCCATTGGTGAAATACAGCTGAACACAATCGATAATGTGCTTAAAAATTGGACCGATCGTGTAGGCTACTGCATGGCCAGCCGAGGCAGCCATTTGAATGAAATTTTTTTTCATTATTAACCGGAAAGATTATACTTTCAAATAAAAAAAGAAATTTGAGAAAATATTCAGTAGTTTTTTTTTATAGCATTTTCAAAAAAAAAAAACGTTAAATGGCGGACCCGTTATCTGCCAAGACAATGACCCCACAATAGCCCACAATATCTTGTTCAATTCTGTGAAAGAATATTTTTAGCAAAACCAAGAACCTTATTAGCAGAACGTTAACCAGTAATTATTTTCGTAAGGCAGTAAGTTGCACGATCATAATTTATATTTCTATTTGAAATGTAACAAATTTCCACCAAAATTTTTATTTCATTTTTCGAAACATCTAGTTTTAATACTTCAATTTAAACACAATTTAATGGCAAAAAACACTTTATTCTTCTGTCAAGTGATTAGTATACAAGATATTTTTAATTGAAAAAATACATACGTATGTATGTATGTTCTGCAAAATACCTAATCATAAAAATCACTAGAGAACCTCCGAACATCTGGCAACATCGCCTGTATTTGCCGATTTGACAATATTGCAAAAAGTAGTCGATTAAAAAAATTAGTCATCGTTAGTTGGCGGAAGAGAGCACACAACATTTTTCGGATAATGTTTTCAAATTAAAAAATATTTTTTCTCAAATACAAAAAATTTTTAAACATAAATGTGAGTAAACATGAATTGCCAACAAATCAATATGTGAAAATATAAAAACAGTGCAAAAAGATAAAACAAAACCATATCTGGTTACATTTTAATAATATTGAAAAAATTAGATGTAAAATCCTCAAGTAAAAGATAAAAAAGTTTTAGTGAACAGGGGAAACTAAAATAAAAGCATCAAGAAAGAAGCTGCAAACGAAACCGAATGTGTATTGAAATTTGCAAGTAAAGAGCAGCATTTAGAGATTTCGTACTTCTTTAAAAAAAGTAGATTATTGAAGGCTTTTTTTGTTGTTGCTGTATCAGAGTCAAGTGCGTAAAGTGAATTTTTAATTAAAAAACGAAAAAAAAAGATTATACTTATTTACACAAGTATTTTGTTAAAAGTTGTTTGCATATTTAATGAAAAACGGGTTTTAACAAATAAAGATTATTATTGTTTTTCTCTATTAAAAGAATCTATGTAGGTACATATGAATAAAATAAACAAGTGTTAATGCGATTTATTTATTTCTACAACTTCAAAGGAATTTGTTTCGCCCAACGAACGATACACAAAAATGTATAAATTTTTAACGAACCAACAAGTAAAGATATAAAATATTTACACATGAAAAGTTTAAAGAAAATATTAATTTTATATATTTTTCTTACAATTTAAAAAAACAAAACAACTACAATGTTTTTGGTAAAGAAAATATTAGTGTTGTTTGTGTGTGTCAAGATGTGTGAGTGGATTCCTTTGTATGTGTGACTTGTGACAAAATTAAATAAAATTAATGCTGCCATATAATTGTAATAAAAATTTAACGACATTTGATATTTTTTATTATATGTACGTATTAAATTAGAATATAAAAAAAAAACATGTAACTACATCCGCTGGCACGAATTGTATTTTCACAAAATTTATTGATTTTACAAAATATTTGTACGATAACTTAATAAAGCGAACTATACACAAATTTTTCATGCTCTCTCCATTTGTTCGTAAGCCACCGGGCTTAAAGATTTTATATAGAATTAGTAAATATATTCTAAAATAAAGAACGAATTTGTATTTGAAATTCCTATCTATGGCTGAGAGCCAAACAGTCTTATGACATATTTTACTTCAACATTTTAAACGAAAATTATTGACCATTTTGGCGATTTCTTTCGTACGAAAATTTCAAGTTTCCATTTGACATGTTTTGTTTTTGCAATGCGTACTTAATTCGAGTTTTCTAAAATTCGGATTTCAAAAAGAATCTGAACGAATAACACTTGAAAATCGAAGTCGGTGTTTGAAACGCCACCAAAGATTGAAACCTTCTTCACACGAAGACGGTGTTCGCAACTCCTTTCCACGCATCTAAAATAGAGTTGTGTCGTTCCGGAACGACCTAGTTCCTTGGAACGATTCCGTTATTGGAATGGTTCGGAATGATCCAGCTATTCCTATTTTATGCGTCTTGCGGAGTTATAATTTGTTGCTGATAAACGTCAAAATCTACATATAAAAAAGTCCACAACACTATTATACATTTTTCTTATACGTCGCACTTTAATTAATGGCACAACAGGAACGATGAACGAAAGGAACGACCTAGTTCCCTTAATCTTTCGGTCCGGTCGGAACGATTCCGCAAAATTAACGATTTTGCTCAACAATCTAAAAGCTTTAGGGAAGATCCTCAGCTTGTGATTTCGAAGTGCCAGTAGACCTTCAATGAACCTTTAATAATTTTATCATAAGCTTAAAGTGCATATCACTCGTTCTTTTGATGCGTTTCATACGTTGTATGCATTTCTAAATTCAAGTGACATGCAACGCTTTGTAAAAAATAAATGAAAAAATGTTAAGAGATATTTAAAGATCACTTTAATATGTTTTATTTGAGCTTATTATTTATTTTAAGCTAAATTTGTGTTTTTTTAAAAACTATAGGTAAAAAGTGAAATTTTAAGGTTTCAGAAATTTTTAAAAATAATTATATATGATCATGAATTTTCATAGCATAAATGACTTTTTCATCTACTTAAAATGGCTTAATAATTTTTATAATCTATATAATCAATAGGCCATAAGGTATTTTGACGATTTTGGCAAAACTTACACCAAATTCAAAATAATTTTCCACAGAAGTGAACGAGATATTGTGGGCTAATATTGGTCCAATATTGTGAGACCTAAAAGCGTTCCAATTTCCTACTAATAAGAAATATCTAATAAAAAATTTTTACATATTATTGGTGAAAATACTTAAATACGAAAAGTTTTTAATAAAAATACTTAATCCAAACAACAGACATCATAAACAATATACAGATTTTCAAAATTCAAGTTTTCATCAGATGTCGACGTATTACACGCTATGCAATTATTGCGACTTCATTTTCTATCATGGTCGTTTTGAACGCCTTGTGCGATCATTTCAGGACAGTCTTAACTTAGATACTGCGATAATATAAACTGATTTACAAGAATTTTCAAAAAATTAAGGAAGCAAAATTTAATCAGATTTCCCTAAAGAAGAGCCGACTAGAAAAACTAAAGAAAAATCCAAAGAAATATGGGTATTTGCACAGAAGGGTCTACCGCGGCCAAAAAATTATAAGATATTAAATAATTATTTTTATCCAATATTATGAGAGAAAAATATTCAAATTTTGTCATTTTAAAGAATTTATACCTTAACTTAACACCCATAATGAGATAAATGGGATTCATTTAACTTTTATAAGAGCAGACGAAATTGAAAGACTTTCCCCACCGTTAAGGGAAAAATGGAAAGAAGTGCCGAGTATCTCAGGCATGCAGAAACTTCACTTCTTATAATGCGAAGAAGATTTACAAATATAAGTAGCTCGAACCGCAATTTCGTCAAAGAGAGATATTTAATAAATAACCTTTTTTTATTATTTTTTTATTCTTATGTACTTTTCAAACATTGACCTGAAGCTAATTTTCATTTATGTTTGTTGAATTAAAACTTTAAAACCAAACTACGTCAAAATTATTCGAGTTTATCATAAGGCAAAAAAAGTCACGTAACGCAATGTCACGTCACGCTTCATATTATGGCTTGTATCAATAAAACTAAACATAAAATCATAAAAAAATAGTTATGAAAATAAAGCTAAACTATCCCTTAATAATATCCAAATAAGTTACATAAAACTTTTTAGCTTATATCGCTGGTTTTTGCACTTTAGTAAATGTAGAAAAAAACCACTTCCTTTTTTTGTCACGTCACGCAACAGCTTTTGTTAACCAATATGTCAGGACCCCGACTCTTACAGCACCCATGCTTTCCACTAAATAAAGAGCTTTAAAATTGCTTCCCAAAAATCTAAATGAAGAAAAAAAATATTTGGGCCTTAGTTTGATTTTCTTCATGTTGAATACGTGCGACTGTCACGTGCGCAACCATGGAAATACCCATATACATATTTTTATTTCAGCTAAAAATAAGAATAATTAAGAACTGCTGAAATGTTTTAAAAGAATAAAAGAAACTTTCAATATGATTAAAAGGTTATTAGCAACAACACAAGACATAATTTTATGAAATTTGCCAGCAGCCACAAATATTTTATTGGCTTTATTTTATATAAGAAGAACAAGCAGTCAAAAACATATGGAAATTCCCAAATCTTAATTATTATTTAAATACACAAGGTTGTTCATTTAATTATTAATTAAGTAATTTTTTTAAATATGCAGTCAAAAACACAATTTGGAATTTAATTACAACTTTAAAATAATTATAACTTAAATATCAAGTCAAAAATTGACCCATAGAGTAGCTAAATTTATTTGAAAGAATTTAATTTATTTATTGTTTTTTTTTTTTAATTAAAGGAAATTAACATCTGGTAGCCCTCCCATAATCGGTATCGTCTACGACGGCGCTAAAAATAGTCGTAAATATTTTTTTGTATCAAACATGATTATTGTGGTGTGTTGCTTTTCTAGTTCGAAAAGCACTGGTAACGATATCATTTGCAAAAATTAAGTAAATATAAGTATAAACGTATGTACATATGTACGTACGTCCAACGCAAGTGCGCGACTTGTACTATTAATTTTAAAAATAATTGTTCGAATTTTTATGTTGTTTTTCATCTAACAAAAAGAAAAACACAAGGAAATTTATATAAAAAAAAACTTTTAGAAAAAAAAAATTCAAGTCTTTATGTGTTATCCTTTATCAGATAAAATAAAAAATAAAATAAGCATAATTGTGTATGTATGTATGTATGTATGTCACTCGGTCGCATGCCTATCGAAAATAAATTTGAACAGTTTTGAGTTTGTTTCGTGTAAAAAATATGCGCGAGTTTATGCTTTTTTTTGGTATGAACATTTACTCGAATTCGGTTTTGCGTATCAGCACCGTTTTTAGGTTCATGAAGGTAATGCAGGAGGCAGAGTTTTTTTTTATCACTCTGTTGCTTTCAACGTGTTTACATACAATACACAGCGTTGTCAACTTTGAAATTTCAAAAGGCACCAAAATGGAGAAAATAACGCGCCATTCAACAAAAAACGCACCAAGTTAAGAATTTTTTTTTATTGAATTAATTTTGCATCTTTACAAAATCCAAAATTCTAATGTTGATACAATATTGTGCCATTGCCATTTTTCAATACTAGAAAATTTTTCGACATCGGATTCAAATTGTACTGCTAATGGCATGATATAATATATGCAATGGGATAAAACATTTTGTACAATGCTGGTTGTTGATGTCGTTTGTAGCTAAATGGGCTTAAATCTGCAATGTGTTTCCGTGTTCCAGCATGCCAAACAAGGTTGGATATTTAGGCGTGATATCGCATTTGCAATAAAAACATCTTGCTTTTGTGCTATTATTTGGTCAAGGCCGAATCCATTGCTTAAACTCACATTGTGATTTCCAAATCCTTTTGTATTTCGCTTATGATCTCCTTTTTTAGACTCCATTCTTGACACTAACTTTGAATATTTCTTTTAGTAAATATAAATTTTATTAATTTTGGTGTTACAATCCTTTATATAAACTTTTACGCATTTTATGAAAAACGAACAATGATCGGAAGTCTCGAGAATACTTTGTTTTTGCTAAGCTCTTTAACAGACTTGACAACACATTTCTTATAATGAAATGTTACAAATTATCTATAACAACAAGACGGTTTTGTGAATGTGTTTTGGTACCTCTTAAACATCATTAATGGTTGCTCTTATTATGGTCTGTAAAATTGAATGTAAAAATTGTACACAAACTGAATGAGATGATATGGAAACAGTTGTATTTTTTGTACAAAATTCTTTTTTCTCATACTGAAACAAAAAATTGTGTTTGGATTTGGAGCCACACAAAACTAAAAAACGCACCAAAATTAAAGAAAAAGCGCACCACGCACCAACTCAGAAATTTTTCGCACAAAACATTAAGAAAAGCACCAAAAAAGGTGCGAAACGCACCAAGTTGACAACGCTGACAATACATAAGTACATACATACATATATATATACATAGGTAGGTATAAAATAAAGTTTCATATCAAATTCACCACCCTTATTATTAGAAATAAAGTTTTGATAGGTACACAGAAGTTCAATAATAAAAGTGACAAAAGAAAAAGTAGCAGGACAATATAAGATTTATTCAAAGGATCAAATACGTTAACACCCTTTAATTATTTTTTTTGCTGTTCACAGCAATGGTACAATCAAATTCATCGACCCAATAATTCGTAGCAACCTATTTACAATTATGCAGTATTGTATTTGTAGTACCTAGTCTCTTCTATAGTTCGCACAAAAACAAAACAAACAAAAATGTTGGTTATGACATGTACATACTTACATACATACATACATATGTACATATTTTTTTTCTTTCTGCTTTTGTTACCCTTAAAATTTAATACGAATAAAAACAATTCATAAATATTTATACATTTATTTCTATTAAACAAGAATTTTATTTAATCAAGTGCTTGAATTAAAACCAATTTAATTATTCTGTCTATTTCAAAAGCTTCAACATTTAAAAATAATAAAGTGTAAATAGTGTGACACAAATATTTCAAAAGTTGCCACACTTTTATAGGTATTTCATTATCAAACTTTTTTCTTTCTTTTTGAATAAAAACGTTACGAGCCTTGGCCCAATTAATAATCATTGGCTTTAGGTTCAAATTAAGATCAATAATCCAATGCAGTCAATGCATCTTCAATGTCAGTTTCAAAGCACTTGAAACTCTTGAAATTTTTCAACAACGATCGATACCACTTGAGTGGATTTCATTACAATTCGCGGGATTTTAAGTCGTCTCAAAATTAAAAAAAAAAACTTTAACGAACTATTGGATATTCTTACGATTGTAGAACCGATATTTTGTACTAGATTAAAGAAATCAGAGAAATTTTCAGTTAATCTGAAACAAACTGTTGGAAAAAAATGTTCATTGGCGCTATCGATATATGTATGTACATATCACCAAAATCCAATGCTCGATGATCTAATGGACAACGCAATCGACCATATTCTTACGTATACGTATACGTATCCATGCATTAGTGGCATTTTTAAACGGTTATAGCTTCCATAATAATGATCCCACAATAACACACGATATCTCGTTTACTTCTGTGAATAATTATTTTTAATTTAGTATAACTTTTGTCAAAATGGGTCGAATAATGTGGCGATAAAGTTCACCACAAAAAAAAAGACTTATTAATTGTATAAATTTTTTGTCTTATTAAGAATCTTCATTTTTATTTAATTTTACAGAAATAAAAAAACAAAGGTTCATATGCAATTTTCTTAAGTGGTAAGCACGGTGTGTGTTTTGAACACAAATTAAAGTCTTATAAACTTTCATTAATGTAGTTTAAGGTCCTTATTCTTTTATTGAAAATTAAAAATTTTATTTAGTGCCGCATACTAAACCAACTAAATGCTGTGCATTGAGCAGCTTGGTTGTGGAGATGAAAAATATTAGATATAGTTAGTGTACCAGTTTTGAAATAAATTATTTTGGAAAACTAAAAGATTCTTTAAATAAAAATTTTAATGAGATAAATATGTATTATAAGCAGAGAACCAAAAATGCGACTGATAAGCAAAATTATGATGTAAACCAGTAAAATATGCAAAAATATGCACTGACAAATCTGTAAAATAAATTTAAAATTGCAAAAAATTTACAATTGTTATAAGAATAAATGCAATAAAAACTTAAAAATTCAACTAAATATGCGTTGTAGTCGAAAATACGCAAAATTATGCTGTAAAAATATATGCAAAAAATATACACTAATAAATTGATGAAAAAATCCTTCTGAAAAGTTCTGAAACAAACAAATATTTTATTTGAGTCTATAATCATCGCACAGGAAAATATATGCAATTGCATATTTCTAGTTTCTCTGTTTTTAAAGGTACTTTCTTTCACATATCTTGTAATTAAGCGAGAAGTTTCTTAATTTATATTGCAGTTTGTCCGTTGATAAATTCAAAAAGAAAAAATTTAAATAATTCAATAAAACCTTATGAGAATATTTAACAAAATCAAACCGGGTAGAAAACATTTCATTTTGTGCTTCAGAAGCTGTAAAAATTTATGTTTACCACAAAGAAAATATTCAATCGCTTAAGAAATATGTAAAAAAAGTCATAACAAATGAGTTGTACTTGTCACATGATCTCTAATCGATATATTGTACAAACATACATACATATTATTAAAAAAATATATTTAAACTGAAATTAAAAATTCAATAGTGATAAAAATTATTATTTTATTTGTTTAATTTAGCAAATACCGGAAAGTGGCTAAACTTATTAAATTTTAAAATTATTTTTACAAAAATGTGTTATAGGTATCTTGAAACCATTAAAAGTTTTCCGAAACAGGATTTAGATTCAGAAAGGTGATATTCATTCACATATGTATTTTTAAATCGTTGATACCTATGTGCTGACGATATGCACTTTAAAATTTAAATTTTTAAACCAAAAGTACTTAACCTACGAAGTATGTATGTATAGATCATAGATCAGAACATAGATCTATATTTAAAATTAATTTAATTCGTAAAATATAAAAAACGTTTCCATTAATCTTGTTTCAAGTTGTCTTCTAGTTAATGACTATAAATCTCAAATATCTTTCACAATTTACAGTGCTTCACCTTAGACTTAAAGAATTACAAAGAAAATCTCAACTACTTATAAATTTTTTGCATTTTAAATGAAAACTTTGCTCAATCAAGTATACATTGTACATGCATACATTAATGCATACATACGAGTACATTATTAAGTAACATCACTTGCAAATAAATAAGTGTTGAGTTGATTAAAAAGACTTAATTACAAGTAAAAATTAATAGCTTCTTCTTTGCACAGCAAAAAAAAATAAACAGAATAACTAACAGACAGAGAACAATTATGTCATTCACGCTAACGTCAACGGGTGGGTGTCAACGGGTATATGAAGAGAATGCACATGGTTGGTTGTCTGCAAATTGACACTTACTTATTTCTCTTTAAATATTGTACACAAACCTGTATACAAATACAGTAAAACATTGCTATAGAGAATCAGAAAGGAATCGGCAAATACTTCGTTGTAAATATTTCTTTATTTTACACTAGCTGATCCCGGTGTACTTCGCTACCCCCCTCGTTATAAAATAAAATTAAAAGTATTTATATATCCTATTGTGAAAATTTAATGACCATCGGTCCAATAGTTAAGACTATATTAAGATTTTTTATTTTCCTATAAAGGGGCGTGGTCCCACTCACTTTTCTCCTAGTACGTATTCCTAATTATGTCAATACTATATGTACCAAATATCATCGGCGTAGGTCAAAAAATGCCCAAAATATGGCGATTTCAATTTTTGGGTTATATGGGAGCTGCCACGCCCACTTGTCCGATAACGCCCATTTTTGTCCTGATTACTCACATTAGTAACATATGAACTATTGCAATGTTTCAAAACTCTTGCTATCACAATAGTCAAGATATATGATGTTATTCAATTTATGTGGGAGGGGCTACGCCCACTTGAAATATTAAAAGCCTAAAACCATCCTCTATAAATTCCCTTTTGAATGACACCAGTTTGGGTCAAATCGGTTGGATAGTTTCCGAGTCTATAGCGAACATGGGTACAAACATTTTTTGTATTTTATATATATAGATTTGTATGTATGTATGTTTGTATGTATGTATTTATCTGTATATCACTGCATCCTTAGTACAATGAAATTTTAAGACAAAAAAACATCGTTTATATGAAAATATGATCCAACCAAAAAAAAAAATACAACTCAAGAGATAACTTAAAATACATGCAAAAATATTTTTATTGTATTCAATTTAACTAAAAAAAAAAACAAATGAAAGTAGTACATTTGGCTGTTCCGAATCTTATATATCTTATAGCAGGTCATATATGAGGATTTTGTACATACACATATATATTTATAAAAGGCTACCTTTTTCCCGTGACTTTGTTCACGGTACATTTCAATGAAGGTGTAACTGTCTATATACCAAATTTATCAAAAAACTAAAAAGTACCAAATTGAAAAAGTACCAGCTTTTCTTCATTTTATATCCAAGAAAGTATATGCGCTACATGTTAATGAAGGCATATACTATCTATATATAGGAAATTTATCAAAAAAATAAAAGTACCAATTGCAAAAAGTACCAAAAGTAGTAGCTTTTTCACATTTTATCCCCAGGAAAAAAGTACACCGTACGGTAATGTAAACAAATATTAGTAAGAAAAATAAAAAGTACAAATTTTACCTATTTTACTCCCTAAAAACTGCTATTATATTTTAATCTGGGTCACATACTATCTTGTCTGCAAACATATGTATATGAAATTTAATTTTAATTTTTGTTGATTTTCAATACTAGCCGTCTCAAGAGATATTCTGACACATCCATTTAAGACCGAAGTCCTCAAATCTTTTGGTAGTTTCGGACAACCAATTTCAGGTAAAGACAGACGAACATGGCTCATTCAACTTTCCTATGTAGGTAAAGTTTTAGATTATATATACCTACTTTATGCGTCTCATACAAATAAACCTATAAATAACTTTACCATTTTTGGTCAAAACTATAATTAACTTTAGTCACAATATTGTAAATTTGATATTGGAAATTTTTTGCAATTATTTATAGTTTCGATAATATTCATATGAGACCCTAAAGTATATATATTCTGGATTCTTATAGATAGGAAAATTGAATTAGTTATGTCCGTTTGTCCGTCTGTTTGTTTTAGCTGTTTCATACGTAGAGTCAAAAGGTTTATTAGTGCTGAGTAAAAATAGCCTAAGATGCAACACCATTTGTACTAGACTGGCTTACTTCTCCGGGTTACAATATTTTCAAATTCTCCATTATTTAGTCGATTCATTTTCAAAGCGATATTTTACCATTTTGCTTAGAACCACTTTTTTTTTAATATAACATTTTATTCGAGTGTGACTCAGGAATTTATTTATTATGGGTTACCTAAATTATATGCTGCATTGGTTGCTAAATATAAATATATCATTTGATCGTTACCACATATAGGTGGGTAGGTACTTTAAAAGTTTTCAAACTCATCTGTTAATAGACAAACTCTCTAGCACTGAATTACTGAATTAAATTTAAGAAAACTTATACAAACAAAACAACAACAAATAAACAGATTCATATTTAATAAAAATTATTTGTTCTGTTGTTTGTATAATTTTTTTTAAATTACTAAAAAGAAGTTCGTTATACCAAAGTTTCACTTTATATATATGTATATATACATATATAAATAAAATTATACGTTCGTAACTTTCTCTCTTAACACCTAATGCTATAATATATATAATAATGATATTTATTTATCATCTTTGTGGCACTTATGCAATTTTACATTAACAGATGGTTGTTTGGTTTTCTTTACTTCCACAAATTAAAAAAAAAATATTTTTAAAACAAAATAAAACTTGCTAAGTGCCTATAACGTACTTATAAATTGCTTGTAAAAAGTTTTAGTTCTTCTTTGGCATAATATTTATAATTCTTTGTACACTTAACAAGTATAAAATGAATGTGTGCATTTTTGTTTCTTTTATTTTTTTTTCATTTAAAAATAATTGATTTTTCCATAAATCATCTAATTATTAACAATTATTGTGATTTATTAATGTTCTATATTTGTTTATGCAGTACATACCTACACACATAAAATGTATACATACACGCATTCCTCTGTATGTATTTGTGAAAGTTCATTTGCACTTATACATAGGTATTTCATATTTTCCTTTCTCTAGTATTTTTCTTTATTTTAACAAAATAATTAAAGAATTTGGATTTATAAATGTTTATTATATTTGTTTTTTTAAATATTGTAGATGTGTCACGATCAACAAAATCAGAAAAAAATATACAGCCAAGGACACGTTAAACTTAAATTGTATTAAGTTTTGAATCATTTGTGATTTTGTAGAAAAATTTATAAATAAATTAAAGTAAATTTACCGAAAAATTCATGAACTACTTAAATAGGAGAAAAGAGACCAACCAACCTTTTTGCAATGTGAGGTTTTCAATCTAATTGAGCGAAATTTAATTTTAATGAATTAAAAAAAAATGGATTTTTTGTGAATAGTTTGTTCTTTCAATAGTTTACAATCTGTTTTCTAAGTGAAATATTTTTAGGGAAAAAACTAAACTCAAAGGCATTCAGAATAACTACTTTTTTCCCCATTCAGTTTTATTCCCTTTCACACGATTGATAAAAATGGTACAAGTATGAAGAAAATGTAAAGTGAGAAATCTCATGCGGGATTTTTATTCATAATATTAGGAATAGGGAAAGGGAGAAAACTCCCGCGGAATTATTATTCGTGATTGGGCTGATAATGTTTATTTAAAATATGAGAATATATATAAAAAGATGATATATTAAATGCATACGAGTATCAGACTGGAAAAATTTCGATAAAATTTTGTAAATTACACAATTACCAGTACATTATGGATGCTTTGATGTTCTTGGCATGAATATGTTCGAATAATGTTCGTTGAAATGATCACAGTTTTCAAGTCTCGTTTGTTTTCGTATTCGTTGTCGTATGTGGAATAAAGTCCCAGCAGAGGTCTTTCCTGTCACCTTCAGTGTGTTAAAGTTCAAATCAAATATCCAAAAACACTACTCCTTTTATCCCCCTTCCCATAACCTATTTTCCTAGTTCCGGCACAATAGGGGCCATCCCTGAGTGCCTGAGTGCCTCGGTTTATCAAGACGGTGTAAGGCAGACTTCACTCCATCTAATCTCCCTAATATATATACCACCTATATTCGACCGAAAATGGAATACAACTCTCATGTACATATGTGCCGATGCTTGAAAGTCTATTTTGAAGTTACTCGATTGTGTACAAGAAATGGCGAAGAAGTGTATCAGTCATAGTAGAGTAGGTAGCCAATTACATTGACTAACTGGAGCATCAACGCCATGTAGTTCTATCGCTATTACAACGTGAATGGGTTCTAATGAAATCAGGGAAATTGTTATCGAAACCCGTCAGTTTTCACGTACAACACGCTCTTCATTAAGAGCATATCCCATTGTGGTCGATATGTCAGTGACACCGGCACCATACATTACTTTAGCCAAACAATGAACTGCAGAAGTAGGGGTCCCCTGAGTGCTGGTCCAAAAAGAAAATTGACAATTGTATTTGTGATATTGAATTTGTAATTGTCTAAAAACGAATTACAATTAAATTACTTGTTTAAAATTTGTTATGTGAGCAAAATAGACTACATAAAAAAATGGTCTCAAATTAAAAAATTTTTAAATAATACCAAACTGAAAAATTTCCCCAAAATACAAAAAAAAGAAACCATAACATATATTTTTTTTTCAATGGAAACATTTTTTGTGCCTCAAATAGGAAATATTTCCCCAATGAAAAAAAAATGGCCTTAAAATAACTCCATTCAAAAGAAGAACAACACTTAATTAATTCAGTGTTATTTTTGCTATTTTGCGACCATTTTTCATTTTTAGTTTTTTATGTTAGGGCCATTTTTCATATTAATTATCTTTGACAAATTTTCCATAAATCTCCAAGAATTGCAGGATTACTGTTCGCTTTTGTATCTTATTTACACTGCTTTCGAATCGCAATACTGTTTAACCCTCAAAAATTTTTTCCACCATGGTACTTCCCGAAACTGCACTCAACCAAATACTTCAACGAATTATTCCTTATTTTTCACCCAAGGAATTCTTTGATTCAACGTATGGCAATTCATTGGCTTGTTTAATTCAAGGTTCCAGTTAAGAAACCATACGTTGATTTTTAAGAATTTATTCCTTGATCCAACGTATACATACAACAAAATCAACGTACATATAATACTTAAAATCAAGAAACAGGTTCTTTGAATCAAGCTATTTGTTCATTTTGTGTTTAAATAAATGAACGAGTTTCTTAAATTCAACGAATTATACGTTAAATCAAAAAACTAGTTTATTGTTTAATTCAACGAATAAAATCAAATAATGGTTTCAACGTTTAGTTCATAAATACATAAAATTTTACCTTTGAATTTCAAGGAATATTTTACTGAAACAACGTATAATACGTTGAATTTTAAAGATTTTAGTTCAAGGAACGTTAGTTCGTTGAATTTATGTAAAACTGTTTTTTCAGTGTGTGAGGCTTACTAAATATTTTCTGTATTGCATTGAGGTCATACCTTCTCCTCCAGAATTCCCAGGAAACATTGCTAATATTAATTTTCGTTTTAGGAACATTTTTTAAAGTTTAGTTTGGGGTTATTTATAATTTTTGATTTTGAAGCCAATTATCCCCAAGCTGAATTGAAAATTTTACTTAAGTTTTGTATTAAAAACAACAGCACCAACATGGTGAACATTTGTCGTCTTCTTAGGGCTATTGGTCATAATATTTCAGTAAATAATGGAATGAAATCTAAATTAAGGATAAAAGGATGTTCGTCGTTCTGCCAAAAATGGTAGGAGATGGATTAAGTATTTTTCATTGAGAGATAAAAATATGTTTCGTATTATGCATTTGTAAATGTGCCCTAGTAAATATGTCACAAATTTAACTTATTCTAAGAAAAAAGTAACTACAAAAGCTGTTGCATTGATTATTTTCAGTGTTTTATTTATTAGATTAAAATAAGTCATCCAAAACCACTATTTCAGCAGACATTTCGATTGTTTGTGCTTTTATTTGATTACCTGTTCGTCAATCGTCTGGTTGTCTGCTTAATAGATACATATAATCCAAAATAATACGTAATTCCTTAATGCCCGATTTTAATTGTTTTTTTTTTTTTGTCTTTCTTGTCTTTCATTTTGTCGTATTCATACTTTCATATGCTAGACAATATTTAAGTATTTTTCTGTTATTTTCATTTCATAAAAATTTAAAACAAGTACGTTTTAACAACAATGCGGTAATGAAAGTACTTTTGTGTTAACCCATAAAAACATAGGTACATTTATATATATATATATATGTATATGTATATATAAATATATGGTTAACTTAACTCGGAAAGCCCCCAAGTGATTTTTAAAATCTCATTTTTGGTGTATTTTGTAAGAATTTAGGAGAACTTTCTGCTTTCGAAATATCGAGTTAGGGCTTTTATATATTAAGGTAACGATATATGTATTAATATGTATAAGTACATACATACATAATCATATTAAACTCTGATTTATTTTTTTGATTTAAATTTGCTAAGAATGAAGAAATCTTTAAAATAGTTTTTAAATTTCCCATTCAACAGAATTTCAATTATTTAAATTTTTCTTGCCATAATTTTTTCGCAACAATTCGTTTTTATGTATGCATGTAGTACATACATACATACATATGTGGTTTTCTTTAATTTTCCCCCGAATTTTTGTTTTGATCACGAGCCAATTGTTTTCTTTTTCAACATTTGTGAAAAATAAAAATACCACCTGTAATTTTGTTGAAACAATTGTCGTTTGGTTTTGTTGTATGTTCGTATGTTTGTATGTTATTTGTGTCAGTTTATTAGAGAATTTCCGTCTTTCGCTTTGTAAAAACATACAAAAATAAGTATGTATGTATGTACATACGAGTGCACACTTACATACATTACGAACTAGATCATTCAACAATTAAGTATTAAATTTAAATTTTTGATATTTTCGTTCTTTTGCGAAAAATTTTCGTGAGCAATTTCCATCCTACTATTTCTTTTTTTTTAATATCACACTATTTTGGCGGTTTTTAGATTCGAAAAATCAATTCTTAAAACCGATAGTTATTAAAAAAACCCCTAATTATATTGCAACGATCTGGTTCCTTCAATATACAAAATTTTAGTTCAAACTTTACAAAAAATATTTATGTCAGTTAGATATTTTTGCACATAGTTTTTTAATTTCGAAATACAATAGGATATCTGCCAGTTTGCAGAAGATGATAAAAAATGATTAAAACTTTGCAATCCTTCTTTTTCATAATTTTTGTTTATAAATGTATTTTTTTTTTAAATAACAAGATGACATTAAAGACATCAGAAAAAGTTTGCTGAAAATTTTATGTGGAAGGAAATAATTTTGATTCCCAAAGAAATTCTGAAATTCTTGCCAAATATTTTCAAAAATCAACTGTTCTCCCCTTGTATTTTCCATGAACTGAGAAAACAAGCGGTATTGGCCAATAAAAAAAAATTATTAGAGCTGTGAGTAAAAATGCCCTAAAAGTATATTTAGGCAGTCCGAAATAAGCAAAATTATGCTGGAAAGACTAAAATAAGCACACATATGCAATAAAAATAAGTCAATAAAATGAATTCATAATTATTAAAGTTGTGAATAAACGCGAATTACAGCAAAAAAATGTGGGCAGTTTTTAGAAAAATTTCTAAAAAAGTTACAGCAAAATTTTAATTAAGTTTGATCGAAATCAGTTGATTTGTTTGATCACTTGTTGCAAAAGTGGATACTAAAAATTAATTGGAGATATTCTTAGAAAAAATGTTTCAAAAATTTCATTAGTTTGTTGAGTTTGTAAACTTTTCAGACATGCTTAAAGCTCTACCGGTGCGTTGGCATTAGTTTACAACGAAATGCGGCTTATAGATTATCTAAAGTACAACAAAAAAATAAATGAAATTGTTGGAATATTAAAATGTAAAAATGAAATCAAAATATGCAGGAAAAATAAGCAAATGTCACACAAAAACTAAAAAATATGAATATGCAATATAGTGAAAAATATGGAAAATTATGCAGTAACAAATTGATAGTAAAATTCTTAAAATGTGATATGTATAAATAGTTTTTGTTTGGGCCTACATTCAGCGTCTACAGCTATCACAATGCGACCACATCACTCCACGTCTCCACGTTCAATAATTATTTCCGAACATAAGCAATAACGTGGGCAGATTAACTGCATAATTATGTTCATGTGTAAGCTTATGTTGAGAGCTATAGAACACGTATCAGGACCCATGTAGCCTGGAATCTACTTTTATTTCACAGCAACCTGCTAAGGTAACCTAACCTACATTCAGCGCACAAGCAAAAAATATGCAAATGCATATTTGCCGTTTCCTTCACATAACCCTCTTTTTTTAAAGCGATTCCATGGTCGAAGAAATGAATGTGCACTTCTTGCAATTCGAAGTGTGTAATATTTTAGTTGTAATTAAAATTTTTGTTGAAAACATTCTTTAATATGTCTGGTTAAATATTATCCTTTTATTTTCATGTTTACATTTTAGCCACCCGATAATAGTTTACTTGTGGTTGATTCTTGTTGTTTATTTAAATGTTGAACAAACGAGCACATACACAACTACTCATGCAAACTCGTACACATGTGTGTATATCGGTTAGTGTTGTTGGTTCGTGTTTTCAAACAGAATTATTTATAATAAATAGTCTATTTATTAATGTTTTTTTTTTGTAGTTTTTGGTTTTTTTTCTAAAATAATAATTTGTTTGCTATTATAATTACTTTTAATATACATATTTCACTAATATTATTCGTTTTGTTAAGATTTGTTTTCGTTAAAATATATTTCCCTGTGCCGTTTTGTATTTTTAATTTATTTTTTTCGTATTCGTTGCTGTTTTCAAAGCATTATTATTTTTAATTATTTTCAGCACCTCGGCACCAAATTAAAATTTTGAAAATTTATTGCCTTTTTTTAATTTTGCAAAAATGTTAATTAATATAAATTATTTGTTTAAAACAATTGAGCAAAGAAACAAGTGATTTTCTGTAAAAAAGTTAGTTTAATATTAGTTCGACATTTAAAATTAACACATGTACGTGCAAGTGTGTTTTGTTGCAGTTAAAAAATCATTAAAAAAATGAGCGGGTTTTTCTTCAAATGTTACTTTTTACACATTTTTAAGTCGTAGTTTAGTGCTGTTGTGATTGATTTTTTTTTTTATTAAGAAAAGAGTGCAATTTATTTACCTTAGAATTTCCAAAAATTCTACGCAATTCACATTTTTGTATACTCGTATGTACACTGCGTGTCGCTTAAATAAGAAATTTAATTTTACAAATTATGAACGAATATTTATATCTTGTAAACCCGATATTGGGGGCTCACAAAAAAAAAACAACTTTGAACGTTCTTTGCAAATTAAAGTAATAATTAGTATATACAATATACTAAACTAATATTAACTAGTTTTTGCGATCAAATAGTGAGCGAAATGTAAAAAAACTAAAAGATCAAAAGTTCAATTCACTTTATTATCAAGATGACCTCGCCCGCCCCACTTTGCCGCAAAAAATTTATTTCTGGTATGTCAAAAAATATGTAATGGAAAGTGTATTTTGTCATTTGAGGAAGATAAAAATACAAGCTACGAACGAGGGCTTGCGAGATCACCTTGTATGAATTCGCTTTGCCTCTTTCTACTGAAGATCTAATAATTGCAAATAGTGGCGGGAACATGAAAGTTGGGGATGTTTTTCTTGAGCCTATTTTTGGACAGATATGACACACGTGTCATAACTCAATTTCCTTAAAATATTATCTTTTATTTTTAAAGACTTTTAAGATTCGAGTAATAAAAATGCACTCGCAATGAATTTTGCACCACACAGACAATTGAAAAAATATTAATTTTTGATCATTATAAACGTTACAACTATTTTAATGACCAGTTGAGAAAGAACAAGCTGTATGTATGTACGTACGTACATATGTATGTAGCTGTTTATTGCGTTTATTTATTCAAAACTTTCTTTTACACCTCTTATCATTTTCAGGTCATTCCGTGACGCACTCATTTATATAGACTAGCAAAAAGAAGGGGGAAAATAATTATACAAAAGAAAAAATACCTGAACAATTGCTTCATCGGAAAAAAAGCTCGCAATATATAATAAATTATTTACCCAGATGCAATTGTGTTAGAATAAAGCAAACGTACGAACAAAAAGAAAAAGGCAGATGCAAAAGCCTTGAGGCGTAGAAAATAAAATAAAAACTTGTAGTGAAACGAACACAAATCCCTTTAAAAAAACACTAAATTCAACATTTCTTAGCACCAAATAAAACCAAAAATATATTAATACACAATAACTAAGAGGGAAAGCTTTAACAAACAAAAAATATAAGAAAACATGTCTTCGCCAGCAACACAGCATCCACCAACACAACAACAACAGAAATCTGCAACAAATAATAATATACATGAAAAACCAACAGCCATAAATGCAACAACAAAAGGATCATCACAAACAACAACACAAGCAGCATCAGCTGGCAGTGGTGGCGGCGGTGGTGGCGATGGAAATAATACAACTTCGAATAGCCTGAACAATAGTCCCACTAAGAAACCACCATTAAATACAAAAGATCGTGTCGTCGATAGCGTACCCTTTCCGCCCAGTCGCAAACTTAATTTAGCTGATGTGTTCGATGCAAGACATGGTAAACCCAACCACGATGTACTTAAGCAACATTTCATTTTAGAGGGGCGAATCGAAGAGGATGTTGCGCTTAAAATTATACGTGATGGCGCTGCTCTGCTGAGGCAAGAGAAGACCATGATTGATATTGAGGCACCAGTGACAGTGTGCGGTGATGTACATGGACAATTTTATGACTTGATGAAATTGTTCGAAATCGGTGGCTCACCAGCAACAACAAAATATTTATTTTTGGGTGATTATGTAGATCGAGGCTATTTCAGTATCGAATGTGTCCTGTACTTGTGGTCGCTTAAGATCACTTATCCCACAACATTATTTTTGCTGCGTGGCAATCATGAGTGTCGCCACTTAACTGAATACTTTACTTTTAAACAGGAATGCAAAATCAAATACTCGGAACGAGTGTATGATGCGTGCATGGATGCATTTGATTGTTTGCCGCTGGCGGCTTTAATGAACCAACAGTTCCTTTGTGTCCACGGCGGTCTATCTCCTGAAATACACGATCTAGAGGATATACTCCGTTTGGATCGTTTCAAAGAACCACCTGCTTTTGGGCCAATGTGTGATCTATTATGGTCCGATCCTCTGGAGGATTTTGGCAATGAAAAGAACTCAGATTTCTATACGCACAATTCAGTAAGAGGCTGCTCTTATTTCTATAGTTATGCAGCATGTTGCGATTTCTTGCAAAAAAACAATCTACTCTCGATTATACGAGCACATGAAGCGCAGGACGCTGGCTATCGTATGTATCGGAAATCCCAAACTACTGGATTTCCGTCACTAATCACCATATTCTCGGCACCCAACTATTTGGATGTTTACAATAATAAGGCTGCTGTATTGAAATATGAAAATAATGTCATGAATATACGCCAATTTAATTGTTCCCCTCATCCTTATTGGCTTCCAAACTTCATGGATGTCTTCACTTGGTCGTTGCCATTTGTTGGCGAAAAGGTAACCGAAATGTTGATGAATGTTTTGAACATTTGTTCGGACGATGAACTTATCATGACCGATTCGGAAGAAGCCTGCTCGGACGATGAGGCTGCCTTACGCAAAGAAGTCATACGCAATAAGATACGTGCGATTGGAAAAATGGCTCGTGTATTTTCTGTTTTACGTGAAGAATCTGAATCGGTTCTGCAATTGAAGGGCCTAACACCGACCGGAGCATTGCCATTGGGTGCGCTATCGGGTGGAAAACAATCATTAAATAATGCCATGCAAGGCTTTTCGCCCAATCACAAAATTGCATCGTTTGCGGAAGCTAAAGGTTTGGATGCGGTTAATGAACGTATGCCACCACGACGTGATACAACACCTTCGCCGGCTGAAGAAGGTCAGAAAACATTGTCGCAGCAAGCAGCGGCTGTTGCCAATGCCAATGCGAATTCAATCAATTGATAATTCTAAGTCAAATGCAATAAGAAGAACCCCTCAGCAACCATACAACAACAAAAAACAAAAAAAAAAAAAGATCAACCAACAATTTGAATGAATACAATTGTTGAAACAATATTTAAGATTCTTTCTTCCTTTTTTTAATCATATTTATGATGGACTCTTCTACAAGAATTTTGGTTGAACACGCCTACATACAGATATAAGGATATAATGAAGGTAAATATTTGCTATGAATATAATTATAAATTTTTTATTCTACTATATAGATAAGTATATGTGTGTACATATACATATGTAAATATGTAAGTATTTACTAGTACAAAGCATTTTGTAGTTTATATTTTTCACAACTAACATTTGAAATTATACTTTAATTAGAACGTACTGCAGCCAGCCACTATTTGCTTTGTTTTCATTTTATAATCCACCACATATTGGCCACCAGTGCAAAATGCCAAATGTCAATAGCTTTTAAAATAAGTACATATGTATATACAATTTAGTAATTATACACTCGCATATCACTTGATTTAATATTTATACTCATATTTAAGTACAGAGTTTATGAATATGTGCATACATACATACAAGCATATAGTCGTACATAGAAAAATCTTATTGAAAAGATTACAAAATCGAAAACCCTCTATAATTTTTTTCTAGTTTAAATTTTACTATCAAGAAAATTTAAAGTACCCCCCTTAGATACAAAAAAAAAAAAAAAAAAAAAAAAAAATCGGTCTATAAATAGTGGATGTATTGATTATTCAATATTTAAGGCGACTACTTACATATCTAGAGGACTAAACTGCACCGAACGAAAATACCCGTCAAACATAAAACGAAATTTTAAAAATCAATATGAGTAAACGGCAAGTTGCCCCTCTAAATTAAAAAAAAAAGTATAGCACCAAGCTACAACAACCCTTCTCTTATAAAAATGAATTGAAAAAACCTAATAAATGTTTATGAACATATATCAATTGTAATTTTTAAATTACTACGAACTGCTTTATGATTATTAATATTTGTTAATAATTATAGAGGCTAAAATTCGTAAATGTTAATAATTAGAGAAATATTAAATAGACAATGTTAACACATGTATGTATTTCAAGTAACAATGGAAATTTTTTTAATGTCTAAACTTCCCTTTTTTAGATTTCAATAAATAACTGTTTTTTATACGGTAATAGATATTACGGGGGAGCAACTCCAACACCGATTTTCAAAAAATATTTTATACGACCGAAATGCAAGAAACTTCGTCCAAACAATAAAAGACTTTTGAAAATCGATCCATAAATATAAGTGTTTTTAGATAATAAGTATTTTGACGGAACAATTTGCCCCGATTTTCAAAAAAAAAAAAAAATTATTAAAGGAGCCAAATATACCAGCAAACACTTTTAAATAAAAAAGTATTTACAAAATCTTTTATGATTATGAAGGGGCATACAGTAAAAAAACCTACTCCAATCCATATCATCTGTCTTTTTTTGAAGTATGTATTTTAAAAAGTATTCAGAAATTGAGGTTAAATAGAAAATCTGCTTAAATCGGAAACCGATTTTATAAATAAGTTTTAAACAAAATTACATTTTATCAAACACGAACTTGAATTTTTTTTTTTTCTGTTCGTTACTCCACAACAAAAGTGCATTTCCCGGCTGAATTTGTGGTGAAAACAGTTAAAAATCAATAATGACAACCCATTGTGTCGGGATTTTTTTCTCTCAAAAGTATTACTTGTATTATAGTGTGCACGGAAACTGTATTAAATTTTCACTAGATAATATATATATATATAAAGGTAAGGGATCTCTTTCAGTACACCCCCGTCTTGGTCAGGATAATACCTTCTAGTATCGGAACGTGTTGAGCTATTTAAAATTGCATTTTATATCTTCACACTTGTCAAAAAAAATCGTGATAAACAGACAAGCTGATGGCTCGATTATTGATAGCACCGAAACTCAGTTCCGTTGCAAGATTGCTGAAAATTGTATTACGGATGGCAACTGACACCTAATGGCTCGATTATGGATGTCAACCGAACTGCAGTTGCGTTGTCGGTTGCTGATTACAATTATAGCGGATGACACCTGGCAACAGAGAGGTTTAAGTTGCTATTTAGTGCTTTTCTGGCAACCACAAATTTTCAGTTGTCATTAAATGAAGATCGGTTGATAGCCATAATCGAGCCAAAAAACTTTATTTCCTTTAATCGCTATTTTTTAAATGTAGTTTTGTAGAAATTAAAAATTATATAAAAATACTACCTAAGGCCCGGCAAACACCATAAAAACTTAAGTATTGTTAAGCCTAAAATATATTATTCGACTTTCCTCCAGGAGCATATTTGAACAAAAATTTGGGGAATAAAACAAAAACCAAAATAAAATATTAATCACAAATAAAAATTTTATATTTGCTCTTTTTTGGAAGTACCACACCCATATTTCTAATCCTTACGCTCTTTTCTGGGATTCATAACTCCAAATTTTAAGTTTTTGACATAAGCTATAAAAATATACCAGTATTATTTATCATTGTATGTATGTATATGGAAAAATATGACTATTTTGTAGAATAATGCAAATATCAACGGACTAACTCTTAAAAAATCCCAAGACATTTGCTTCATTAGATCCTAAGATATATCAAATTTATTATCTGGGAGGTGCCACGCCCAATAAGCAATTTTCAAGTTTTTATTTTAGGATAAACCTGCAAGCTTTTAGATGCAATAATTCTATAATCATATAAAGAGTTATTCTGTATAGGAAATGACACGCCCACTTAACATATATTATATATTATAATTTTAATAATATAAAATTGTTTTTCTTTTTATTTCCAGGACTTATACAACAACAAAATAAAAAGCATGAGAGGAAAATTTAATATAAACGTATATATCAAAAATTTAAAAAAAACAAACTCAAAAAAACTTAATTTTGAAATTGAAAAAAATCATAATGCAAATAAGACAAAAAAAAAAATACAAACATGCATAATTAAAAATCAACTTTTATGAAATTATAAGAAAAAAAGTTAGCCAATACAAAGAAATTAAAGAAAACATATTTAATATAAATTCATAATAAAACTACTGAAATGAAGCAAAACAAAAACAAAATAAATTTAATAATATTTTATAGTACATACTTCTTCTTTTAACTCTAAATCTCTCGCCCTAACTTTTAACTTTCTAACTAAACATCTAACTTTTTCACCTTGTATCTATTTCAAACTTTTTAGATAGCTTTAACTAATCTTAAATCAATAAATAAAAAAAACTAAAACTAAAACTTTTCTAACTATTTTATATTGTATGTATGCCTTTATTTTAAAACTAACAAAAAAACCACTACCTATTGGTTATTTTTATATTTGTAAAAAAGATAAAGAAAAACTTGAAAAAAAGTGTTACCCATTCCATCAATCATAAAAGTTTTGTTCAATCTACCTTCTTTTCTACCCTCACAACAAAGTTAGTGTCAAAAAAATCTCCACTCATTTTAAAAGTAAAGTACATATGTACATACTTCTTCATCAAATGCAAAACTACTTTTTACATAAAAACTTACATACACACAAACTTAGTGATCATGGTCCTTGTGATCTTTATATACAAACATACATACGTGCCATCTCTTTTAATCTTTAAAAAAAAAAACTAAATGGTTAATCATTTTTTTAATTTTTCAAAAAAAAAAAAGAATTTAAAAAGAATTTTTTGAGAAAAACTAAATTAATTATAAAATACAACAAATACAACAACTTACAAAATTATTAAAATTAAGCTTAAGACTAAATAAACACATAATGGAAGAATGAAAAAATAACCCATTCAAAAACCAAAAGAAAATGAAATAATATATGAATTTTTCTATTTTTTATTCTCCTTTCCTTTTAAGAATCTCATTTAAATTTGCTGTAATTTCCTTCGGAATTTTCAAGGTTAAGTTTTGTATTTATTTTGAATTCTGTTACATACTTAATATTATATTCTTTTGTTGTTGTTTTTTTTTATTAAGTTATTGGTTTACTTTGTTAATTTTTTTTTCCTACTGCTGCTGCTGATGTTATTTTTAAATTTTTATAAAAAATTTTATTTTTTTTTATAATTTTTAAGCGTTTTATGAATAAAGTTATTTAATTTTTAATATTAGATAAGAAATCTCTTTTTATTTTCTTTCAAAATATTTGGCTTAACCTGAACATTACAAGAATTTCTTTTTTAAAACTATCAGTTCCGGAATGCATTCAAAAGGGAGAATATCTCCAACAATGTGTTTAATAATGTATTACGTATTACGTGGGGGAAAATATATTACTACTTATGTATGTACATATAAATGTACTAAATCTAAAAGTATGATCGAAATGTTTGGGAGACTTCATTCAGCGTATTATTGATTTAAATTGTATTAAAAGAGTATTTCGCTTATTATGTATCAATCTGTTTAGCTTGACTAAACATTGTAAATTTAAATATATTGACTTTGATTTAATCCTTGCGAAACATTTAAAGTAAAAAGGAGACGCATTGACATGATAGGGAAAATTAATTTTTTTGTAGGCTTTAGATATACTCTATCTAAGCCGCCGTGGACACACATCAAACTAATTCATTAATTGTTTTGTATGTGTTGCTAATACTATGTTCTGTTTAGCACAGCTGGACGTCAAATTCCAACTATCAATCGTCATATAAAATTTGTGGGCCACAAAATATTTTAATAAAATTAGTGTCATTAGTTAGTCATTAGTGCCGGCAATGTATTGAGTATTGCGTAACGGGTTTCAAGTACATATTAGCTAATTATTTCGGCTACTCAGTAACCAAAAGTAGTTACTAAATACTTTCAGAGTTGTATTTTTAAAACTAAATTTATTGAAAATTTAATGGTTAATCAAAAAAATTTATAACAGGTAGACTCGCCTCAATTCGCTTTGAAAAACCTCTACTTACTTTTCCAATAAATGTAACGAACAATGTGTCAAAAAGCATTTGACAAGGCAACTGGCGAAATATTCACCTGATGTCGAATGTCCAATCGTTCACTGGATTTCTAAACCTAAAATAACTAACTTTCATTCCACTAATAACCGATTTTATTTAACTTAATATTTATTATCTGACACAAAAACTAAGGTTAGGTTAGGTAAGGTTTTAAGACCCGTCAGAACGTTCCGTTGATTCACTTCAATTCGTACAATTTGTTAGTCAACTACTTGTAGGGACCCTATCGCCAAGTCAAAACATCCCGATTGTGTTAAAAAGGAGGATAGATTGTCTAGCCCTATATGTACCATACTGTCTTGGTCTGGCAAAGTGCTCGATCTCAGAGTAATAAACCTCGTTCTATTTAGCGCCGGCAATTGACATAAAAGATGAAGAGCAGTTGTGTCTTTCTCCTCATTATAGTGGTCGTAACTCAGTTCTTCAGTGGTGGTTGTAACTCAGACCCATCCTTTTGGCACAAGTCCGGATATACCAGTACCCTGTGAGCATTCTTACTAATAGTATTTTACAAAATTTACCAAGCGTCAGTAGATCGAGTGTGCTATGCAGGCTGTAGCGGAGCTACGTGGACTTAACCACACAGCAGGCGCCTTCGTATTCCGACCTGCGTTCACGCAAACTCAAGAAAATCCAATATATAAACTGTATGGTTTGAAATTCAGTTGTCTCTCGTTTCCAATTCCACCATTATCGATCGACATTATCGACATCGCAGGTCAGTCCGTAAAACTATCGGAAATTGCCAACACTATAACTCATCTCTGTGCGCACATACATCCAACTATGAGCATATGTATGTGTGTAGTTTCAAATTATTACAACGCTGCAAATGGAAATTAGAAAAGCTTTGATATTCGCCAATGGCCCAATAATTAGGGGTTTTTTCACTTAAAAAAGTGAGGAAAGATCTAATGCAATCGATACTTATTACAATAATTTGTTTCAATCATTTCCTTTTCATACTTAAAATCTTCTTTTTATGCCATTTTTTTTTCAAATGGTCACATTTATTTATTATTTTATTAACTCCAAAGAATTTTAATAAATTCTAGATAATTCCAAAAGTCATACATACATACGTATGTGACTTCAAAAATGGGAGACCTGGTGCTACTCTGTATTTCGAATCGAAAGCAAATGTTTTCGAAATGTAATGTAAATAACATACAAATTCGAACAGTTTTCTTTTCGAATCGAATTACAGAGTACCCCAGGGGCTACCCAGCAAAAGTAATTCCTATTTATAACTATGAAATTAAATACAAGTAGCCCACTTTTATAAGAAGACGTGGAACGGGGAAAAATCTTTCCAAACTAACAGCAAAATTTTCTTTTGCACACAGTCTTTTTTCGAAAAATACTGTTATATATTATTTGCGTTGGTTTGGGTTTTTTTTTTCTTTATATGTTTTTTATTTAGTGTGGGATTTATTTAATACATAATTAATCTTATCTAAATTATCTATTTGATGAGTCAGTCATATACATATGTGTATAGTTAGTTTACTTCTTTCATTTGCATACATACATATGTATGTACTCGTATGCACATTTACTCAAACAACATCATAACTCGAAAAAACTATTTTGGCAGAAAACGACCTTAAAATACACAATTTACATATCACTTAAATAATAGGATATGTCTTCTTTTCTCATGAGATGGGTATCTACTAGACATTTTTACGAAATTTTTACACAATGCACAAAAACTGTATTGTGATTAATTCTGCATTAATATCTCAAAAAATATATATATTGAGTTAAGGCGTTGTTAGAGTAAATGAGCGATTCAATTTCTTCTATTGTAAACAAAGTGCACATTTTTCAATATTTATTAAAACCAAAATTTCATGTTTCATTTAAACAACATCTGCACAAGGCTGTAATAAAAATCTGATCATTTTGTTTGTTATAAACTACAAGAATAAATTTTTGCGAATAAATAATATAAACAAATTTATAAATAAGAAAATTAAAAAAAAGGAAACATAATTATTTAGCAAACATTCTTATTGAATATTAATGTACGGTCCCATACATGATAATACTTTAATTAAAATCTAATTTCGAAAAGATTCCAAACCAAATTAGGTTTATTCAGTTATTGAATTTATGTATTTAGAATTCGTTTTTAGCGGTTCTGAAACTATGTCGCAATTTAATTTCATTTACTTCAATATTATTCATATAGGAGTACAAACATATATGTACATAAATTAGTTTGAAGAAATTAATTGAGAAAAAAAAATTGTTTTGTTGAAAAACATGCCTTCGAATTGAATTCGCCTTGTTAATTTCTTTAGTTTTTACGGTGAATTATGCAGAATTCGTTATATATACCTTGGATTTAAAAATGCAAACAAAAGTAGATAAAAAAAGATACATAGATTTTTAGGAATTCCTATGATCCCAATCTCATTTCAAAAAAGCTAACCAAAATCCAGGGAATCACAAAAAATTCTCAAGGAGAAGTATGCCAATAGAAAACCCATCTCCAAGAACACAAAAATAGCGCAATATCACATCGCATGGTGAGTCCAATATAGGAACAACACTCTCTATCCCCCGGTAGACACTCTCCCTTGGAGTTTTTATTCTCCCGTGGTAACAGTTCAATTTACTGTTCAAGTCTCGAAAGAGAACAGCTAGGGGTGAACTTTGGTCTTGATGGAGCCATTTCACCTTCTACCAGACTAACATAGATTACGTAATTCCTATTCTAGCTTAAATGCAGATCCATTGCTCTGTTATTTCAGATATTAGGCAGTAACATATAAGTTTTATGGGTAATTGACCAAAGGCAATGTCTTGAAAAGACTATTGCCCTTTCCCCAGAAGGTATAACATCAAGGTGTGGATATCACCAAGATGTAAAACGTTCCCTTCCGGGGGAAACATCACTAATGTACATTAGAGCAATTATTGATCTTGAGGACTTGCCATGACCAGGGATCGAACCCAAGTCCAAAGTAATATTTTGCTTAGTAGTTAACGTGCTAACCACTCCAGCCAACACCACCCTAAAATTTTGATCTGTAACGTGTTTGAAGAATTGTTGGACATTTCAGGCCACTTTATTAGAATTTAAAGGAAGTTGTCTGTTCCTTTTTAGAGAAAGCACAAAAAGCAAATAGAAATATTTCGAAAAATGTTCCTCATAAATCTGATATGAATACGTTTTATACGTAAAATTAAAGTCTTAAAAGATTTCATGTTAATTCCCTATAATAATGTGCAAAATGAATATCAGACGTAAACATTAAATATGTGAACAAAAGTATATACTTTTGGTCCCTTTATGAGAATCACTCCTAATTAAGCTCCTATTGTCTCGTTCGGTAAAGTATTATTGGACATATGGCAAATTTTGGCCAAAACTAATTAATTGGTCGGTCACTACTTATAAGAAAAATAAATAAAAAAAAAAATCGCATCTCTCTCTTATGTTTAAAAAAATTTAAAAACATGGAGAAAGATCTACTAATAATTAGGCCTTAGTCGCCAACGAAATGCAGCATATAAATTCTATAACCCATACCAAATATATATAGTTTTTTTTTAAAAACATAATTTCATTAATTTTTTATATGTGTTGTAGAGTTAGCCATTTTAAAATAAATAAATAAATTCTACTGGTTAACTAACTACACCAAAGATTTTTTTGCTCGTTTAAATTATGAAAGAAATGAAAAATTAATGAATAAATAAAAAATTTTTAAGAATATAACCAAAAAAAAAAGACAGAAAACTTATCTAGTTAAAAAATAAAATTTAATAATACATACTTTTTTCTATAAAAATATTTTTAAAACTAATATTAAAAAAAAAAAATTGAAACAACAACATTCTTAATATAAGAAACAAAAACCTTTCAACGGTGTAAAACTTTAATGCAATCTTAAAAGAACTACAAAAGTATATTTAAATAAAGTAAAAATTTCGCGTAAAATTAATCAAATACATACAAAACTTTTTATTAATAAATAATTAAGTATCTATTTGCTAATTTCGATAATTACAATTAAAGAAAAAAAGAAATAAATACTTAAAACTAATAATTAACAAACATTAATAGTAAAATATTATTACCAAAATTAATGTTATTTAATAAAATTTAAGTTTAACATTATACAAGTACCTATCCTTAATAAAAAAAAAAATAAAACTTAAATAAAAATAAAAACAAAGATAAGCATAAAACCAACAATATATAAAACAAATGCACGTTTATAATCTACGACAATTTTCTTCCCTAAAATCTTTGTTACTGAGTTTTATTTAATTTGGGAACTCTTGCAAAAATCAATATTTATATACATACATACATATGTAAGTATGAATGCAGGTTTTCAGCTTTATTTGGATCAAGGCCAATTTATTAGTAACTGGCCTCATTACTTTACGCCGCCATCAGCTGTGCAAAAGTATAAAAATTTGCCTTAGAAATGCACATTTTTTTTTCATGTTGGTTTTCATTAGTTTTATAGTGGGCTTTTTAAAGTTGTAGTAAAAATGATAAAGGTAAACAATTAATCACTTTTTATATTAAGCTTCCAATTCATAAACGATTATTAAAATCACTTTTTGCTTAACACAAGAATTTTGTATGGGGAAACGTTGTTTACTGTGTTTACGAATATCAGGCTAAGAATATTACATATATATATATATATATATATATCCTGTATAAACGGATGATTCTCTCGCCAAAAATTGTAAACAAGGCAAAGGCGAATTCAGTATTATTATACAGTAACAAACAAATCAATTCGCCTTATTATAATTTATATTTCACATTCGCATGGCAGCGCTGTTTCTTAGTTTCAAAGTACTGGCATCACATTTTTTGCTGCTTTAAAAAAAAACTAGTTTGACAGCCGCCAACGTACCCGCAGACGATAACGACGCTAACAATTTTATTATTTTTCTATTTATTTTGTTTAAAAAATTTCAAACTATTTAAGTTATGGTAATGTAAAAGAATTGACTTAGAGAATGTCTTTCATAAATTATGTGATATTCGTGTGCTGTGTGTCTGTATCAAGCGCAGCAGAGCTTGTTGCAAAAAGTAAAACTGATCAGGGAAATTTAAGAACCAAAGGTATTCTATATAATAAATAATAATCTTGATAGAAACTCATTACAAAAATTTCACAATCTTTTCAGTAACATATTTAGAAGCTGGTGAAATTCATGTTTATGAACCCTTGCTTAGACATCGTGGGTTTTTCGAAAAAGACTTGCGTACATATTGCTACAATGGAGGAGAAAAGACAATGGGGCGTCTCTTTGAGACGGTGGAATTGATATTAGAAATTGAAAGTGATGATTATACACAGTACGATGGAGCTACACCTGCAGAAGTTCAGGAACATTATGATGAACACCGCTCGTTATTTAGCTTTAACCTGTTTACTCAAAAACGGACACGCTTACAGTTGTCTCCGTTTACTCCCAGTTGTATGGGTATTGAAACAACAGAACCTTATCGTATACGTTTACAGAAAGTAAGGGTGGATTTTTGGCGTGTAATACAGCTGGCATTGGGATGTTTAGTATTCTATTACGCGGGAAAACTATCAGAAAATGCTGTTTTTTATTACGTTACGGGAGTGGCCTTGGGTATATGTTCCTCATTTATGTTACTAATATGGTTGTCGAGTAAAATAGTACCAAGGTGGGATTTGAAAATTTATACATACATTTCTTGCAAAAAAAAAAATTTTGTTTTTGTAGACGCACCATGATGTACGGCGTTCTGATTGGTGGTTGGACCATTGGTTTATATGTTATACAAATGCTATGGGAGAATATTCAAGTCATTATAATAACCTATCGTACTTATGTATTTTGGTATATTTGCATTACTGGTGTTGTATCATTCCTGTTCTGTTACCGTTGGGGCCCGCCTACCAACAAACGTTCAAGGAATATTATTAAATGGCTTCTACAATTGATGTCATTGATTATGATATACTTTTCAAGTCGTTATGAAGAAGCTACAGCTGCCATTATTATAATAACAATAATTTTATACCATTTTCCACGTTCCTTATGGTACAAAGGACGAGCTTTATGGTTGCGAAAATTCCCACCCAAACGTCGTTTTCTAACTAACGAGGAGTACTATGAAGAGGGGGTGAGAGAGACAACAAAGGCGTTGCAAGAATTACGCAAGTATGCCGGAAGCCCCGAATGTAATCAATGGAGGGTGAGTAAATAATTAATATGCATTTTGATTTGATTACTAAAATATCATTATTTTGCACAAACTTTGTTTATTATTAATAAAACTGTTTACTTTCAAATTTAATAACGGAAATTCGAAAAAATTCGTTTATTGAACTGCTTTGTATTATTAATTTATTTTAAAAAAGCTTTAATTTTTTGTGTGTTAAGCATGTCTATATGAGGGCATTTAAAAAGTGGTTAAAGTCTGCTGTAGATTCAAATTAAAACTTTTTTATAAAATAGATTTGGGTCTCAAATAATAAATTTATTTTTCTTTAATGTATCTATGTTTCAGGTTATGAGTAAGCTACACGATCCAATGCGTTTTGCAGCATTTGTTGAAGGCTCATCTCATTTGCGTGATGAGGAAATTTTACATTTTGAGTCTTCAAAAAGCTCAGAAGGTTTGGATGACTCCGATATAAGTCTTAATGACAGTGACGCCGAGATAGAAATTAATAACACGCTAAATTTTTCCAAAAAATACAATCACAACGGGCGTGTCCATTCGAATGCAGTCGGAGATATAAGTGAAGATGATGACGGATCTTATGAAGAAAATAATAGTTTAAGACGTAAAGTTACGCCATCGCGTTATAACCTTAGTCATCCTTCAACTTCGGCAAATGTAAGTTTGGCAAAAGAAAGACCACGACATATAACTCCCACAATTAATGCACGTCGCTCAAGTGCTCGTAGATCTCTCGCACGTATATCATCACAGCTACGTACGAGTACATAAGAATTCAGTGATGAACGTTAAATTTGTTGGAAGACTCAACTCAACTCGGACTGTATTGAAGTTTACTAATTACATTTATATAATTCTTTTGTTTGTGAAATATCTAATTTTTCAATCGTAGTTTTTGTACTCTTCGTTCTGTGCCACCTAACTATGTATAATTGAATTTAATTGTAAGTTTTTTTTTAAATTTTAATTTTGTCTTCTACTTTTTTCATAATTCATTGAAAGTTCTAAATCACTGTCATATTTAATATTATTACTTTGTTAAGGTCAGTACTGAAATTTAATAAAAACTTGGTTTTTATATTAATTGTTTAAAAAGGAAATTATTACTGGAGAAATCCATATTTCTGTTGTATACTGAAGGGCTATTTATAAAATTGCTTATAAGATTTTACTATTGAAACAAGGTGAGTATTCCTTAAATGAAGGTGATTTAAAAATTATTTCAAGAGGAAAAAGAGCCCGTAAATTTTATTTATTTATTTTTTCTCATTGGTGTTTTGTGTTGGCTCAAATTTAACGCCAACTTAATTGCAAACTTCATTTTCACCTGTTTTGTATTTGCATTTTGGATTGTTTTTCTTTTCTTTAAACAGTTTTAATTTTCTTAAATTATCTACATCATTAGTGCTTGCGCTTCAACGTCTAAATTGCTGATACACGCTCAGCATTTTACATTTTCTACATAACATTTATATTGTGATAGTTATTTTCTCAAGCCGCAAACTTAAAAAAGTTTTTATTTATTTAATTGTTTTATTTCGGCAAATTACATTTTGTCAGCAATTTGTTCGTTACAGTTGTTGAAAACAAAAAATTATGAGAAAATTGAGAATTGTTTTTTTTTTTTCAAATGGGATTGCAAGTATATTTCTACTGACGATCTTACTCCTTCACTAGCGGAAAAAGTTAATTATTTGCATGACTTACTCGTTTTCCTCATGCTCTTCTACAGGTGCAACTAAGACGTCATTCATGATGGTACGAAATCTTACTCTCACGAAAGGAAAATACATAATTTTTTTTTAGTGAATATGTACATCCTGCTAATATTATAAATTTGATAGTTTGTATGTTTGTTCCACTATAAGGTGAAAACCGCTCAAAGGAAAAGGTGCTTTTTAAAGGGTAAAAAATTTACAAATTGATAATTATGGTATTTTCTATTTTTGTGCCAATATTTTAAAAATTTCACCTCTTTTTCTGGAGCCGAAATAAGAACAAAATGGTACTTTTTTCTTCTGGTACATTTTTACTTTTGGTCCTTTTTACATTTGGTACTTTTTTTTCTCCAGAAATTCTTTTAATGGATTTGTTGGAAATTTGGTTAAATATAGAGTGCTTTTCTATCATACGTCAAAAATTCGGTTAGAGTGATCGCATAGATACGAACCATGTTACAGAATTCAATTCCGATCGAAAGTGTTATCACTTTCGAACGTTAAGTTCTAAAAAAACGAAAATTGTGCTATCAAACCACCTAAAATTCAAAAATAATTTCTCGACTAACTTCATTTGTAGTAAATAACGAAAAAACATGCATACTTTTAGGAGCGTGAATAAAAATAGCTTTGCATGTTACTAAGAAAGCTTATTGTGAACTTTGCTAATAATAACTATTTAGGCAAACGCCTTCTTTTAGTATAAAAAATACTTTGTGCATTTTAAATCAAAGTAAAGATATAAAAAAATCAAAAAGGTTCGGAATACAATTACAGAATTTAAACCATTACGATTGCAAAAAAAAAAACAAAAAAAAGAAAAGCATTTTGGAGCTCCAGGATAAAAACAAACGATTGACCATTTTTTCTATAATTCAGTTCATATATACATAAATATGCGAAATATGAAAAATATAATGAGTTAGGCCCTTTATATATTAGGGAATCGTTATACGTATATATACGTACATATGTACTTATGTATTTAAATTATGTATTTAACCGAAACGACACAGCCGTGGTCCTCTTAATATCATTTTCAATGTTTTTTTTTTTTTTTTTTAATTTTAAAATAAATTGTTTTGGACACTGTAGGAATTGAAAATATTTAATAATTTAAAATCTACAATAAATTGTCTCCGACTATGTATGTCTGTGTGCTTTTTTGGCGACTGCAGTCGTTAGTTCGAGCACCAAAACATAAAGAGAATTTCCTAAGTTGCAGTTGCAATAGTGCGAAAGCGCATTATTGCAAGCGCTGCTAACGACAAAGAAAAACAAACTTTCGATTTATTTTTCCTTTATAAAAAATCACAGCATCATTACCGCTAAAAAAAATTATATAAAATATTTACGTAATATTGTTTGAAGATGATGTACGATATTTATTATTGCCCAGTTGGAAAAATATTGATTGTGTATGGGTATTTATTTTATTTAAAACTAGATATACCCGGTGCGCTTCGCTACCCCCTCGTTATAAAATAAAATTCCTATTGTGAAAATTTAATGACGATCGGTCCAGTAGTTAAGACTACATTACGATTTTTAATTTTCCTAACAAGAGGCGTGGTCCCACCCACTTTTCTTCTGGTATTCCAAATTATGCCAATACCATATGTACCAAATATCATCGAAGTAGGTAAAACAATGCCCAAGATATGGCGATTTAAATTTTTGGGTTATATGGGCGGTGCCACGCCTCTTTGTCCAATCAAAACTTCATATAGCCTATGTCACCCGCCTGAATATTCTGAAGATTACCTGAAAATTTCATCAAAATCGGCCCAGCCGTTTTGGAGTCCATACGTTACATACATACACACATCCTGTTTTATATATGTAATACATAGATTAATAAATAGTTTATTTTTTATTTAGTATTATTCACTTTATTTTTATCACTGTTTACCTTTTATGTAATTTTGCCCATAGCGTGATCGCATTTTTAAAAAAAGTTGTATTGCCGACATTTTAGTTTGGAAAATCTTTTTTAAGTTTTGAAGTTGCTTTTTTGCATTGAAAGCACAACGAAGTAACGTCTAAAAACTATTATTTAACTAATTGTACACACATACATACATATGGACAAAATTTAGAAATTGAAAATAATTTAAGCAATCGCAAAATTTATTAAAAATCGCAAAACATGTAAAAATTTATAGAAGAAATAAATAAGTAACGAACCAAGGTTTGTGAAATGAAAAATTTTGTGCGTCATTAAAAATTTTCTATTGGGCTTCGTTTTAAATCAAATAAAATATTTTCTTTATATTTCTTTCGTCTGCATATGATTTTGTTTTTTATTTATTTAGTTTTTCTTGTAGCATTTTTCATTTAACATTAAAAAGTGCAAATGTAACGATGCTTATGTGGAAAATAGCTTTTATAACTATTTTCTTTGCATCACTATTGTTGTTTTTATTTGAAGATCTTGGAACATATTCACACATTTACCATACCATTAGTTTGGTCCAATTGTGGGGGCATGTTTATTTAAACTTGTACAATATCGACTTCTTACATTATTTGCCACTTTCATTGTTCATAATAATAAACATCATCATCATCATCAAATGCTATTGGGTTGCACTAAACACCTTTACATACAGACATACAACTTACAAAAAATTTTAGTTGTTGCAACATTTTCAAATCATGTGCAGGAAAAAAAGATAAATTTAAAAGGTTTTCTTTTAAAGGTCTTGTAATAATATTTTGAAAAGTAGTGATTAAAATTATGTTTAGATGTTCCGATATATGGTGTCTTAATGTAACTCGGATTTTTAAATGTACTAGATGCCGATCGAAGAGGGTAGGGGAAAAAATATTCCCACCTCCCCACCTTTCAAAAATAGTGAAATATATGTATGTATATACACCAATTTTGTCTATTTAATTTATAAAAGAAATTTTACAAAATGGTATTTTTCATTCAAAGGATCCCCAAAAGCTTAAGCTGGATCAGCGGAAAAGGTATTTTCTCAAAACATTTTTTTGTTCGAAACAATAATTTTGGAAAAAGATACTTTTTTGAAAAATATGTGCGTATATGTAAATTTCTCTACAAAATGGTGCTTTGTTAAAACTGTACATTTTTTTAATATTTACTTCTTTTTTTTTTTTTTTTAAAGGTACTTTATTAAAAAAAAGGACATTTTTTGATAGGCAACGTTTTTGGATATGTATTTAGTTTATTAAGGAAAGTTTATTTCTTAACGAACAAATTTCTTAAAACCCCAATTTGGAAAAGTACTTTTTTGAAAAAGTTACTTTTTAAAATAATCTACTTATGTTTTGGTAAAGTGGGTTTTTGTAAAAGTAATTTTTTAAAAGCTGCTGTTAGTGAAATCAATTTAAAAATTAAACGCACAACGAAGAAGTCGCCAAAACGCAAAAAAAATACGAAAAAAAACATTGCGTGCTTTAAATCATTCCAAATATTGTTGGGTACGAAAACTAATTTCCAAAATGACAACAAATCGTTAAAAACCAGAAAATTGGCAGAACGAAAAAGTTGCACATCTAAATTAAAAAAAAAAACGCCAGATCGCGAAAAATGAAAAAAAGGGGGAAAATCTAAAACAAAGAAAGCGCGTAATTAAAACCATCCAAAGAAAGGATGCCAACGAAAATCGTTAAAAAAAGGTGGCAAACGTAAATAGAAAAATATATAAACAAAATCACCAAACGGGAAAAAAGAAACAGCTAAAATATATCAACAAAACAAATAATTAAAAATTGAAACCATTAACATCATTTTCCAAATAATGTTAAAAATGAAAAACAAAACCGGAATATATAAAAAATCGCCAAAAAAAGAAAAAAGCAAAATAAAAATATCGCCAAAATAAAGATATCACGCACTGAAAATCATTCCAAAAAATTCTTAAATTGAATATAAGTTGCAACAACGAATTAAAATCTTTAAGACTAGAAAATTCGTAAAAAGAACGAATCTATAGAAAAAATCTCCAAAATGGGAAAATATACAAAACAAAAAAAAAAATTCGCCAAACAATAAAACGCTTAATAAAATTCATTTCAAATAATGTTGCAAATGAAAACCAGTTTCTAAAACCACAAAAAAATCCTTTAAACGAGAAAATAATAAAACCGAAAAACGCTAAAAAATCTATATAAAAAAAACGCCAAAACGGGGAAAAAGCAAAGCTAAATACATAATATCATGACGAACCCATTGTGTGCCAGTTATTGGCACACTTTAGAAAATCTTTTTTTAAATAAACTTTTAAACATTTACTGCCTATCAAAAAAGCTTTCATTTGTTTTCTATATGTCCACATTTCATTGGTAAAACATCTCAGCTAATGCAACAAATTTTCAAAAACTATTTGAGAGTTCTATAAAACTAACCGTCATATGTATAGAAACGGATGAGGAAAACATAACAAACAGATTTGATTTGATTTTCTCTAGAACATAAATCCTTTTATAAATAAAAACATTCGATAGTTGGACATGGTAGTGATGATATCTATAACGAAGCACATCAAAAAAATATCTTCATCATCATGACCCTCCATGAATAAAAATATAAAAAAAACATTTAATTATTGTATCGAAATTTTTAAATAATATTTTACACTTGAAAACACCAGCCAGCAAAAGCAGAAATAATCTATCGATCACTTGCATAGTTTTTTTTAAGGAAAATTTTCAACATGTTGCTTTTGCTTTTTTCTTTGTTTTGTCTTTATGTTTTCATCTCTATTTTCTAACTAATTTGTGTAAATTTATTTGATAATAAAATATTATGAAGTTTTAACCGCAACAAATCATTTTTCATGCAAAAGTCTGGAAAAATAAACATAATTTCCAGACTCTATAATAAAAGACGATCATTAAGGTATTATTGTAAAATCAATGATTTCGATGCTATAAATTTTCAATTGCTGGAAAAACAAGTTTAAGACTGCTAAGAAGAAGAAAAGTTTATTGCGCAACCAGAGCTTTTGAGAAAGGAGCATCTGCTAATGCAAACTTTGTGAATAGTGGTTTGCCTAAATAAATGAATAAAAAATAAAACAAAATAATTCAAATACTGTCGACACTGAATACACAAGTCAAATGCATAATGACAGACAGGCTTTGCTCCTGCAGCAAATTGATGCAATAGACGGTTACGGTTTTTGTGAAACACCAGTTACAGACATTTGCAATTGTTGCTGTAGCAGAAGTCGAATGGACATTTCTACTTTATACGAGCACATACATACGAGTACATACTATCTTCAATAATCCAAAACTTTTCTTTTTATTTTTAAATCTATGAGCTCAAATGCACATCATTTCATTGCTTGAATATATACATCTTCGTTTTCATTTTCATTTGAGAAAGAAGTGGGCAAAAGAAAAACAGTCAGCCACCGAAAAAGCATATATTTTTTTTCTCTTGTTACTGAAGATGCAGTTTGATTTCTGTTTGCGTTGCTTTGTGTTGTCCCAAAAAAAAAAAAAGAAGTTGCAATTATTAAAGTTTTTCCGGTTGTAATACATCGTTTCATATCATTTGTATTCATAGACAAACTTCGCTAACTCTACTGACACACTGGCTGCTATAAAAGTATTGTGCATCTGCCACATGTCGTCAGTAAACCAAAAGTCTTTGCAAAGTTTGTATAAACGATTTAAAATTCAAAAGGATTAACTGCATTTAAAGTATCATGAAAGTACGTATCGTTTCAATTAAAATATAACGAATAGAGAAAATAACAGTGAAATATTTGGTAAAAAAAAGTGAAACAGAAAAATATCCTTAAGGATCAGAATATTTAATACATATTAAACAACAAAGTTATGAGAAATTTGATAAACTAATGTTCTATTGAAATTTTAAAAGCAAAAAAGAAACAATAATAAATAAATTTTGTGCTAAATTATTTATTTATGTCAGTCACAATTATGATTCTGGTGTTGGGGTGAATTCAACTGAAGTGTGTATTTTGTTTTGTATCAAGGTTCGAAACCAATTTTAATCGAAGACAAGCAGGTGAACAGCTAATTGAAATGAAAGATGAATTAAGTTTTAATCCATAATGAGAATTTGTGAACTACAAGTAAACTATAAATTTGGTTGTGAATCATAATAGAGACATTAAGGTTAAATATTATCGGGCGTTTTCTTTAAATATTTATAAGAAAATACTTGTCGTTTAGTGAAGCAGGCAGTACATATGTACATATGTATACACAAAAAATTTTCAGGGTTTAAAAAATAACTAATATGCATGCCAAAAACTATCCGCTTTTAAATAATTTTACATGAGAACTGGAGAAATATTTACGTAAAAAAAAAATTATATTTTAATTTTCACCAAATATATTTTCTACTTGCAAAATACTTAATATATTTCGCAGCATAAAAAACAGAAATATTTCCATAGTAATAAAAATCAATTATCTGCAATATATTTCGCAGCAACAAATTTCTAAGTTTCTCATTTGTACTTTAAATATTTTCTACTTCCATATAATTAAACATACAAATATGGGAACAAAAAATATACTAATATAAAAAATGATAATATTAATGTACATAAATATTATTATATATACGTTAAATAGTTGACCTTGAATTGTTCCGTTACAGGTCATATTTTTAATAAAAATTAAACGATTTTTCATTTTCAATTTTGTTAAATTTTTATTTTTATCCCTGGAAGCACTGTTGAAAATATATAATAGACAATTATTAAAACTTTTTTTTTAAACAAACATTTATATAACTATAGGAATAATACATTACATGTAAATTTAACACAAATAATAATTATTATTTATATGTTATTTCAGTATTTCTTGATAATATTAACAGTTTATCAGGTTTCATAACATTTATGAGAGTTCATAAAAATATAAATTCATGATCAGAAACTATGACGTATTTCCATTTTGAATTTGAGGTGTATGTGCCAAATTTTTTCTGTTTTACTTGAAAATTACATTTTACAAAAATCGAGAAAAAAATTGTTATAGTTCTTTCTGTAATTAATAAAAAAATCCAACAAACTTTTTTTTTAATTTTTTTTACAATTTAAAATTTCTGTTTTAATTTGTTTGTAGAAAGTTATTTCAGCACTAGTTTAGACTCTATTGAAAATCATACGAAGCATATTTATTAATTGTAAATTTTTAGAAGTAAATCTAAAAGTAAATAGTTCCCAAAATATTCTTAAAACCTAAACTACTTCTCATCAACGTTATTTTTTTTTTTTTTCAATTTATAATTTTCAAGACTAAATTCTTTAAATTAAAAAATAAATAATTTTAACGCAAATTTTCTCCATTTTAGGCGTTTGTTTGCTTGCTTTTAATCGGTACCGCATCCGTGTCAGCTAAACCGAAACCAGGAGGTGGTTGGTCCTCTGGTGGCGGCGGTGGTGGTGGAGGAGGAGGCGGTGGTGGTTGGTCATCCAGCGGTGGCGGAGGAGGTGGTGGCGGTGGTGGAGATGTACAAATTATTAAAATTATAACCGAGGATGGTGGTGGTGGCGGCGGTGGAGGAGGAGACTGGTCTTCTGGTGGTGGAGGTGGTGGCGACTGGTCCAGTGGAGGCGGAGGAGGTGGTGGATGGTCATCTGGCGGTGGAGGAGGTGGCGGCGGTGGCGGCGATATTAAAATCATAAAAATTATTAGCTTAGGAGGCGGTGGTGATGGTGGTGGTGGAGGGCACGGTGGAGGCGGTGGTGGTGGTTGGTCTTCGGGCGGTGGTGGTGGAGGTGGCGGTTGGTCATCAGGTGGTGGAGGAGGTGGAGGGGGAGGTACTTCAACCAAAATCATTAAAATTATTAAACTAGGAGGCGGCGGTGGTGGAGGTGGCGGTGGACACGGAGGAGGCGGTGGTGGTGGGTGGTCTTCCGGTGGCGGTGGAGGAGGTGGTGGTGGATGGCAACCATCAGGTGGTTGGGCATAATGAGCTTTAAGAACTATTCTTTTGTTTTTATTGTTTATTGAATATTGTGTAGATGTATGTATGTAAATAATGTAAATAACAATTATTTTATTATTTTAGGAAATACTTTTTTATTTCTGTAAATAAAAATACGAAAATTTTTTAAATAACAAGCATTTTTAAAAATTCCGATTAATGTAAGCAGCCATATGTTGTCAGATTAATACTAGAAGATACGAATACTTGAAAACCTTGTTAAAAAGACATAATTGAAAATTTTCGATTAGAAGAGACAAGAATGGGAATTTTTGTTGATTGTTAAAACTCTTCGGTAATGATCTAGTTGATGAAAATTGAGGCAGATCTTTTTGGCAAACTGTTTCACCTAGATTTCTTGAACGTATGCAAAACAATAAAATTATACTCAAAATAAGTAAAGTTTTTCGTATTCTCAAATCTTTATAAATAAAACCCACCAAATTCTTTTCTGTAGACGAAAAATTTATTTACATATTTATTTAAATTGCTCTTCATTAAAGAATACATGTTTTCACGGGTTGAAAATAAATTTTTAAATTTGTCAGTAATAAACTCCCTATTCCCTGATTTTAAAGATAACGCATTTAGGAATGAATTAAACATAAAAATGACAAACCCTTTGAACTACTTCATTTATTTTTTGCTGATTAATTACCCGATTTTCATTGCATTCTCACTTCGGGTATTATTTTTTAATATTGTAAAACTAATTTTGTTTACCTGCATTATTATTTTTCGCGATATGCCGTTTTTCGTGTTCTTTCGATGTTCTTATTATTTTTAACAGGTTTTTCGATTCCTAATAAAATTCGATGTAATTTTCAGATTTAACAATTTCTGCGATATTTTCAAAGTTTTTGAGAATTTTCGTACTTTTTCGTCAATTCTTCTGCTTTTTTTTGCATTCCTTAAGGTTTTAGCAAGTTTTAATTTTGATTAAAATTTAATTAAAATTTTTTTAATTAAATTTAATTAAATTTTGAAATTTTTAGCGAGATTTGTAATATTAAAGGTTTTAATCATTTTTTATTTTTTTATTTTGCGGGTTTGATTTTCTCGCTCTTTTCTGAATTTTTAATCAGTACTGCATCCTGTTAGCCCTCCTTGGGCGCTGAGTAGGCGAAGTAAAAAAAATTATTAGTCACACAGCTTAAAAATTTAATTTAAAATTTAATGCGTCTACTTAACACCGAAGGCGCTGCAACACTGCTCTAAAAATTAACAAAACTTGCAATAGCAGAGTTGGACATCTAAACATCTAAACTCTCTACCCTATCCCTTTCTCCCTAGTTCTGGCACAATGCATAGCGTATGTAGAGGTGTTGGTCCTATACAAAAAAAAAAAAGAGCACCTCACATAAACGGACGCTTTCTTCAGTCCAAATAATATTATTTAATGATTTTTTAATTTTTCGTCCTAAAGAGGACAACTGTTCCGTAATCGGACACGGACATTATTTTTATGCATTCCAAATGGCATTTTAATTCAACATAATTCTACATAGCTGTAAAACTGTGGTGACGACACTCTCTTCTTTATTCGTACAGAGTTGCTTTATAAATACATAATATGTCTCACATTTACGTTTAAGGGGGGATTCCTTAAAAACGAACACGAATGCACATTTAAATTTTATTCAATTTCATATTGATGTTTAAAGATAGTGAAATTAAGAGAAAAATTCGCCTAGCTAAAATTTCTGAATTTCTTAAATCCACTGAATACTTTGCATTACAAATTAAGTTTTCTGTCACTTCTCGCAAATATTTTAATAAAAACTTTGTTCACTTTGGCAAAAATGTATGTGATCTTGTTTTGCTAATAAAACTATAAATATTTGACAAATTACTTTTAACTTGTAATGCTTTTCTTTTATAATCGAATAAATTTGTCAGTTCCTTAGGTGTCCGCTTAAAGGGGAGTACACTGTAATACATAATTATCTTAAAACATATTAAAAATTAGATCTTTCTACTCAGGTGAATTTAATATTCAAAAACGTAATATTTAAAAATTCCGGTTTCCGCAAAACAAAACTGAAAAAAAATTAAAAATTATAAAATTTTTATTTCCAAAGGACTACAACTCAAAAACTATAATAGAGAATTGCACAACATTGCAAGCAAAGATGAGAATAAAGAAATGATGCGAGAATGTACCAACGATTTTGTTTTATTAACTAATCAAATAAACGATTCGAATTAATTTTTGTAAAGTCACCATCTTTTCAAACGGTTTAAGTTTCCCACGAACATGATCATGTTTTTCGTGGTCTGTTTTGTTAATTATTCCAACATTTTATGTTCAACACAAGTGGATGTGAAACATAAAATAGATTGATGAGTAGTCAAAAAGTGTCTTTAACGTAATACATTTTTTGAAAATCTATAATTTACATTTTCACAATGTAAAACTTATTTGCTGAAAAACAAAGAATAATATTTATAATTTTAATGTTTTTACTTTAATTATGTATTGTCATGTGTTGTTTCGTTGTCAATTATAATGACATGTTTTTTTTTTTAATTATAATACCATGTATTATTTTTGTCAACTGAGCTTTAAAATGTTTATTATTTTATGGAATTAAAAATATCTGTTTATGTAGGACAGTTTGGACAAGAGCAATTAAAAATGTTTTCGTATTTTGGAATTTGGAATTTGCTGAAAATATATAAAAAATATATATTTTATTTGGAGTGCTGAATTCAAATCTGCTGTCTATTTTTCTTTTCTTATTTTTCTAGCTATCGATGGATACAGGAATATATTTAATAAATACAGCTGTTGCATAGAAAAATGTTAGCATTATTGTAGAAAAATTTGCCCAACGTTCAAAAATTTACTTAATTTAAGTAGAAATCCCTAAAAAGGATTTCAACCGCAACTTCTAGACAGAATATCACCTCTTAAAGAACCAGCCAAAGACGTTACAGTGCTCTCCAAACTTTAAAAAAGGGGAAACACGGGCTTAGCACGATCAAAAACTGCATAGCAGGGAAATGAACCACCACTACACATTTATATGAAAAGACGATAAATCCCGCGGCGTCGCCAGTTCAAAATGTTTACTATTTTTTTAATAACTCCTGAACTACTTTACTTTTTAGTAATTATTTTCTAATGGTTATGAAAAATTTTCTGTACATGATGAATTGTTTCAAAATGAAAAAAATTGAATAAAAAAGAAATTATAACAATTCTCGTATTCTAATTCTGTTGAAAACGTGGTTAAATAGTTGATATTCATTCCCAATTAGTATACACTTTACATAATCTATAAAAATGGACGAACGAACGCCTTGAAATCGGTATACTGATACGTTCTGCTAGTCTCATTGGATGTACTAATATTTTCACAAAGAATTTGAATTTTCATTAACTCAATAAAACTGAACTTAAGCATTAATACAGTTGAAAAAATTAATTACGTTTATTCGTATTAAATAATAAATAAAAAACAATTTTAAAGAATTTTTGTGAAAACGGCATTGGCGCCGCGCCAAACGAACACCATTTTGAAATCAAACTAAGTGAAATATACCAAATTTTAGTTAATTTTTTTCTAAGTGAATTTAATTAAAATAATTCTAGCAATAAAAACCTCATCGATTTTAATCAACTTATTAGTATGAAAAGTATACAGAAACTTACTGCCGATTTCACGATATCGAAAGAATTTTGAATTTTTTTTCTTTCGTACAAATACAATTGATACAAAAACAAAATTTTAGAATTTGTTTTTGCTTCAAATGTAATTATGCGAATGAAAACATATGGAAAATTTCTTTCGACATCGTGAAATAGGCCGTTAAACATTCATAACAAATAAAAACGGTCTACAATTTTATTAATTTTCTAATAAATTGAAAGATAAATGCGTTCCAAAGGAAATAAGCCATATTTTATTAAAATCCATCCACACGTTTTTATTTTATCGTCAATTGACAAAAATTACGATTTCAACACCGTACTAACAACCACACACTCTAAAGTATTTTACCGATGGGTGCAAATTAGGATTTTCGTTATCACACTGACAAAAATTAGGCTTTTCTGTGGAAACGCTTCTATGTATAACCGTATCTCGAAAACTAAACACTAAAAAAAATATGTACATAATACTAAATCGACTTCACAGATACGAATTGTCTTATTATGACCTTTTTGGTAAAAATTTTGTCATTCATGCACGCTTAAGCTTATTAGCTTATTTGAATATGTGAATATATTTCTTTTGGTTAGATGTATTTTTTTTTATCAAATTAATTAAAAATCAAACAAACAATTTTTATCTGGTGGCAATTAGTTAATCAAAGCAAAAAAAAAAAAAAATAAATAAAACTCGTAGAAAACGAAATAGCAAAAACCGAATAACTTATTTTACAATTCCATCAAGTGGCATTAAATAGATTTAGCCATGGCTTATTTGAAATTATAATTATTTATTCAAACCAATTTAGTTTTTGTTTTTATTCTTCTTTTAATTACTTTAATATCACAATATTTCAAAATCATTTGCAAAGTGTTCCCAAGACGGTATTAAATGTTGAAGTTTTGTTTGTAAAATTTAAATTGCTTATTTCGTACGTCCGGTACTGTTTGAAATCGAAAGCACTTTTCATTAATTTAATGGTTTTATTTGTTGGTGTAATTTTTTTGTTAAATTTTTAAAAACACTTTTTATATTCATACTTAAATTTATTATTTACTTGATTAAAAAGATTTGTGTATTTTAATAGTAATAAAAGTAAGCAATGTAACAAGCCACATATTAATTAATTAACATTTACATTATGTTACTGTAAAATTTATGTATTGCTTACATTCCATTATCATATTCACTACTTGACAGTTACATGTTGATTGCATGGCTGTTATGCATTGTTTACACATCATTTGCATATCGTTTAATTCAAATTTTACATTTCATTTACAGATTTATTTACATGTCATCAATAAATCATTGTATACGACATTCATATGTATATTTTTTATATGACTCACAAAGACTTTTTTTATATAACATCTACATTTACTGTCATTCATATTCTTAACGAATTGTTCCATATAATTAATTTGGTATTAAGAATGGACGTAATGTATAACCATGAGCTGCTACTACAACTTTATATAAGAAAATTTACTAAAATTCATTTAAACTTCGTTACTTTATGACATGACATATATATGACATCAATATATTGTTTACATGATATTTACATATTTTTTACATGAAATTTACTTGCCATTTAGGTAAAAAAAAAGACGTGTGGCACTCGGGGACTGCAGCGGTAAAGCTATTGCATAGCATTTTTTATCAACATGCAATTTCAATTTCAGTTTTCTAGCTATACTGGAAGTGCCCCATACAAAGAAGGGCATCCTAGTCCCCCCAGGTAAATAGTGCCTTACCATAGTATCCTATGTCCTTTTCCTGGTTCTAAGCTACCTGCCCACCAATTTATAGCCAAATCTGTTCAGCCCTTCTTGAGTTATAAATAGTGTAACTAACAAGACTTTCTTTTATATACATACATATGTAAATATCCCCTCAAAAACCCAGAAATCCCGGAAAATTTCCCGGGAAACGGTGGCAACACTGAACGGGAATTCCCAAAAACTTAGACAAAAATCAGCTTAACATCCCGGGAAATTTTCCGGAAAAAGTGGCAACACTGGAAATTTAAAAAAAATTCCAAAGCGGCAACTCTGTATAGTCATCATACATAAACTATACAAAAAAGACGTTTTCACTTCAAAAAACAATAGACTTAAGAAACACACTTAGTTCCAGGTTTTTTCATATGAAAAGTAATATTATCAGGCTCAAGTTCAGTTTTATTGAATTAATGAAAATTCAAAATTACTAAGAGTTTTTTTATTATTTATATCCAATCAGTTTTTAGCAGAATGTATCAGTACTGATTTCAAGGCCGCTACACCTCTCATCAGTTCCAGGTTTTTTCGTTTCATAAACAAAAGACTTAAGAAACAAACTTTTCAAAATTTCTTGATTCGGTCGCCTCAAAGCCCGCGATAGAAGCTATGCAATAGCTTAAAATTATGTACGGCTTTCAATTGGATGGATGATAATATTATGTTGGACACGGATTCATGCATCCAATCTAAACGGAGATTTTCGTCTTAAATCAAGCCGGTTATTTTTTTTTAATTAATCCTCTTTTAAATTAAGTATTTGGGGATTGAAAAACCCATACTTATACTTAATTCAGGACTATGTTTTTCTTTGTTCGGATGCTTAGATATTTCGATGGTTGCTACACTATAACGCGAAAGTCGCTTAATGGATTTTGATGAAATTCTCTAGACGGGTGGTATATGACCCTTTTTAAGTGATAAGCGCGGGACAAATTAGTACTTTTTATTCAATTTACAAATTTTATAAAAATTAACATAGTGTACTTTCAGGGGGTAAAATGAAAAGAAAGGGCATTTTTGGTACTTCATTTATTTTCGATCAAATTGGTATCCAGATAGTTGTCAACATTAACATGCAGCGTGAGCAAAGTCACGGGGTAAAATCTATGATCTGTCATTACAATAAAGCATTCAAAAATACGATTATGTTTCTAATTAACCAAAATGACAATAACGAATGTAAGCTTTTGATTTTCGATTAGATTTTACTCCCTACGACCACAGCGACGGATCTTTTGACTTGACATAAATTAATTTTTCAAAACATCTTTTCTACATATAAAAAAAAAGGAAAACTAGATATAATTATAAAGGGTGGTCGTAATACATTTATTTGAATACCAAGTGAGGTGGATGCATCTAAAACAGACAACCTTTCACAAAAGTCTCACATCGAACAAGAAACAAAAACACTAAACACAAAAATAATTAAAAATTAAAAATAAATAAAGATGAGATTTTATTGATGATCGATCAACTGCAAAATTTAGAGCACACATGCTTTCAGTCGAATCGAAGTGCTTTGCAATAAGCAACACTTAAACAGACAGAAAGGCAGACGAATTAAGTATTTGCTTCGATAAACTATTCGTACTACATTGCAGCCAGTATTGGCATGTTTTTTCTTAATGAATCTTTTTTCCAGTTTATGTTTTTTTCTTCATTCAAATATTTTTGTTAACAAATTCAAAGTTTAGTATAAATTATGCGGATAGGTCAGTTCAGGTTATTATTGTATGTTGGACACTTGAGCGATACACACGGCCAACATCAAAATGAAAGTGAGTTTGTAGAGTTACTGAGATACAAATAAAAAAAACCGAGCAAATGTGGATTACTGCTCGTACAATTATTAAGGATTAATTAAATGGAACAAACTTTGTTTTTTTTTTTCTTTAAAAAAATCTTTTTTAGCTTTCAGGTCATTTTGCGGCATTTTTACTATTGTGCTTATGGATGCCTGTGTCCCAAGCAGATATTTCTTTAAAATTACGAAATAAACAATATCTTCCACCACCAAAAGAAATTTACCACATTACACAAGATACGAGAAAACTTGAAGATAATAATCATGGCAATGAAAGATATCAAGTCTTCACAGTTCATACACATTATGAGCATTCGAAGGGACATGGAGAGACGAATCAAAAATCCTTTGCAAACAGAAACTATTCGCCTACACAAAAGATTTCTGTTGAACACCTCAACAGCCCTGCAGATTTTTCATTAGACGATCCCAATTTGGATATTTCTTATTTGAGTCTCGCTGCAGGCAATGATGGCAGTAAAAGACAGCAGCTTGTAGTGTTTCAAAAACCATTCCAGAGTATCACTCCGGTGCCTTTTGAACATAATTTTCCTGTAAGCTCTCATTCAGCGCATCAGTTTATGGGTCCCGATTATTTACCTCCAAAATCGCAAACTCAAAAGTATTCAAGTCAACCAGTAGCAGATTTGGTGATAAATCAAGAATACCAAACAAAACAACAACAATCCAGCCACACAACTGATGGTAATCAATCGTTCAAAAGTCCTGATCACTCCACACAGGAAGTAAATTTCAATAATATTGCCAGCTTTAAGGGTCCTGATTATTTGCCACCAGTTCACGGAAGTGATGTACAACAACAAAGTAAACAATTTAGACCTAGAGCGCCATTTAATGGATTAGCCGGGAAGTCATCAGCCGGAAATTTATATGAAACACCTCATAATAGTGCATTTAAAGGTCCTGATTACTTGCCACCCCAGAACCATGCTGAACGTTCCAACTTTGATTCAAACCCGCCGTTCAAGGGTCCTGATTATTCGTTCCCGCCACTCCAAATAGAAAACAAAAACAATGCAGGGTATCAGGCACAAGTACATCAAGATCGTACACTAGAGTTGCCTGCAGGATACGATTTTCAAAAACCTGCCAATGCTGAACAGGCAATTGAAGAGCTTCATAGACTTCCCGAAGAATCGACCAAATCTGAAGAGTCTTCGAATACAGTCTATGATACCCCAACGCAATTAGAATTAGCACAATCAGGTAATGATTTGCATCAGTCAGGACATTCCGAAAAAGCAATAAAGTCTTTGCATAACCAGGAGAGCGGAATTAGCATTGAATCATTTACAGATTCAAAACATTCTCTGCCAGTATATCACTTTCAAAGAGATGGTCATTCTGAACATTCTCTAAATCAGCTACAGAATTCGGGATCATCTCAACAAGGGGGTGTACACTCTGAACCTGATACAACTGCAAATAATTTGCCAACTGGATATAGTCCTCAGGTGCCCCAACACGGAAGTCTTTCACATGATGAACCCAACTCGTATGACACGAACGGAGCGCAGGTAAGTGAAACCAGTCCACGATATGAAAATGATTACCAAGAAAAATTCAAACATTCAAATTTAAAGCAATCGCAAGTAAGGGAAGTTAACCGATTTCATCAAGCTGGAACAGATAAAGGAACTGAACAGATCTCGGAATTCCAGTCACAAAATCAAAGAGAAGCTAAACAAATTGCAGAATTAGCAATGCAGCTATTTAAGGGTCCGGACTATTTGCCTCCAAGTCAAACAACACAAACTTTTAAGGGTCCTGAATATTTGCCACCAGCTAGTGGACCAGAAACGTTCATAGGTCCCGAATATTTGCCTCCCACTTCTGTTTCTCAGACACTTAAGGGTCCTGACTACACATCTGGATCTCAAGTGTTCAAGGGTCCCAAATATTTACCACCTTCTGCTGGCTTTCAAAAATACAGAGGATCTGACAATTTGCCTCCTGCAACTTCTTCTGAAGCTTTTAAAGGGCCCGATTATTTGCCACCAGCGAAAGATCAAGCACCTCAACAATCTCAATTCAAGGGTCCCGATTATCTACCACCAACAACTGTGTCCGCAAATCCACAAGTACTAAAACCGATTACAATGTATCCCTTAAGTAGTTATATGGTAAATATTAACCCTTACGACCGATACGGCAATAGTAGACCATTTCCTGAATACGGATTACCGCCTACAAAAACAATAGCTAACGATGTTTCTCCAATGTACCGGGAACCGGCTTCTAGACCTCAATACTATGCACCCACCATGTCCTACTCCAACAACAATGCATTTAGCAATCAAATATCTACAAGAAATCAGGTATCGCAACAAGCAGCCCCAACAGCTGCTTATAATGCCCCAACCACAGAAACGGTAGCCTCAAAACCGTTGCTAGCTGCCACACCGGCGAACTCAAAAATACGCACTGTGAAAATTCTCAATAATAATATGGTGAAAATTTTAAAGGTTCTAGAATCTTTAGATAGTGCCAGTATCAAGACTATAAAAATTTTGGGTGCGACAAATGAGCCAACGATGGGAAGTTATCGTGTCGTTAACGTAGTAAGCGGCAACAATGATCAAAATATACAAACTGTACAGATTTTCAATGATCATCAGGATGTTACGCACAATGGAAATGAGCCGCCAAGTGGTGGGGAAAGCAACAACAGCTATTTGCCACCCAGACAAAAACGTAATTCCACTAACAAAACAAAGTTCAATGGTAGACAACACATCTGAAGAGTCATCTTGTATGTGTGTGTTTTAGTTACTTAAGTTTAGTTGTGCTGCGTTTTCTGTAGCCCATTGTACTGATTAGATTAAATCATTTTTTCATAAAAAAATTTTTTGCTGAGTAATTTTTGGACTGAACAACTTTGCTTTCGCCGCAAAATTGTTCTTTGAAACGTGCTTCCAAAAGCCATAATTTTTGATCGGATTATTGCATCATCATTAAAGTTCATTGTTGTAAAACTTACTATGAATCCTCTTATCTTCTGTGCAACAAATAAATATAAAATTATTATTTTAACAGATGTCCTTCTTATTTTCATACATCTCCCCGGAAAGATTTTAAAAACTGAGCATCTGAAAGACGTGAGAATTCATGGCTAATAATTTTATTTTAAATCTTTCAAAGCAGTTTGTTTTAATCAAAAACTTTGGAAGAAACGACTCAAAAAAATTCTTGAAAAAAGATAACTCCAACAAAGAGCGACAGCATGTCAAAAAAAAATAATATTGAGAATATGGTTAAGCATCACGTAGCCGGTTCTGTGCCTCCGTGCGAGTTGTATTCGACATTTCTGATACATCTCTAAGTTCAACTCCGACATTAATATGAAACATCATTAAAAGTATTAGAAAAATCGGGAAATATTTTTTGGAAGTTTTACCAGTTTTTGGGCCATGTCAGAGACTCCTGTAGAGTTTCTCTCCAAAAACACACTTTTAGAACTTATGTGAAGACTTCTCTCAAATATATCGAGAACGTTTATAGAATATTCTGAGTCGCCTCGAATTCGGCATAAAAAAGATCGCTGGGTGTTTTATTTATATCGTAATTTGTGGCAATAAAGTACCTTCACAAAATTATGAATAAAAACGAAACTGGGGCACCGATTCTAGTGAAATATATCTTGATTTATTTGGAACATTATCAGTTTTATTTCTGTGTATAAATGAGTTATGTTAAAATAATCCTACAAGACTTTCTAAATATCTGCGATGAAATTTATTAGATTAGAAAATATTATGTTTTCAGAATTTCAAGAGATTTTTGTTTTAACAAATCAGGGAAACCTGCTCAGATCAATTTGAACTTTATTACCGTACATATGTATTGGTCAGACTTGACCTAGAAATCTCTTGCTACAAAATCACTGTTAGCATGTGTTATTTTAGCAATTTTTTTTTTCACTTTTAATACATTTCAATACTCAAGGATGAACATAAATAATAAATTAATATTAAACACTATTGTTATTGTTATATTTTAATTTTATATATCGTTTTTAAATATTGTTAAATTAGTTTGTAAATTAATTAAATCTTTTTTTGTTTGTCATTTCTTGTATTAATTTTGATTTTGATTTTATATTTGCCAATCTTCAAATATTTGTTAGCCAATTAACCTTTAAGTTTAATAATGGTTTTATGTTAATGTTAAATTTATTTTGTAATATTAATACTGAATATATTGTTATAATTTATAAGTTTTTTCTTCTTTGTTTTCTTTTCTTAAGTTCATAAGTAATAAAAGAGATGATGATTTGAATTAAAATGAAATCCCTTGAGAATATATAAGAGATTTTATATTTGCAAAATATTGAGTTCAAACTTTTTTATGTCCAGCCGGTCTAATTTGACTTTTCATGTTGTTTTTAATTAGTTTGGAGTGAATTAGATAAATATTGTTTCCGAGTTAATTTGGGCGCAAAACTACTTGTTATTAATATTTTATTATCGCTTAAAGGTACAGCGTAACATGTTTAATTAACAACACTCTGTTTGGCCTTTACTAAATAAATAAAGTGTAATTTCTTTACGATATTGATATGTATTAGTGATGTTACGAATATGGATTTTTAGCGAATGCGAATATTTGTTGCAATATTCGCCGAATACGAATACGAATATTACTTTTAAGGTTTAGAGCTACATAATATTTCAAATTTAATTTGAAAAAATCCCTCCCTTTGCGTCAGTAACAATAAATTGAAAAAAACTGTCACACTACTTTAGGTATATATCATTATAATGACATTGATATGCCGAACTTGAAGACCACTATTGAACATTTTTAAATTATTATACCTACATACATACATACTTTGAGATTTCATTTTTCTTACTCTGCTAGCACTTTTAATTAGTAATTCAGTGTTGTTTGGGCAACATGTCTCGGTGGACTTTAACATATTAAATTTTAGTTCTTCCATTTTTGAAGTCCAACAATCCTCTAATCAGAATTGATTACTAACGTAACATGATATGATTTTATAAATAACTTTTAAATGATAGTTACGAATTATAATTTTCGTTTGTTTTAGAAGCTTATTATCTTGCGTCAAAGATAAAGGTCTTTCTTTCTTTAAATAAAAATTATTATAAATAAATATATTTTTATACATTTGATGTACTTTTTTAAACTTTTTGTATGGTTTTTTTTTTTTGGGAAAATGTACATACATATATGTAAATTATTGGAGAAATATTCGCTTGAATTTGGTGAATACGAATATCTTAAAATAGCTGAATAGTCGAATAATCAAGTACGAATAAGAGTATTCGTAAAATCACTAATATGTATACACTTTTATTTGAATAAAAACGTGTTATTATAAATAAAAATTAGTTTAGCGCTAAATCATTTAAAAGTTTCTTGAACTTAAACTTGACTACAATGCAAATAAGTTAAGGCAGACATATCTATGTATGTATGCATGTATGTATATATATGTACACATGTATGTATGAGTGTTTCTACGTATGGCTGTAAGTGCATGTGCTTATGAAAAAATGTAAACACGCTATCGTTGTCTAATTAAACAATAACTATTGTTTTTTTTTAAGAATGCATTTTAGTCCAAAGTCGAAAACAATAAAAAAAAACGGTTATACTGAACAGATTATATACGAGTGCATAGTTGGGAGTTGTACTGACCCATTTAAAAAGAGCTGTTTATTACTTCTCATCTCAATTACAATTTATACGAGTACGCATCACCTGGGGGCTGCCAGTAGTGTGGATTTGGCCCCAAACTTGGGGATTTTACACGTAACTTGGTTATGAAAAAATTCTTTTGTGGAGATTCAATTTTTCTCTGAATTTCTAAAACTATCGAGGAAATTCTACCAGGCTAACAATAACGCTTGTTGCTAAATGAAATAGCTTAAAAAATTTGGATCAGAGCAAATTTCTTAGTATGGACTTTTTAGATTTTAGATCCAGATTTCAACAAGAGGCAAAAAAAATTGCTTTCAGTATAATTCAAAAAGTAATATTGAAAATAGTTAACCGCTTAATAAAAAATATGATTTTTTTTTTATTTATAAGCAATGAATTGTGGTGGAAGTCAGGGAGAGGGATAGAGTAGAGAAGATAGATGTTGAAAATTTAGAAAGCTTAACTCTTTTACAACTCTCCTTTGCGCGTTATGTTAATTTCTATAGCAGTGTTGAAGCACCTCATGTGTTAACTAGACACATTAACTTTTTTAAGCTGTATTAGGATCTGTGCACATATTACGTAACGCTGTTTTCAGAGATTTTATACCCCCCCCCCCCCCTTCGTAACGCTTTTTACTAATTTTTCAGTGCAAAATTTCCAAGCCGTAACAAATCTTTAACCTCCGCCCCCCACCCCACCGCCCTGGAGCGTAATATGTGCACAGTCCCTTAGCAGGCATTTTATTAATTGTTTTACTTCGCCGATGTTTCTGCTAACCGACGAAGGAGGGCGATGTTGTGTACATTAGCTTGGATAGCATCAATCTCTGCCGCAACAGTTTTTAGTGACCAGTGATATGCCTTCATCACTTAAATAGTGCGACAACAAACAATACAATGTCTCACTAATGAAATTAATGATGTTGATTGACTTGCTCTGACCAGGGTTTGAACTCAGGCCCCAAGTCAACCTTTGCTTAGTAGTAAACGCGCTATCCACTTCAGCCAACATCACCCTCAAATTACTTAAAAATAAAAAACAAAAACACTTTTCTATTAAAAATGTCATTATCCAAACATAGAAAATAATTTCTTAATTGTGTAACTTTTTATGCAAAATCAGTTTAAGAAAAACACATGCATGTTTAGTATGTTTTTCTAATATATTTCAAATACTGAACCTACAATAACCACTTCTGTGAATAAATATTTTTAATTTAGTAAAAGCTTTGTCAAAATCGGTTGAATAATGTGGCCATGAATTCCACCACAAAAAATTATCTATTAATTATTTATATAAATATAATACAATAAATTTATGAAAAACATAATATTGTATTGATAATTTCAATAAATATCGGACGTGATAATATGTGAGAATTTTTTTTGGAATTTGTTTAGTATTAGCGATAAAAATTATTTGGCAGCCCTGCTTTCTACTCAGATAGAAACGAAACAAATGCTCGTATGTATGTATGTATGGTTTTTTAAAAGTAGTTTTATTACAACGAAAAACCCATAAGGTCAATATTACGACACAATAAATACAATACAATCGACTTGTTCGTTTTTTCATCGATTTTCAAAATCCAACCAAACACCTCCATCATGTAAAGCCAGAAAACTTTTAGCGTCCAATCTAAATTCATGCCGAGTTTGCGTATTTAATTTTATCAAAAACGATTTTATAAGACAGGAAATGGCTGATTTACACTGAACCAACGCAAAACGGATGCCTAGATCATTTTGATTATAAGAAAATAATTAATAAAAACAATAAATTATTGTGATTTGTTTTACCCAAACATGTACGCGGTCCATCGCCAAAACCCAAAAATACTCCTTGATCTTTTAAATGTTTTACACAAACATTTTTTTGCAAAAAACGGTCGGGCTTAAATTTTCCAGGTTCTGGATAATATTGCGGATCATGGTGTAGAGCATAAACAGGAATAATTATGCTCTCACCTTTTTCTATGGTAAGTTTACGACCATCTTTATTTATTATTTCATAACGTTGGGTGCAACACTTTGTAGACCACAGTCCGGGAGGGTAGATGCGTAGCGATTCTGAAAGTGTGGGAAGGAAGGGGTTGGAGAGGTTGCTGGTTTCTTCTTTTTTGTCAAACTTCATAATATTTACCATGTATGCAAGCATCCAAATAGGGCATTTCATTAAGCATCTCAAAACTTATCAAATCATCTTCACCACATGCAGCCGAAACTTCTTGATACAAAATCTCCTGTGCCTCAGGTTCGCAAGCCAACTACGTACGAGTAAATGAATTTAATGCAATAACAAAATTTTGTTGTATTTAGTATTAATCTTATTTCGCTTCTTCTGCTCACCATTAACAAACAATGCGATATCACTGTGGCAGTTGTATCCAAACCATCAATTAAAAATGTCATTGTGTGCGAATATATATCGGTGTCTTGCAAATGGTATTGTTCCTTGATTTTAATCAAATGACTTAATATATCGTTACGATCGATTTTTTCATTGTCGCAACGTAATTTAAACGCTCTGCTCATTAGATTCATGAAAAAATTCTCACAATCTTGAGGAAAAAATTTTGATTTGTAATAATTCAAAATGTTTGGCAATAGACCTACAATTATGGTGAATATTATGAAGGCAGTATTGTGTTCGGCAAATTTCTTAACATTTTCGGCAATTGGTAAAGGGCACTTTGAAAAGCTGTAAGCCTTAATGCCCAACACACAATCGCTTAAGCTTTCGGAAGTGAATCGTAAAGCGAGCTGTTAAATAGAGACAAAATTAAAACGGTTTGCTGTATGTACCTCGTTTGTCTAACTTCTGAGAAGTTCTCACATCGAAAAAAATGGAAGTATAATACTTGTCCCCAATGACTCTCAAAATATTACTAAGATTTTTATATGATCCACCCTGCAAACCTAATATAAGAACGAAAATTAAAATTTTTATTTCTCACTCATCCTGTTTTTCAGAGAATAAAAAAACTTTTCGATGCGAGAAATTGTCACATTAGTTACAAAGACGAGACACAGTTTACTATTTCGCAATACCACACTTTTTAGTTGCTTTTAGTGGATTATATTCGAAAAGGTGAAATATTTGACGAAATTAGTCATGTAACAGAACTCAATTCCGATCGAAAATGGTTTCAATTCCGAACTAAAATTTTGTTCGTAATCAAACACCTTTAAAATTCAAAATAAAATTGACAATTAATTTTTCTACTAACTTCCTTTGTAGTAAGTCATAAAAAATATGCATACTTTTAGGACCGTCAGCGAAATGAACTTCGCATGTTAATAAGAAAGCTTAATGTGAACATTGCTGGTAAAAACTTTCTCGGTTTAAAATTTAAATAAAAAACGAAATCAGAAGACTGTAAATCAAAAATTGATAAGAATACAATTACGGATTTGAAACCATTCCGATCGCAATATGTGACATGCCCGTATATTTTGAAAATATGCTTTGGATGCCATAAACAGATTCCGCAACACTAATTTTATTTTCCCATATAAATAAGAGGTGCCCATACATGATTGAATAATCATTTGCAAAACTTAATGATTTTGCAATTTATACAAATATTTCCCAAGTTTTCCGCATTTTTTACTACAAAAAAACCATACAAGACAACTTTTTAATTGGGAAAACAGTAGGAGTTTTTGCCAAATGTTCGCTATTGAGAAAGTATAGAGAAACTATTACAAAGTAAGCAATTTGAGCAACTAACACAAATGTCAAAACTTTCGTTATGGGCAAATTTCGTTATAGAGCAGTTCGGGTGTATATTTAAAAAAAAAATTACATACATCTTTGCCATTGATTTTTCCGCAATTTTGATCTTTAACGAATGTAACCAACTGTTGGCATACACTTTGCATATTTCTGTAGGATTGTTTAATACGAGAACTTGTCAATCCAGGAGAAATTAAAGTTCTCTGCAAACGCCACTCTTCACCCATCAAAATAAATGGATTTTTAGCGATTAGAGGATCTTTATCTCTATCAATCTATAAAAAACGCAAATATTACATAATTTAATAAATTAATTACCAATAAGTTTAAACAAATATTCACCAATTTTCCCACATCATTATCTTCGAAATTATTGAAAGCAGTCACGAATATTTCATGTACTATCTGAGGATTTAGTATCATTAACTGTGGCGTGCGCAACAGATAGACCCCAACGAAATTGTCAGTGTTTTTATAGCAACTTAAATTTAATAATAAATATATTTTTTTTTAATTTAATGATGATATTTTTATATATATTTATTTATAAACTTAACTTGTAGATATCACGCAAGTCATCACCAAAATGTTGTTTACGCAGCAATAGATTGGGAAAAGTGCCAAATAATGGCTTGGGTTTAGGTCCGCGGACATTTTTCTTTTGCCAATAGTCGAAATTCCATGTTAGAAATTTATAAATAACTGCGATAATTGTAAGTATGAGTAAAACTATTAAAATAATAGTCATTGTTAAATATTTCAAATTAAACAATTTCCTTTTCTTTTTTTTTTCAAATAAATATTAAACCAACAATCACGACCAGCATCAATTGAGGTTTGAAAGCACACTGACATTGAAGTTTCGTGTGTAAGAGAAAAAAGTGTATGTAGGCGGAAGTAAATTTATTTCACATGAGAGATATTAATACAAAATGATTATTAGAAACAAAATTATTCTTTATTTATGAATGACCCTGCCTACTGGGCATATTAATGCATCTGGTGTAGTACTCGTATATCCCAGATTTTGAAATTAAAATTCACATTTTATTTATTCACTTCTATTTTTTATTATGCTTTTACCCAAACAGAAGTAGATTATGAATTCGTTTGTATATTTTTTTTTACTTTTTTTAAAACTAATTTTTTCTTTCAACAGTTTGCTCGCCTTATGAAATTATTTTTTAGATCGGACGTAAGTTGTTTTCTCCGAAATGTTGATTATCGGATGGCTTCTCTATTTAAAAACCGATTTTCGAAAATGTTTTTCATGAAACGGGATTGATTGCAGTTTTGTCCTATGAATTTATTTAATCCCTCCCTCCCTTTCATTTTATCCGCCTTTTATGGGCCGATTTTCAAAACACTTTTAGTTTTTTTGGTTAAAAGGGTTGGCTTCGATTTTGGTCCTATAAACTTTCTTGGAATCGAAATATTGATTATCATACAACTCTCATATGAACTGATTTGTCAAAATGTTCTTTGTTTGGACGGGTTTGCTTACAGTGTTGTCCTAACCAGAGAAAGTTTCTATTCCTCTACACCCGGATTTACTAATTATTGCACCTTACCGCTTTTTATGAAACGATTTCCAAAACCGTTTTGTTTTTTGCTGAAAAGGGTTTGCTTACGGTTCGGTCCCATTAACTTTCTTAGAAATTTGAGGGTCAAGTTTTCCCCCGAAATATTGGTAATCTTTTAAGCATATGGACTCATTTTTCAATTTTTCTTAATCCGAAACAAGTTCCCATACTCTCTGTGTTATACTGATTATTGAATTTATTCGCTTTTTATTTAATTTTAACTAACTAAAAATATTTCGAAGTTTATTCTTTAGACATTAATAAATGCTATCGACAAGATTTTCAATAACTAATGAATTTACTTTCTCCATAAATGTTACTAAGGTGCTGTTTATACAAGACGAACGAACGATTTGAGTGAGTGTTAATTTTGTATGAAAGGCACTAAATTTTCAATGTAAAGTCATGTTTCAAATAAAATTACTATCTAATGAATATCCGTATTGTTTTTCTTATTTTTTCACTTTAATATCTATAAATTGTTTTACTATACTTTTTTGTTTAATATACAATAACTATTGATAAGTTAATTTAATTGTCTGCTTTAAATTTATATACATAAGTATGTTATCAAAATTAATCAATAATTAATTAAGTAATTAATTTGTATACATCACATTTAAAATGTTTAAGTCATGCCCTAAAAAGTATACTATACGTTTTCAACATATAAAAGCTTTATCTTTAAGTACTCAACTACAAATACAAATGCGTAAAGATTTACAAAGCTTAACTCAAAGTATACCAGATTAAATTAAAAGTAGTAAAACTGTTATATTGGAAAGTTTTTTAGCAAGCATGTTAATAAAAAAATAAACAAACATTTATAAATTTTTCTTGGTAAGATACTGCAGTTTTCCCAGCAAAATTATAAATTCTTTATAAACACTTACAAGGCGAAAAACAATTCTGCATGTAAGAATTATGATGTTTATATGGAAGCAATAAGTTATTTCCGGCGCAAAAGCAAATCATTAGCCGGGTCTAATATTGACTTCAGAGCCGTTAAAGCCATAAAAACCCAAAACTAGAAATCATTTCTATCATCAATGCAATCATTAAACCATGGCGTTTTATTTACTACAAAAAATATGCGGCATTTTTATGTTAAAAGAGAAAATTACAAATGTAAAACTTTTTAAATCGCATTAATTTTGATTAAGAATCGGTACAAAAAGCGAAAGTGGCGAAAATTTGCATAAACATGCTAAAATGTGTAAGATTGCAGAGCGCACTACTGATTCAAAGTTTCTAAAAGTTTTAAAATTGCACCGGAGGGTAAATTTTCATCTTGTTGACTTTTAACACCAAGATGCTATGCCCTTCGTGGTATGGGGTAATTGACTTTTATAGACAAACCTTTTGTCATTACCCATAAAACTTATATGCACTGCCCAATCTCTGAATTAACAGAGCAACGGATTTGTAAATACTTATTACAAAGGAAGTGGCATGCCACTTAAGTCTATTTAGAAGGTTAAAGGGCACCTAAAGTCTAGCCCAAGACCAAAGCCAATAGAAAGCTAATCCTTCAGCGTTTACTTTCGAAGCCCCACCAGTAGTTTTCTGGTACCGCGGGGACCGGCAAGCTCTCATGGGAGATTGTCTGCCGGAGGGTAGTAGTGATGACCTATATTGATCACACGCTTTGCGGTGTGGAGTACGCATAAATGCGTATCTATTCCCTTTGGGATGGATATGCTGGCGCCACCGCATCTACCCCCTGGTGGCATGATTCCGTGGCCGGTTGTTGGTTGAGGTATCTTTCGGGAGTACACGTGGTAGTTGTAGTTGTTACCAAAATCTGGGAGAGGTGTTGGTTTAAAGACTCATGCTTGTTCCAGTGCTTGCGCTGGTCGGACTTCGTGTCTACCAACGTGAAGCCTCTATATGCTGTTGTGAATCAACAGATAAAATAGTTTAGGTAGCTCGAACACTTTAGCAAGGTGTTTAGACATGGTGGGCCTTGGCCATGTCTGAGAATTTGCTACCTGATGTTTTCCCCAAGGGGATGACTTCAGGTTGTCTCCGATGGGGTAGCTCGGGGGCGATGGTGAACGCATTATATGCACCCAGTGTTTAAGTACACCGTCAGATGTACCAATCGGTAGGTGCTGACGTAAACTTGATACACATCTGTCGCGATCAATGCGGAAATTAGCGAAAAATTTTAATTAATTTTGATTAAAAATTGATAAAATTGTAAGGAATGCAAAAAATCCGTTAAATGTCGGAAAATCGCAAAAAATTGCATAAAATTTTGAAGATTACGGAGCGCAATATTAAAAGTTTCTACAAATGCATTAAAGATAAAAGCTTTAGAAATGTTTCAATTTCCGCAAAAAATGCGAGAGTTCGCAAAAAATAGTAAAATTTTAAACACATCATAATTTTGATTAAAACCGCTAAAATAGTAATGTATGAAAAAAAAACGGAAAAAATCGCGAAAGTTCGAAAAAACTTGTCAATAACGGAAGCAAGTACAGTACAATACGCATATAAGAAACTCGTTTATAAGAAAAACTCGGCTATAAGAAACACTTTTCCAGACACCATGTACAAATCCATATAACTACATGCTAAATAATCCTTATATAAGAAACTCGCTTATAAGAAAAACTCTGCTATAAGAAACAAATTTTTATGAAAAATTATATTCCTTCTATAGAAAATTGTACGTTTATAAGAAAGTATTCTCACAATGAAATTTTTTTCAATTTGGGGAAAAATATAAATTTTTTTATTATATTTTACAATTTACATCTGTGAACACTGGTCCAAATGTCCAATGAAGTCGTTGGTTTTTGTGAAATCAGCCGGCTTCGTTATTTTTTTTTGTACAAAATAATGTGTATTAATTTTATTTCAAATATATATCTGCATACTCCATAGGAAATTTTTTAAATTTTGTTTCTGACGCATGTAAGAAAATATCTTTCCTATATGCGTGTTACATATATAAGAAAATATCTTTCTTATATGCGTGTTCTCTTTATAAGAAAGCTCGCATATAAGAAACAAAATCAATACATTTTCAGACTTTCTTATATGCGTATTGTACTGTAGTGAAAATCATTAGAAATTCCAAAGACTGTTATATGTACAAAAAAAAACCTTTTAAAAGCACCCAAAAAATATCACTTTGCCAAAAATGCTAAAATTGTTAAATGTATCGAACTCACATCGACATTGAATCAAAAAAACATTCGGTTGTGCCGGATCTTATATACCCTTCACCAAGCCGTAAATGTATAATTCATTGAATTTAATACAGGATTTTCATTCTTATATAAGTATGCACATACGAGTATATCTATATACATACATATATACATTTGTACTATACATATTTACATATAATTAGAATTAATTACATAAACACTTTTCGATAAATACATATGTAAACAATATACAGACTGTTTAAAATATTTTACAATTTTCCATCCATCACTGAACAAAAAGATTATTATTAAGGTAATATACACATAACACTAACAAACCTTAGTAGCACGATGGTTCGTGCGTTGAATTATAATCGAAAGATTCCATATTCAATACTGGGGCACCTCATGTATTTATAAATTTATTTCTGAAAGGGTTATATATATACTATATCTTTATTTATTTGTATATATAATCCAATATCAGACCGATATTTTATTTTTGCTGATTTTCAATACCAATCATCTTAAGAAAAAGCCTTACATTTTAGTCCAAGACCCAAGTCTCTAGCTCTTCTAGTGTCTTCGGAATCGTACAGACAGATGGACAGACGGATATACGGACATGGCTCATTCAACTTCCCTATCTATAAGGATTCAGAATATAAATACTATATGTATCTCATATAAATATTGTGGAAATTACACACGTAGTGACAAACCTATAAATACCCTTACCATTTTTGGTGAACGGTATAAAAAGCTTAATGTGAGCTTTGCTAATAAAAACATTTTAAACAAACATCTTTGTATATAAAAAAATTTCACTGTAAAATCGAAATACAATATAAACGGAATTTGAATATTCTAAGTGCCTGTTCGCCGATATCGAAGAAGTGCTTTCTTTCGATCAATTTCAAAAATTTTGTTTTTATTTCAAATGTAATTGTTCGAAAGAAAGAACTTCTTCGATGTCGGCGAACAGGCAGTAAATAAAAAACGATCGGATTACAATTACGGAATTGAAACTATTCTAATCGGAATGTGTGAGTACCCCGATAAACAATACGTTAATTTTTTTGTGTATAGATAAATCATATTACTAGTATACAAGTCATATAATTTTTATTTATTTTTACTTTATCATAAAATAGTTAATGAACTTAAAACGTCCACTATGCACTCGCTTTCGTCGCTATTTTATTGATGACTAACTAATTAAAAGACACTAAGAATGTGTGTAACTTCAGCTATCACAATTGTGCTACGCAATTGTCGTCACACAATTTTCTACACAATTCACAAAAAAAATATATAACAAAAATTGTATTCTCTTATTGGTGGTAAACTTTAAGGGTGAGTTTTTAGGATAGAGTTTAAACGTAGTTTCAAACTACGTTTATGTTAATCTGAATATAAATTTAATCGTGTTTCCAGCTTTTAAGTGACAGCTTAAACCGTGCAAAATGAAGACTAAAAAATGGCAGCACTATGCTTGATGGCAATGTATTTTATGAAGAAGAAGAAGAAGAAATTCCGCACTTTGTAATTTTATACATGTTGTTGTGTTAACATATTGGAAGTATGTTTTACCCACCAACATTGACCGCATTTACTTTAAAATAAATGTAGTTAATTGACATCCTAAAAACAGTTAATCCAGATTAAAGCCAGATCGGCCACCTAAAAACTCACTCTAATTGACTGAGTTTTCATTTTCTTTCTCAAAAGCAAAAATATATACACTAATATATAAAATTCTCGTGTCACGATATTTGTTATCGAACTCTTCCGAAACGGCTCGACCGATTTTAATGCAATTTTTTATGCATATTTGGTAGGTATGAGAATATGTTCTAAAGTATATTTTAAATCGCTAGGGGCAAGAGGAGGAGAGGGAGGGGGCAATTTCTGTATTTACTAAACTATTAACCCAACAGATGGCGCTTTTTTGCCTCATAATTATTTTTGTTGTTGAATGTCAGATGGTGCTACATCCGCCTCATTCGCTATTTTTTATATAACATCCAATGCACTAGAAATATTTTGTATGGCAAAACCACGTTTGCCGGGTCATCTAGTATATGTATATAATCACGTGAACACATACGTTTATCATGTAAATTGAGGGATTGATGAAAGTCACATTTTGCTTTAATAGAAAAATTTGATTTTGCGTAGATATTTATTCCACATGGCAAAAGCTAATAAGAATTGCTAAAGAGAATATTTTATTATTCATCTCTTGTTATAAATTTTTTATATCGCTCAACGTAATAAAATCATTTCAACTTTATCAATCGCAAGTAACACAAGTATTGGGACAGAAGAACCGTACATTCATTCAATCAGTCGTTCTTTTTAACTAGACCAGAAGACCTACTGTTGTAATTGACTGAATAAAATTCAATTGAAAGTTTTCAACCCGAAAACAATGATTTTAACAATACTTTGGTTATTTTTGGTTTTCTTTGCATTAATTTATGTATTTTTAAAATGGAATTTTAACTATTTTAAAAAACATGGTGTTAATGGACCCAAGCCGGATATAATTTTTGGTAATTTACCAAGTGCAATAACGAAAAAACGACATTTTATGTACGACATATGGGATATTTATGAGTAAGTGTTTTTGGTTTAATTTGAATAAAGAACAACACCAACAACAACAACACCATAAAAAATTTCTTAAATATTTAGGTCGTATAAACATACCGATGATTTTGTAGGGATCTTTAAAAATCGTACTCCACAACTCTTAATTTTAAATCCGGAATTGGTCAGGCGTGTTTACGTTAATGATTTTAAACATTTTCACGACAATGAACAAACAACAATGGTCAGTATTTCGCATTAAAGTGGTGGGTGTTTCCACAAGTTGGCTTAGAGATTTGCGTTTAAATTTTTTTTTTTAAATTATTCCGTTTTTTTTGTAGTGATTTCCATGCAAGTTTTATACTCAAATCATTCGTTCATCTGGTGGAAATAGCACTTTAATATAAAATCTGTTTTTTTTTTTTTTTTTGCTAAATCTCAATTGTCTTTATACATCATTAAGACTGATGAAAAAGCAGACTTTCTGTTTGCCAACAATCCCTTTGTGGCTGGCGGTGACAAATGGAAGGAAAGAAGATCTCAAATAGCACCCGGCTTAACCATACAGAGAGTAAGTTTTCAATAAAATTTATTAAATTAAGTTGCGTTATTTTCCCCAATTAAGTTTTCCAATAATTATAAATGATTTCCAAGGTAAAGTTAGTGATAATGTAAATGTAAATGTAATGTAAAAAGGAAATGGAAAACATTTCCCGTTTTTTTACTACTGTACTTTTGCTTAGTAATTCTCAATTCTTGGTGTTTTTCTAAGCAAACGAGTTTGAAAACTTTTAGAAAATTTTTAAATATTTACTGGAGAGTTGTAATTAGCATCCAACGAAATTCCGCATATTGATTAGCTAACTCACAACAAATAAACATAAAACATATTTGCAGCTTAACGATACTTATCGATTAGATAAAAAGAATCAATTTCATGGCATTTTAGTAAAACAATACAAATTTTTCTTAAAATAAATTTCAAATCTATTTTATATTTTTATTGTTTGGGGGGGGGTCATGTTCTACGAATAGAAAAATTTAAATTTTGCGTTATTGACGGTTTTTTGACATATTTCGATAACGATAACTCACGAACGAAAGCATCGATTTTAATGAAGTATTAAAGTTTTTGGATTTTACAATAAAAGCTTTACTTAATTTTAAAGGCAAAAATCTTCGACGAATTTATTTTCGATAATTGTCGAAATCTATCTGGTGAAATGGTTTCATACACTATACACGTTATGTAAAAGTTATGAGTGACTTACACACACACAAATACGCCGCCATATGAACATCATCTTTAAAGTAATCCGAATACCTTTTTATGACCCAGAAACGCCAATAAATGATAAAAATTGATTTTTAATAACGATCAAATATGTTAAACAACAACTTTATTTTTGATTTTGACTTTAAATTTTAGATAAAAAGTATGTTTCCTGTGACTTTGGAGAAATGCACTAGTATGAGCAGCTTTATTGAAGATCAAATTAAGTTACCTTCCAGAGAAGGTATTGATGCCAAAGAGGTAAGAAATATTTATTTATTTTTTTTAGTTTTGCTACATATCACAGTCATTATATTAATATGAAGTTAATTATTTGAAATTCTAGAGGCCTGCATTTCGTTGGTGCTTTTGTCAAGTTGTCAGTAGGTTTTGAAACCATTTCAAAATTTAATTGCTAAAATATGCTGATGAGTTGGCATTAACATAAACAAAATGCCGGCATATAAAACAGCTAAACATATAACAAATAACAAAATTTCAATTAATTATATACATACGCATATCGTCATCTGAAATGCAAAAGAACCTAACAACCGAAAAATTCATAACTCATACTCGTACATTGTCTAAAGACAATTTTTTTTTTAATTTTTAGCGTTCAAGTAAAAAAAAAAGATTTTATTAAAAAAAAAATATTATTGTTGTGTCAAAATATAAACCCCTCTTTATATTTGGATGTTATATCCTGCAAAGTTGTAAAAAATGTTATTAAACCCTTTGCATTTCAGACAACGATAAGCATTACTTATTCATATGTATGTACGTATATATGTGTCTATCTGTAACATTAACAATTCCATTATTTTCAACAGTTATGTTCTTGCTTTATGGCCGATGTTATTGCAGATTGTGTCTTGGGTCTAACCAGTGATAGTTTTAGGGATCGCAAAGCTTCGCCTCTGCTCCTTATGCACGATCATATGTTTGAATATTCATTTTTATTCTCTTTTTTAACAGGACTTTTTCCCGGAATTTTGAAATTCTATAAAAAACGATTTATTAATAAAAATTTCCAAAACTATTTTATTAGTATGATGACTTATGCGATCGGTGTAAGAAACACAATAAATGTAAAAGAGTCTAAAGAGAGAGTGGATTTTTTGAATTACATTTTACAACTACAAGAAAAGAAAAATCTCACAAATATGGAAATTTCAGCACATACAATGACTTTTGTATTGGATGGTTTCGAAACAGTCTCCTCGGTCTTGGCTCATGGCTTATTAATGGTATTATAATCCAAAAGAAAAAACATGTTTTAACTATTAATTATATTTTTTTTTAACACAAACAACCGCAAAAAAAAGTTGGCACGTCATCCAGATGTTCAACAGAAGCTACGCTCTGAAATACAAATCAACGTTGGCAAAGAAAGAGATTTTGACTGTATAACCGATTTGCCATATTTAAATGCTTGTGTCCATGGTAGTTTAATTTTGAATACAATTAAAATTTTTCATCCTATAAAATGTTTTGGAATTTTCATTATAGAAATTCTTCGATTTTTTCCTGTAATATTTACTTCGCGCAAAATATGCACTGAACCCCTTGAAATCACCAATAAAAATGGCAAAACTTTTCTAGTTCCCAAGGGTCTAATAGTTGTTTTGCCCCAATATGCCATAATGATGGATGAAAATATTTACCCTAAACCATTTGAGTTTCAGCCCGAACGCTTTCTCGAAGAAAATGGTGGTGTTAAAAAATATTTCGATATGGGTGCTTACTGGGGTTATGGCGACGGACCTCGCATTTGTTTAGGTAAATTCTAGCTAAAATTGTTCCTTTTATAAAAACAATATTTGTTATTGTTGTGAGATTTTTTTTATAAATAATTCAAATAACAAGATTTGCATCGAGCTCGATAACATACTGATTGATCGTCAGTGTTTTTTTTTTTTTTTGAGGATCACTCAGTCACCTCGATGTTTATCTATTTATTTGGTTGTGTGCAGTGATGATGCTACTCGAAGTTTGTAGCAAAATTTCGGCATAAATGAATAAAATTATTACTATACTAGATTGACCCTGAGCTCGATAAAATCTTTTTATTTTAATTGTTGTCATTTTTGATTACACTTTATAAGAAAATCAAAATAATGGCGACTGATCTTATTGGAATTCGTCATTAGAACTTAGTAAATCTTTTTTTGTTCTGTGTTGTAAATTAAATATGTATATGCATGTATGTATGTATGTTAAATTTTAGGTATTCGTTTCGGTTTGGCTCAAATTAAGGCAGCCTTGGTGGAAATTTTGAGCAAATTTATTGTCAAGTCGAACCCAAAAACTCGCAGTGATTACAAATTGGATCCAAATTATTTTTTGGCGCGTTTAGATGGAGGCATTCATTTGGATTTTGAGTTATTATAAACAGTAGCTTATTTATGAATAGGTACAAAGATTTAATAAGAATAAGCTATATAATGTTAAAGTTTAATTTAATAAAATACATTTAATGCACTTACCATTTAACTATATATATGTTTTTTTTTTCCTGAAATATAAAGGGAAAAAAATAATAAAGAATTTAAGTAAAATGAGAAATTATTTGGTCATGTATAGAATATTAATTTAGCGCTTAAATAAAATTATTTTCATTGTCTTGTTTTTCTTTAAAAAATTGTTTACAAAAATTTCAGACTACTTTAGTTTATACTTGTAGTATATAAGTTGTTATCGCTAAATAGTGTGCAGGTGAAAATAACGATTGACAGTTCAATGTATTGTGTAACTATTTACTTTTATTTTTTTAATTTTTATGACAATTATTTAACATTTTTTTCTATCCCCCAAATTCGAATCAATAACGCAATAATTGTTATCTTTATGATAGAAACTTAATAGTTGGAAAAGAGAAATGAAAATGTTTGAGCAATTATCTAAATGCCCACAATTAATTGTCATGGGTTAATATATTCTACGAGTAGATTAATTTCAATTAAAAAAAGTTTTGTATACATGTGTGAACCGATGCTTAAACATAAACCGACTTCAAGCCAATATAACAGATTATAGAATAGAGGCAAACAGTCTCTTTAATTTAAGTCTACTTTATATTTGAGAATAAAATACCGTCTGAATTAATAAGTATTTTTAATCACTGCATAAATAGCAGCTTTAAATTTCTATGGGATCATAGTTATGGAACCAAGCTGCAAGTAAAGCCTATCAAATATAATTCCGGCAAAAATATATGACTTCAATGCGAACAGATTACAAAACCAAAGCGACTCAGCTCAATTATGATCAATAGTTGCAGGGGATTTTTTGCCTTTTTCTTGTTATTCTTTTATTAATAATAGCGATTTCTATATGGAAGAGAGTAAAAGAGAAAAAAATCCCCGAAAAGTATTATTCATAATTGGGGCTATGTCATATTACTCCCACGAAACTGTGAGAAACCCCAATCAAAGAAAAAAAATTTGTAAAATCGTTGAATAGACGAAGGTGTTATCGATATATATAAAACCGAATGTGTGTTTGTTTATTTGTTTGTTTGTTTGTTCCTTATAGGAGGCTAAGCCTCTGAACTGATCTTCCTGAAATTTTCACAGTATTTAACTGTAACTCTCGGATGAATTATAGGCTATATGAAGTTTTGATTGGACAAAGAGGCGTGGCACCACCCATATAACCCAAAAATTTAAATCGCCATATTTTGGGAATTTCTTGACCTACGTCGATGATATTTGGTACATATGGTATTGGCATAATTTGGAATACGTACCAGGAGAAAAGTGGGTGAGACCACGCACCTTTTTAGGAAAATTAAACATCGTAATATAGTCTTAACTACTGGACCGATCGTCATTAAATTTTCACAATAGGATATATAAATACTTTTAATTTGATTTTATAACGATGGGGGTAGCGAAGCACACCGGTATAAGCTAGTACGATTATAAAATTTTTTCTTTTTTTCTGTTTGAAAAAAAATTATTGGATCTAGCTGCAAAACAAGTTCAAACCAAAAAAATATGGTTAAAATAGGTCCATAAATGGAGGAGTTTTTCAAAAAACAATAATTTAGGTCAAAAAATTTCCCTCCGATCTTAAAAAAAATTATAATGGGCCAAAGTGTTTGTAAACGAGATCAAACAAAAACAAAATTTTTTGAACATCAGTCATTAAATAGCACACCAATATTTTAGGGGATCAAGTTCCTCGCGATTTTTTTTTCAAAAAATATTATAGATCTCAACCCTTTCAAACAAAAAATAAACACGTTTTCAAAATAGTTTTATAACTAATAGAAGTAGATATGTAAAAAGTTTTAATCATCAAAAAATAAATGCCCCTTGAGGTCGGCTAAAAACAAAGAATTTTGAAAATCGGTTTGCAATTGAACCTGGAAAATATATTTTTGCGAAAAATTAATTTATGAAAATTCTTAAAATATATTGAACCGATATGGTTATCTATCTGAGGTGACTTTCGAATATGGCGTATTTGAACCAAACCGATGGGTTAAGTCATACATACACTCACATACAAGCAAATTGCCAGAATATATATTCCCATAAAACTTTGAAATCTGACAAAAACTCGATTTTGAAAAATTTGGCTGAAATTAGTCACTTCCTATTTTTGATAGCAGGAAATTAAAAATTATATTATTTCTTGGGACAATTCAGACAAAATTTCCATTTGATTGGCAACTCTATAAATAAAGCTTTTTATTTCTCTGTTTATAAAACTCTTTACCAAAATATTATTATATAGAACAATTTAGAAAAAAGTTCGCAATAATAAATTTTACAAAAGCTTTTAGCTAATTGAATGCTTAAGTTTTCAAATGAATTTATTAAACAAGTAACTCTCCATATCAATGGAAGCTAAGCAATTTGCAAAATAATCTGATAAGAAATGATATTAACAATAGTTTGTTGCATTTTGGCAATTGCTGCATTATTTTATACATTTCTAATATGGAATTTTGATTATTTGAAAAAATTGGGCATTAAGAGTCCAAGTCCGCTGTCATTTACTGGCAACTTTCCCAGTGTGTTGACACAAAAACGTCATATGACCTACAGAATATTTATGAGTGAGTTTTTATTTTCTAAAACAGGATTGAAATTTTTGTAAAAATTTTTTCATCTTTGTTTAAAAAATATATTGTATCACATTTTTTATTTTATATTTGCAAAAATTTATAGTGAGTGTGGACAGCTTTTTCAATAAGTTATTTTTTTAAATTTTTTTTTTGCTCTTTAGGAAATTTAAGCACACCGATAATTTTGTGGACTTTTTTAGCTGTCGTAGTCCTCAATTGTTGATAACAGATGGCGAATTGATGAGACGAATTTTAACCACAGATTTTAAACATTTTCCCGATAACAATATTTGCCGTATTGTGAGTACATATACATAGTGAAATTCGATATAACGAACTTCGATATAACATAAGCCCGTAATATAACGATTTTTTTTTGATTTACCTCAAAAACTTCATTATTAGAAAGTTTTTCATTGAAAAATACACTACAGCTAAAAGCCAGAATTTATTCAATGGCAAGCCTCTACAAAGCGAAGTCTTAAGTAGAGAATTTTATTAGTATTTTCTAACTAAAGTTCGGTTGCCATAATGAAGCCACTACTTTCTACATTTGTAAGCATCCTACGCGTCACTCAAAGCGACCAGCTGTTTTTTATAGCCGTTTTGATGGTTATTTTGCTGCGCAAAACGCGTCCTATGTAACTTGAAATTAAGAAAAGCGTAGAATGCATAGAATGCTTCAAACGCGTAGAATGCGTTGACGCTAAAATCAGAGAAGCGGTTTAAGAGATATGAGTGCCGAAAAAATCCTGTAAAACTTTAGGTGAATTTGGTTTTCAAGATTCGGCTACTTGCTTTCAAGACAGCGTCAGAGGCTGCAAATTTTATGTAAGAGTTACGCTTTGCGAGAAGTTCCTGGAATGGCCTACAATGTCAACCGTAATCCCATATTTTTTTTATTTTTGTCGGTGATAAAATTTTTAAAATATTTTTTTCTCTGTGTCACTGTGCGCCGTAGCCTATAAGAAAATAATAACACCGTTTTTATCTCTTATCGCATTAAAAATAATCATATTTTTTAATATATACATATTTAATAACAATTTAATGCTAAGAAATTTTAACTACTACTTCTTTTATTGATTCCATTTGTACGCTGTATTGATGGAATTGTTTTTTCAATTACAATTTATATCTTATACTTTTGTTTTAATTGAAATTAATAAACAATTTAAAAGCTTTATTAAGCTTTCACAGAATTGTAGAATAAATTTCAATATCACTTTAAACGGATTTTTTCAGTCGCGCTGAACGGTTGCTACGTTTTAGTTTCATCAGTAACGAAAAAAAGACAACAAATATAAGATGTTACTTAATATCCTTGCCTTTTGCTTTGGATTGGGGTTCCTATTTTATCTTTTCCTAATCTGGAATTTCAATTATTGGAAGCGACGTGGTGTAAATGGGCCAAAGCCAAAACCATTTCTCGGTAGCTTTCCAAGTGTTTTTACTCAAAAAAGGCACATGATCATGGATATTACAGATATTTATGAGTGCGTAATTCCTCCAAAATGATCCTCAGTGCGGTTTCTACAGTTTATGCAATCGAAAACTAAAATTTGTTTAAGTGATTTTTTGTTTTTTAATTTTCCACTTGGTTAAAGATTTGGATTATAACAACCGCACTTTAATCACTTTTTTTAATGTACATAATGTTACCTTAATACATAAAGGGCCTAACTCGTTATTATTTTTTTTTATTGCTTATTTATTATATTTCGCTACGTCACTCTCGGTACAAGCAAAAAAAAAAAAACAACTGATGTGAATAAAAATCAGTTATGCCCTTTTTATATTAAGCTCTATTTGATTATCTGCTAGTAAAAACATAAAATTAATTTTTTTCATCAGATCTTACAAAAATACAGATAATTTTGTTGGTGTTTTCAATTGTCGCAGTCCCCAATTGCTGATTACCAACGCAGAATTGGTTCGTCGCATATTAGTTACAGATTTCAAACATTACCATGATAATGAAGTTTCAATATTTGTGAGTACAATTTTCGTTTATCTTTTTAAATATGTATGTGTATATTATAGTATTAAATTGATGAATTGATTGAGATGCAAATAAAAGTGGCACACCTTAATTTAAATCGGCATTGTTATATGTTATATCATGTACATATGTACATACATGCATTGCACATAATATATTTTAATAAAATTTAATTAAAATGTTTGTTAAAATTATGATGGGTGATAGGGTGGGTCGCTTTAATTTGTTTTATAAATTTTGCTATATACATATGTACATATATAGTGAGCGCAACCACACATTGTCTAATTGAATGTTTCAGAGACTTTAAATCAAAACAAAACTTTCAAGATTTAATCAAACACTAACTAACAACCCTAACCCACTGTGCAATAACTAAAAATATTTCCAGAGGTGATGTGTTTAGTTTTGGCCCACTGTAACTCATAACTACATCCATTTTTTCGCACAATTTTAAAATAAATTTGATCAGAACATAAAAATTTTATATCTGTGGTCTGTTGATAAAACAACTTAAGTATAATTTTTAAAATGTTCATTAGAAGAAAAAATAATATTAAAGAGATGAATAAAAATTTTTTTATGCCTTAATTAAAATGTTTCCTAATTTAAGAGAACAATGTTTTGCCCAAAAACAAATATATTTTTCATGTCCTTTAAATAAAAGTTATTGGAGAAAAAAGATAACAACTGCCAGCAAAGCCTTTTGAAAGTCGGTGCAGTTATGAGATATTTCTTTGCACATGAGTACCTTTCCTCCACCACGCATCCATCGCTACAAGCCTTCCTTGAGCTACATCAAATTTCCAGACATTTGCTTTTTTAGTTGCGCAGATATGTGAATATTTTTAATTACTTTGTATGGAGCATAGCCCTTTCCCCGTTGCTTTAACTTGTATTTCATTCTTGGAGTAACCCACAGTGTTTTAGTTGCACAGATTTGTGAACTATAATAATTTCTTTGTATGGTGGCTACCCGTTCAAATCCACACCCTTACTTACCCCCCACCTAACCTAACGCTACAAGATTTTGCTGAAAAATGTATTGTATTCTAGGAGTAACCAACATCGAGTTTTCAGACAATTACTATTTTCGTTTCTCAGATATGTGAATATTAATATTTACTTTGTGATGGGGTATCATTTCACCGTTCAATATTAAAAAAAATTCCTAAGTGAATTACCAAGCGGCTTCCTATAAGTTGCTGTGCACATATTACATAACGCGCAGAGATTTTATACCCCCCCCCCCCTCACAGTAACGCTTTTTAATAATTTTTCAGTGCAAAATGTCCAATCCGTAACAAATCTTTAACCCCCCCCCCCCCCCCTTTTTAGCGTTACGTAATATGTGCACAGCCCCTAAGGAAAGCTATAGGAAAAAGTTTGAAAATTTTATACAATACACAACCACACATACAATTCAAAATTGTGCTGTTGTATGGACATACTTATTTCTATCAATTTAGTTCCTTCACTTAATTGTAAATAAAATCAACAATTCTGAATTGAATTTCATGATATCTATATAGCTTACTTTGTTCCTTAGACATCTGTCTTTAAGAACAGATTATAAAATTTAAAATGGTAGCAGTTTAAATTGTACGATTTTTTATAAAGAAAAATTTACTAAATTTTGAATGAAAACAACTTTTCGTCACTAATATCTAAATAAATCCGAAACAACTCGAACAAACCGTTTCCAAATTATGTATATTGAAATATATTAGCTACGCTCATAAAAAAAAAAAATTTGTACCTGATAGACAAATACTGAAAACCGATTTCCATTCAGCACATTAATAAGGTCCTCCAATAAGTTTTACTTAAAGAACATTTTCGTTGCAGAACAAAGTACAATTAACCGATTTCGATAATAACAACTATAAATTTCTTTTAAAGTTTGCATGCAAACAAAGTTTAGAAAAAAACCATTTACTTTCAGGTTGATGAAAAATCAGATTCAATATTTTCTGAAAATCCATTTATGTTAACTGGTGACAAATGGAAAGAGAGAAGAGCAGAAATAACACCAGGTTTTACACAAAATAGGGTAAGACAAACAATATTTATTTTGCAAATAAATAAACAAATATACATATGTCTAACTTATTGTAAATCTTCAGATAAAAACCGTATTTCCGGTAACCAAAAAGGTCTGTACAAATTTAACCGATTATATTGAAAAAGAAAACAAAGTGGGATGTAAAGATGGCATTGACGCCAAAGATGTAAGTCATGTTGATGAAAACTAATAATACTTTTATTAATTATATTTAAATACAATTTTTATGATATTATAACGATCATGCATATCGTTGCCTGAATATAGAAATTGGTAAAAAGTTCAAAAACTTCAAAATTGTAATAGGCAGAGAAACCGGAAATATGTATTCAAATGCTCCCAAAATTACAAAAGCTTGCTCTTAAAAGTCAAATAAGTTTTTTTTGGGAACAAAAATTTTTAAATTTGAAAAATTGCAAAAAATGTTCAATTACTTTGTTTGGTTTCTTTTTCTAAAAAAAAAAATATCAACATTTAAAAAATTCAAAACATTGAGGTAAAACAAGAAAAAACACTGAAAAGTAAAAAATGGCTTAAATATGCATTGTAGTATTATGCTATAAAAAGTAAAATATGCAAAAATATGTACTAAAAAAAATTGATAACAAAATTCTTAAAAATTTCTGAGCCGTATAAATATATTATTTATACATTAATCGCACAGGAAAATAAATATGAAATTGCATATTTGCGGTTTCTCTGGTAATAAGTTTGATACTTTCTATATCAAGTTAACGATATACATATATTTATTTGGGCTCGAGTTCAATACGGAAAACGAAAATTTTTTTTAGTTAATTTTTTAAATGTATTGTGACTACAGAACAGATAGCAGTGAATGAAACTACTAGTTACAGGAAGATACGTCCGCGTTCGTCCAGCTTACCACACACCTTACCCCCGTAATTAAATCTATTAATCATGTGATTAAAAACAAATCTTTAAGAAATTAGATTAATTGAAAATATGAATTTTAATTGGATCAACCAAAGAACGATTAAGCAAAAAATATTCATTCATCGATAAAATACATGCATATGTATGTACATACTCCTAAGTACAGTGAATTGATGAATAAAAATTTTAAAACAAATCAATTATTAATATTTTGACATTTCTTTTTTCTTCCTCGACAGCTGTGTTTACGTTTTACCTGTGAGGTGGTTAGCGATTGTGTTTTAGGTATACAAGCCAATAGCTTCACTGAAAAGTCCGCTCCAATATTTGATAATGCTAATAAAATGTTCCAACAATCGTTTTTAATAGTCTTATATATGACTTTAGCCGGTTTAATACCCGCCTTGACAAAAATAAAAAAATTGCGCTTTGTAGCAAAATCCATAGAGGATTTTTTCGTTGATTTAATGCGAAATTCTTTAAGTTTAAGAAAAACTCAACGAGAAAATGGCATCAATGAAGATCGCGTTGATTTCATGAACTTCTTGTTAGATTTGCAAGAGAAAAAGAATCTGACAATACCACAGTTGACGGCACATACCATGACGTTTTTAGTTGATGGATTTGAGACAACAGCTGGAGTATTATCGCACTGTTTATTGCTGGTAAAATATGTGTCTTTTTGGAAACTTTTATTATTCCATATTTATTTTGTGACATCTGTTTGTTATTGCAGCTGGGTCGTAATACCGACAACCAAAATAAGTTACGGCATGAAATTTTGGAAAAATTAGCTGATGACAACAACGATTTTGATACAATTATGGACTTGGAATATTTGGATGCTTGTTTACATGGTTAATTGGGTTGAGTTCTTAGTGAATAACAAATATTAAATTTATTTATTGTAGAAACCTTACGAATTTTTTCACCTGCTTCGCATCTGGTTAAACTTTGCACTGAACCCGCCGAATTGGTAAATAAAAATGGTCGTACTCTAGATGTTCCTGCAGGAACCCGTGTAATCTTACCCATATACGCCATAATGATGGATGAGAATCACTATGAAAATGCGCAAAATTTCGAGCCCGAACGTTTTATGAATGGTGGTCTTAAAATGTATAGAGACAAGGGCGTTTTTCTTGGCTTTGGCGATGGACCCCGTGTATGCTTGGGTAAGAAGTCAATAGAAATTTCAATTCATTTCAATTTTAAATTTTCTGGCTATACCTAGAAGTTTTCATTAATGTCAAGCTAAAACAGTTCGAACACTTATGTAGATGTAACTTTAAATTTAGATTAAATAAAAGTTTCTTGCATTTTAAAATTTTTTTTTTGCTTTAATTGATATTCGACAACTGAAGCACAGCCGCGAATAACGTTGTAAGTGACAAATTGCAAATTGTTCAGGAGAGTAAAAAAACATTTTTTAAAGGCAAAATTATATATATTTTAAATTTTTTTTTACCTTCTCAAAAATGATAATAATAAAAACTTATATTCCAAAAATCAAGAAATTTTAATTTGAAATTACATGTTAATTTACTGTTTAAAAATTTTTTTAGTGGAAAAACGTTTTATATCCAAGGCGCGATGTCAGTTAAAACGTTATTCCACTACAGCAAGCATCATGAAAAATGGCTTTTAAAACGTTATTCCACGTTGCAAAATGTTATTGTCGCAAAGAAAACATTCCTATTAAAGACAATTTTGTTTAATTGATTTATATTCTTTAAATAAAGGATAAATTATAAAATTTTATATATTTATAACAAATAAAAACTAATTCAACATCAAAACAAAAATTTGTATCAAGAAAATTAAATTCGAAAATTAATTCGATTAAAGACGATAAAAAACCTGTTTGTTCATTGTATTTTTTTTCATAGAAATGATAAAAATGTTGCTGTATTTGACTTATGCTAATTTTTTTACAAATTAAGTAGCATTGGCAATCACAAAGCTATATAACAAAAATTAAAATAAAAAATAAAATGTTGCGGACTTAAAACGTTTTTCCATGTTACCTGCTCTGGAGCGTTTTTTTTAGGTATACTTTTATTTTTTCTTGTTATATACGCATTTCCACTATTTCTCAACCTTATAATTTTATTGTCTTTCCAATTTTCAACATCAACTTTCCTTTTTGTACCTCTGTTCCACTTATCAATTACTTTCGATAATTCCGTTCGCATCATTTTGAATGTAACTTACAACGTTCTTCCACTGACTGTCTTTTTCTAACTGCATTTCGATAGCGATAAGGAGCATAATTTTGGCTAATTTGGTGTTTGAGTAATGTAAGAGAGTAATGTTAACGGTAATATGCAAAAAAACATGTTTTGCAAAAAATGGCATTTGAAACGTTATTCGCGGCTGTGCTTCAACTATTATTCGAAGCTTTGGATCTTTTTCATAAAAAAAATTAATAAATTTTATTTAAATATTAGAATTTTTCAATTGCAAATGCATGAAATATATTTTCGAAAATGTTCTATAATCATTAGTCGCAGTTATCAAAGTCCAAGATCTAGAATATGGACAATTATGTCGTCCATTGTATGAAAATTAACTAAAAAAATATTTCCACCACATGAATTTCTTCTTCATTCTTGCAGGTATGCGTTTCGCTTTAACTCAAATCAAGGCAGCTATTGTGGCAATTTTGCTCAAGTATAAAATTAATGTGAATTCTAAAACCCGCCAAGACAATAAATTGGATCCAACATATTTTCTGCTGCGTTTGGATGGCGGTATTTGGTTAGATTTCGAAAAGATTAATTAAATCAACTTTCATTATATGTTAAAAATTATGTTGAATTTATTTATGTTGAACTGGCACTAAAAACCACAACATATCACCTGCATATCAAGTCATTAATAACAAAAAAAAAATAATTATATACATATGTATTATGTTAAATAATTTTTGGCTTAAAGTCCTTTTTAATAAAAATTAAGTTATATGCATATATAATTTTATTTATTATTCAGAAATTTCCAAAGAAAAACTTTGTTTTCTTCCACAACCTTTATACAACATCTATCCTCTATCATCTATCCATATATAATTTTATTTATTATTCAGAAATTTCCAAAGAAAAACTTTGTTTTCTTCCACAACCTTTATACAACATCTATCCTCTCTCATTAGCTGACAAAATAAATGATTTATTAAGGCAAATTGAGAAATAAAATTCCAAATAAAGCATTTAATTTATTATTTTCTTGGTTCTTTGGTTGGCAAGAAAAGTACATACATACATATGTATGTAAATGTTTTAAAATTTAGTGCAAAAATCTTTGCAATGGCAATAGTTGTCTAATCTGGCAACTCATATAAACAAACATGCTTCCGTGCCCCCTATACTTTTTTCGACAATTTTCAATATTATTACTACAGAAAATAATGGTTTTAGTCTTGACTAAATTAGTTGTTATCAATAACCAACAGACTTAACTTTAGTTATCACTAAAATGACACTACTGCTAAATGAAAAGTAAATAAATATATAAAGCTATCAAAACATGCGTAAGCGAATGCAATATATGTACACATCAAGGCGAATTTACTTAACAGAGTAAATTCGCCTTGAAACATGTACTTGTGCACACATAAATAAAACAAACAACAACAATCTTGTTATACATACCGAATTTCACAGGTGGACGTCTTGCAATTAAATTAATACAATAAGAATACTTAAACAAACCAATCATTTTGAATTTTTTACACATTAATTTTATGCTTTTTTCTTATCTTTGATTTTAACACTACCACTAGACACTTTTATTTACTTTATTTCACTTGTACTGCAAATATATGTATATGTAGGTACATACATACATATGTATGTATGTAAGAAAAAAATTACTTCAGCATCAACAACCGAACACTGTTGACGAACATTCTAAACTAAAATTAGAATCAACAATTCATGTATGTATGTATGGATGCATATACATACTTATGACAGCATGCACCTAGTTATGAATGGATGTACACATGCATGCATGTATGTACTTACATATGTAGTTCTTTTGAGAAATATGTATTTGACAGATTTAACTTCTCCTTTTGTATTTTGCGCGACTATTGAAATGCTTTGGAGAGGTTTGTTGAACTCAAGGCACATTTAAATGGTTGAATTGATACAATATATTAAAAAAGTTACATTTTTAAACCAAACATTTAGATTCATAAGGCCTTAGATAAGATATTCTAATATATTAGAATCGATCTAAACGAAGCTTACGACATTCAACAGAAGTGCAAATTAAATACTACAATAACTTTGTAATTAAAACGAGATTACTGCATTTACATAGGGTAAGACAAACAATATTTATTTTGCAAATAAATAAACAAATATACATATGTCTAACTTATTGTAAATCTTCAGATAAAAACCGTATTTCCGGTAACCAAAAAGGTCTGTACAAATTTAACCGATTATATTGAAAAAGAAAACAAAGTGGGATGTAAAGATGGCATTGACGCCAAAGATGTAAGTCATGTTGATGAAAACTAATAATACTTTTATTAATTATATTTAAATACAATTTTTATGATATTATAACGATCATGCATATCGTTGCCTGAATATAGAAATTGGTAAAAAGTTCAAAAACTTCAAAATTGTAATAGGCAGAGAAACCGGAAATATGTATTCAAATGCTCCCAAAATTACAAAAGCTTGCTCTTAAAAGTCAAATAAGTTTTTTTTGGGAACAAAAATTTTTAAATTTGAAAAATTGCAAAAAATGTTCAATTACTTTGTTTGGTTTCTTTTTCTAAAAAAAAAATATCAACATTTAAAAAATTCAAAACATTGAGGTAAAACAAGAAAAAACACTGAAAAGTAAAAAATGGCTTAAATATGCATTGTAGTATTATGCTATAAAAAGTAAAATATGCAAAAATATGTACTAAAAAAAATTGATAACAAAATTCTTAAAAATTTCTGAGCCGTATAAATATATTATTTATACATTAATCGCACAGGAAAATAAATATGAAATTGCATATTTGCGGTTTCTCTGGTAATAAGTTTGATACTTTCTATATCAAGTTAACGATATACATATATTTATTTGGGCTCGAGTTCAATACGGAAAACGAAAATTTTTTTTAGTTAATTTTTTAAATGTATTGTGACTACAGAACAGATAGCAGTGAATGAAACTACTAGTTACAGGAAGATACGTCCGCGTTCGTCCAGCTTACCACACACCTTACCCCCGTAATTAAATCTATTAATCATGTGATTAAAAACAAATCTTTAAGAAATTAGATTAATTGAAAATATGAATTTTAATTGGATCAACCAAAGAACGATTAAGCAAAAAATATTCATTCATCGATAAAATACATGCATATGTATGTACATACTCCTAAGTACAGTGAATTGATGAATAAAAATTTTAAAACAAATCAATTATTAATATTTTGACATTTCTTTTTTCTTCCTCGACAGCTGTGTTTACGTTTTACCTGTGAGGTGGTTAGCGATTGTGTTTTAGGTATACAAGCCAATAGCTTCACTGAAAAGTCCGCTCCAATATTTGATAATGCTAATAAAATGTTCCAACAATCGTTTTTAATAGTCTTATATATGACTTTAGCCGGTTTAATACCCGCCTTGACAAAAATAAAAAAATTGCGCTTTGTAGCAAAATCCATAGAGGATTTTTTCGTTGATTTAATGCGAAATTCTTTAAGTTTAAGAAAAACTCAACGAGAAAATGGCATCAATGAAGATCGCGTTGATTTCATGAACTTCTTGTTAGATTTGCAAGAGAAAAAGAATCTGACAATACCACAGTTGACGGCACATACCATGACGTTTTTAGTTGATGGATTTGAGACAACAGCTGGAGTATTATCGCACTGTTTATTGCTGGTAAAATATGTGTCTTTTTGGAAACTTTTATTATTCCATATTTATTTTGTGACATCTGTTTGTTATTGCAGCTGGGTCGTAATACCGACAACCAAAATAAGTTACGGCATGAAATTTTGGAAAAATTAGCTGATGACAACAACGATTTTGATACAATTATGGACTTGGAATATTTGGATGCTTGTTTACATGGTTAATTGGGTTGAGTTCTTAGTGAATAACAAATATTAAATTTATTTATTGTAGAAACCTTACGAATTTTTTCACCTGCTTCGCATCTGGTTAAACTTTGCACTGAACCCGCCGAATTGGTAAATAAAAATGGTCGTACTCTAGATGTTCCTGCAGGAACCCGTGTAATCTTACCCATATACGCCATAATGATGGATGAGAATCACTATGAAAATGCGCAAAATTTCGAGCCCGAACGTTTTATGAATGGTGGTCTTAAAATGTATAGAGACAAGGGCGTTTTTCTTGGCTTTGGCGATGGACCCCGTGTATGCTTGGGTAAGAAGTCAATAGAAATTTCAATTCATTTCAATTTTAAATTTTCTGGCTATACCTAGAAGTTTTCATTAATGTCAAGCTAAAACAGTTCGAACACTTATGTAGATGTAACTTTAAATTTAGATTAAATAAAAGTTTCTTGCATTTTAAAATTTTTTTTTTGCTTTAATTGATATTCGACAACTATTATTCGAAGCTTTGGATCTTTTTCATAAAAAAAATTAATAAATTTTATTTAAATATTAGAATTTTTCAATTGCAAATGCATGAAATATATTTTCGAAAATGTTCTATAATCATTAGTCGCAGTTATCAAAGTCCAAGATCTAGAATATGGACAATTATGTCGTCCATTGTATGAAAATTAACTAAAAAAATATTTCCACCACATGAATTTCTTTTTCATTCTTGCAGGTATGCGTTTCGCTTTAACTCAAATCAAGGCAGCTATTGTGGCAATTTTGCTCAAGTATAAAATTAATGTGAATTCTAAAACCCGCCAAGACAATAAATTGGATCCAACATATTTTCTGCTGCGTTTGGATGGCGGTATTTGGTTAGATTTCGAAAAGATTAATTAAATCAACTTTCATTATATGTTAAAAATTATGTTGAATTTATTTATGTTGAACTGGCACTAAAAACCACAACATATCACCTGCATATCAAGTCATTAATAACAAAAAAAAAAATAATTATATACATATGTATTATGTTAAATAATTTTTGGCTTAAAGTCCTTTTTAATAAAAATTAAGTTATATGCATATATAATTTTATTTATTATTCAGAAATTTCCAAAGAAAAACTTTGTTTTCTTCCACAACCTTTATACAACATCTATCCTCTATCATCTATCCATATATAATTTTATTTATTATTCAGAAATTTCCAAAGAAAAACTTTGTTTTCTTCCACAACCTTTATACAACATCTATCCTCTCTCATTAGCTGACAAAATAAATGATTTATTAAGGCAAATTGAGAAATAAAATTCCAAATAAAGCATTTAATTTATTATTTTCTTGGTTCTTTGGTTGGCAAGAAAAGTACATACATACATATGTATGTAAATGTTTTAAAATTTAGTGCAAAAATCTTTGCAATGGCAATAGTTGTCTAATCTGGCAACTCATATAAACAAACATGCTTCCGTGCCCCCTATACTTTTTTCGACAATTTTCAATATTATTACTACAGAAAATAATGGTTTTAGTCTTGACTAAATTAGTTGTTATCAATAACCAACAGACTTAACTTTAGTTATCACTAAAATGACACTACTGCTAAATGAAAAGTAAATAAATATATAAAGCTATCAAAACATGCGTAAGCGAATGCAATATATGTACACATCAAGGCGAATTTACTTAACAGAGTAAATTCGCCTTGAAACATGTACTTGTGCACACATATATAAAACAAACAACAACAATCTTGTTATACATACCGAATTTCACAGGTGGACGTCTTGCAATTAAATTAATACAATAAGAATACTTAAACAAACCAATCATTTTGAATTTTTTACACATTAATTTTATGCTTTTTTCTTATCTTTGATTTTAACACTACCACTAGACACTTTTATTTACTTTATTTCACTTTTACTGCAAATATATGTATATGTAGGTACATACATACATATGTATGTATGTAAGAAAAAAATTACTTCAGCATCAACAACCGAACACTGTTGACGAACATTCTAAACTAAAATTAGAATCAACAATTCATGTATGTATGTATGGATGCATATACATACTTATGACAGCATGCACCTAGTTATGAATGGATGTACACATGCATGCATGTATGTACTTACATATGTAGTTCTTTTGAGAAATATGTATTTGACAGATTTAACTTCTCCTTTTGTATTTTGCGCGACTATTGAAATGCTTTGGAGAGGTTTGTTGAACTCAAGGCACATTTAAATGGTTGAATTGATACAATATATTAAAAAAGTTACATTTTTAAACCAAACATTTAGATTCATAAGGCCTTAGATAAGATATTCTAATATATTAGAATCGATCTAAACGAAGCTTACGACATTCAACAGAAGTGCAAATTAAATACTACAATAACTTTGTAATTAAAACGAGATTACTGCATTTACTTTATTACTATGTGCAATAGGTTATTGTATCCTTATTAACTAGCCTATGGGTGACTTTGTTGCAACTTTAATTCGTGGGAAAAGACTGGTGAAACTGGTAGTGGAAGTACCATACCTGTAAAAGTAGTGGGGGGAAACTAGAGCAATTTTAAACAAAAATTTAAACGAAATACCCCCACTGTACAAGCAAATTTTTTTAATATAAAATATATCTGGCTCAAGTACAGTAATTGGACTAGTATTGAAGAAATTACTACCACCGGACAATTAATTACCTTAAGTTTAGATCGGGAGCATATCACGGCAATTGAGCCCAGCAATAACAACATCATGTTAAAGTAACAGGTCCCTCCCATATACAGTTACAGAATATCGACTAACGGTTGTTAGTCCTTGAGAATCTGTCGCTGGACTTCTCTTGTGCTAAGTTTTCTTCTTTCTAGAATAGTGATGCTAATAAAATTGCAATGAGAGCTGCAATCAACCACTACTCACTACCGTTACAATACAGCTGAGGCAACTTTATTTAACGGCGTAATTTTAATTAAAGAGGTCAAATTAAAATTTCCAAAAAATGTAAACCAATCGTACAAAAGGCTACGAACAACAAGTGGAAATAAAATTAATCAATGAATAAAAAAAACAATATTTCTTTGATGACTGCAACATTTGGCGCGAATAGAGAGACACGTTGTAAACAATTTCAAAATAAAACAACAACAAACTTTATTAATTTAGATAAAATGATAAAGAGAAAAATCTTCAAAAGTAAATAAAATTTAAATATGTAGGCAAAGTTAAATTGAAAAAAAAACAATCAAATAATGATCGCAGATAAAAAGCCAAAATGAAAAACACGCAATAACAATCTTATACGATTATTGACCAAGGTCAGAAGTTAGTTAACGGTAATTCCAGTTGAACACAGAAATGGTGTCGCTTCTTTCTTCACTCATGCTTTGAAGTGTTGTGATAATGATGATCCATGAATTTCTCAATATTTTTTGTTTTATTAATGAACAAAAACAATATGCGATACAATATTTTTGTTTAAGTTTTCACTATGTGTGAATGTAAAATGTTTGAAATTTATGCAAAAATGCTTAAAAATTTACAACGATCAGCGAAACATTAGCCATCATTAAGTTGTTGAGTGAGTTTTATATCAAATAAAATTTTGAAATGTTTTTTTTTTAATTTTTTTTCTTTAGACCCGCTGTCTGGCAAAGACCCAACAAAACCAAAATGTTGCTGCTTTGAGGGCAATGAAGTAACAACATTTTGTCTCAAACATAATTTTGTAGTTGATTTTTCTGCTGCTACGGATGTGAATGCTTAGTGTGGGATACCCTCAGCCATATATGGGACAAGTATAAAAACTAGACAAATGCTGGAAAGTCTTATCATTTAGGCATTAACTGTCAATAGGTTCAGTTTAGTCGTGAAATTATTGGGATTATCCGGCAAACCACAAACACTGACTGAACTAATATGAAGGTGTGTATTTAACTTTTGATGTTTTCTTTAAAGTATTTCACGCAAATTTGATAATAATGTTGTATATCATTATAGATTTTTGTTTGTTTATTGGCAATAGTTTGTGCGTGCCATGCCACATTCTTAAATCTTTTGGGAAACAAAGGAGGTGGAAGCAGCGGGGGCAGCGGACACAGTCATGTCACCTATAGCATTATTGAGCCACACTCTCATGATCATAGTCATGATCACAGTCATGATCATGGCCATCATAATAGTCATTCCAGCAGTTATTCACATGATCATGGTCACGGTCACGACCATGGCTATGGTGGTTCATCACAGGTTATTAAAGTGATTTTGCAAGCAGGTAATGGAGGTGACTATGGCGGCTCTGGTGGCTATTCGTATGCCAGTGGCAATGGGTATGGATCATCTAGCTATCCTAATGGTGGTGGAAATGCTCAAGTTTTCAAGCTAATCACTCAAAACTCTGCTGACCCCATCGCAGGAGCTTCTCATGGCAGGTCACATGGTTCATCATATGGCCCTAGCTTTGGAAATAGTGGTGGTTCTTCTGATTACAGTTCACAACTTCATGCCATTTTACCACATATTCTACAATTAATCTTACAAGATAGTTCTAATCATGGTTCCAGAGGTAATACTCCCGCAGCTGGTGGCGATGACATAAGCTCTAAGCTAATTTCTCATTTTGGAGAAATGGGCAGCGGTGTAATTAAACGCATCAAAGGAAGACCAAATAGTTACTATTCTGAGGGACATGTTGTGCAACAAGGTGTGCTGAAAAAAATCCATGTTCATTCTGCTCCCGTTCATGGGCCACCAGATCATGTTCACTCCTCGCATGGTCCCCCAGTCCATGGCTAGAAAGCGCTATCTTCCATGTGCCATTTGTGTTAAGCTCTAAATTATTGCCATTTTAATTTTAAGTAAATTATAATTGAATTATTATTTAAGAGATTATCGAAATAATTTATTTAAGTAATAAAGAATAATAAAATAAAATAAAATTTTGAAAAATACTAAACCGATTTTTTCAATAGCGCTTAATCTGAGATAAATGGAATATATCAAGAAGGATAGCAAAGAGACATAACTTGCAGTGTAGTCGTTCATACAAAATAAACATTTTGCAAATCAGGGAGTTAAGAGGGTAATCAACGTTAACAAATAAATTCAGGAAAACACACACACATACATGAAGTGTTCCGAACTTCTTTATTAATATTTTAAAATCGTTTTAAAAATTCATTGTTGTAGTTTTCAAAATAATACATAATACAAGACATCAATCAAATACTTGAATCCCTCAAAGTCGTCGTCATCATCTTGCCGTGCCCTTTAGCCCCAAAGTGCGAATTACAATATGCTGAAAGATAGCGCAGGCAATAGCCCCTCAGGAAATATATATCCAAGTAGTGTATTTTTTTAATATTTAGGGTTTTAAAGCAATTTTAATTTATAACGAAAAAAGGCTTAAAAATTTATCTTTTCCATGGTATTTCCCCAACTGGTGGCATTTATGAATGAAGTGCTATTTAAATTTTTGTTTGGGTTATTATTTCATTTCATTGGGTTCTTATTTTATTTTAAAAATTACGAATTAATTGCACATGAAACAAATTCCTAACTTTTGGCGTAGCATTTATTTCTTGTTTAGGGGTTGCCTGTTGTCATGAAAGATACGTTCATCATATTTACTTAAAATACTAGATAAACTACCGGACATACTTACGGGCACTGTACACTGTCAAAATGTTCAACATCAAGCGTTTGTACGTATGCTCGACATCAACCATATCCAATATATATATATATATATAAATTTTTGACGTTTCCGTCAAGCGTCGTCTGTGTCACACATACAAACAAATTTTCACTGGTACAATTAAAAATGCTTGATGTGATTTTGACAAATGTATACTGCCCTTTATATATATTGCTAAGCGCTATAATTCCCCCATTTATGGTATAATTTTTAAAATTCTTCATTTATGCTTATCACAGTACATTTCACTTACAAATCGATATTTTTAATTCTGTTTTTGTTTGATGGGGCTTTTTTGCTCTTTGGTCCAATCAAGTTGTATCGAAAATCATAGGGGCGAGTTGTGCCGTACGAAATATTGATTACTGTATAAATAATTTGTGATTAATTTTTAATTTATATTTTCTTTGGAATGGGTTCCTTATAGTATTATACAATTTTTTTTTCGAAATTTAGAGCTGCTCACTCGATATATTGATTTTCGTGTATCTCCAACATTTCTACTCGTAGACTGATGCTCAAATTTAATTTTATGTTTGATTGAGGTTTCCTTGCGATTCAATCTCATATATTGTTTAGTTTAAGTAGTTCGTAATTGTCGCGTAACTCCACCATTTATGTACCGATTAGGAAGTGTACGCATTCGTTTTGCATCCATAGAAATGAAAGTGGCCACCAGAAATAATTGTTTAATAAATAAATCCGCTATTTCCAAGCAAAATCTTACGTAACAAGAAAGTAGGTTAATCATATGTTTGAATGTCTACGAAATGGTTCGATTTAGGTGAAACATGCATGATTTTAGCACAGGCATGACATTGGAGATCATGTGTTTATGCACCAATTTAAATAAAAAGCAATACTTCATAACGCATGACCTAAACCAATACGAAATCGATGATTTAGATACGTTTTTTCATTGGTAAAACAAATCAGTTCTCATACGTGACAAATATTTTTCATATAAAACAATTTTAGTGAAATGAATGGGTTTTTCAGGAGTTCGACAATGACAATTATAATGAAATCTATGAATACATTAAAGACGCATTATAAAAAATACAATCTTAAGAAGCCATGAAAAATCACTTCAATTTTATTTTGCTGGGTTATGTACCGATTTTTAATTTTTTATAATAACGGGCTTAGAACTTCCGCTTAATTGCGTCGGTTTTGCAACTTATTCGATTGGATTTTTGTGTTGAAGTTTGTTGTTTTTGCCATTATTATTATTACGAGGAGGGTATAAAATTTCCTAAAACAGTGAAAAGTATTTTTTATATATGTATGTACATCCAGTCATAACCGCAAAAATAGCTTAAGCGACAAAAACAACTTTAGCTTAAGCGATAAGCCGATGTGAAGAAAATTTACAAGCAAAGCATCAATGCACTCTTAAACTTAAGTAGAGTTTATTATAAATTCGTAACGGTTCCTAATTTTGCCAATTATTTCATTTCTTAAAAAAAAAACTAAAATTGAAAGTCATGTCGTCATGTTGTCTTGGCATATATCATATTAATATGCCTTGCAAATTCTTAAGTTATGTATATACTGCGAAACTTCTCATAACGCACACCTCCCGCAGCCGGACAATTATTGTACATACATATACATATATCTAAAATTAAAATAAAAGTATGTATACCCCTCCTATAACGACGATGATTGTCCGGTTTTGGGAAGTTTTACTGTACATATTAAAAAATCGACAGAAATAATTGCCCAATTAACTATTTACATAGAACACTAATACATATAACCATTTCAATTACTAAGACTTCAGATTCAATTAATTGTTTTGTTTAAGCACGTGTTAAGCAAGATCATCATTAACCTGCATTATGCTTTCTATTTAGAAATTTCAGCCTTAGTGACAGTTTCCAAATTTTTATTACATAATAGTGTAACATACATATGTATGCACATATGTCACAATATTATCAATTAAAAAGTTATAAAAATTTTAAACACGTTATTTCAAACTTGCAACAGTTACTAAATTAAACAGCATTTAAATATCGATATATAAAAAAATTACCGACATTCCATTTTAAGTGGCATTTAAATGGTATTAGTATTAATTACGGTATACATAGTTTGCCAACATTTAATATTTTAAATATCAGTATTATTTTTCTGGTCGATAAAACTTAACTGATCTGTACATGTAGGAAAAATATAAAATTATGCTCATATTCATGTTTGACATAAATTGACGTAACATTTTTCCAAGGTCATTCAGAAAACGAACACATCCCGACTTTTACACACGAATAACTAATAAAAAAAAAATACCTCGTAACCTAAACTTTTATAAAATATTTAAATATTATTAAATTCAAATCTAAATGTAAGACGAAAGATATTTTGTAGGCTTACACCTTTTTCTTTAATTAAGCCTTAAAAAGCACCATTTTATGGCCACCAATGATGCTTTTTCTTCATCAAGCAGAAAAACAACGTCCATTAACAAAAGCAATTTAAAAACATAAATTATGCAAAATAATTTAATAGAAAATCAAGTTTGTTGTTGTTGTATACGATTTGTAAGAAATTTTGTATTATTGGTGTGTCGGGGCATTTGAATTTGTTTAATAAAAATGGGAATAATAAAAGAGTCACAATAAAGTTTAAACAAAACTGGAAATGAAAATGTTGCAAGTGAATTTTTAATTATGTGAAGAAATTATGAAAATAATTTAACAAGATGGACAAATGGAACCAACTTGTTTATTTTAAACGATTTTGTAAACGTCACTTGTCCCTTTGGCACGAAGAAAACCATAGACCCGATATTTTTGTTTTTCCCGTAGTAGAGTACAAATGAATTAAAAGAGTTCGCAGCACAGTGCCAAATTATACAAGTAAATATCTAGGCGCACGGTAGTGCGCCAGGCCAAGTTCTGCCGCACAGTGTGTATATTTACACGAAACCATTCGAGCTGTTTTTACCCCCCTCATAACTTTGCTCCCCCTGATCATAATATAATGAAACTTGAAACATAAGGTCTCCCCACAGAGGTGACCTCACAGGTTAAATTTGAAAGTTCTACTATAAAAGCTTCCCGAGATATTAAGGTGTGAAAAGTCCATATTTTAGTACATATTCACTGACTCACTGACTCATCAATATTATTGGGCACTTCCAGTAAAGCTAGAGAGCTGAAGCTTGGTACACAGGTAGGTCTTGGTGAGAAAATAACCAGAAAAATCTGAAAACGGCCACTTTCCACCCGGGGGGGACTAGGGTCACCCTTCTTTGTATGGGGCACTTCCAGTATAGCTAGAAAGCTGAAATTTGGTACACAGGCAGGTAGTGATGAGAAATTACCGAAAATGATTTTTTAACGGGCACTTTTCATCTGGGGGGACAATCATGCCCCTTCTTTGTATGGGGCACTTCTAGTAGAGCTAGAAAGCTTAAATTTCGTACACAGGTATGTCCTGATGAGAAATTAACAAAAATAATTTTTAAACGGGCACTTTTCACCTGGGGGGACTAGGGATCCCTTATTTGTATGGGGCATTTCCAGTTTAGCTAGAAAGCTGAAATTTGGTACACAGGTAGGTCCTGATAAGAAATTAACGAAAATGATTTTTAAACCGGCACTTTTCATCTGGTGCGACTATGGTGCCCCTTCCTTCCCCTTTCTAGTATAGCTAGAAAGCTAAAATTTTCTACACAGGTAGGCCCACATAAGCAATACATATAAATATTTATACAAAAACAACTTAGAAAAAAGAGTGAGATCCACACAAAAACATAAATGTGAAAATAAGGCCAAGTTCGTATCCAAAAAGTTTAGGCCGTAAAAAGTACTGAGATCAAAATAAGAACCAAGTTCTTGATAGGTACAATTCCATCTCATTTCTAAGCAACCTATAAGCTTGGCAATATTTTTCCAAGAATTCTTTCCCATATTAGAAAGGCAAACAAATTTTGCCAAGCTCACAGGTTGCCTAGGCCGAAACTTTTTGGATACGAACTTGGCCTTATTTTCACATTTATGTTTTTGTGTGGATTTAGATTATTTAAGTTTTCTATATGCACACTTATTTCTTTAAAGGTCTATTTAAAAATGTTGTTTTCGAATTATATTTTAATTAAGTGCATAAAGCGTGCGTTATCCGAATTCATATCGATTTTTTTTTTAAAAGTACTTCCAAATCGAAAATCTTATCAATTCTTAAACACAAAAAACCAACGTCAACTGCAACAAATTTGATGAAAATTTGTTCGTTTCTCGAAAAATAGCCCCAAAAGTGTTTGTCAAATTGATTTTAAAATTCACATGCTTTAAATTTGATCTTAATTGATTAAGTAGCTCAAGAGATATCGGTGTTGACAAACTAATTTTTTTTGTGAGAGAGAACCGCATATATAAAATTAAATTTGTCGGAAATGGAACTCAATCCATATTTTAATACTGCAGGAATCGAAAAGAATTTTCGGAATGAAACCATATTAAAAATTTACAAACGGAAAAATTTAATTTATTTAAAAATGGTTTCATTTCAAAAAATAGTTTAGTGTTTTTATTTTTTTTTTTTGAACAACCAAAATACGGATTTTTTTTAACTATTTTCTGTAAAAAAAAAAAATTCATTAACTTAAACAATGTTTTGTTCGAAATTATAAATCACATATTTCGCAGTCTTCTTTAATCTATTTAAAGAAGAAAGAAAGTGTATCGACAGAAACTCTGTCCGAATCGTACTGTTTAGGAATTGGATTTTTTCAAGTAATTTATGAATGTAGCAGTGACGATGGCAATAAGCCCAGTTATGAATATACCAATGGAATGAGTTGGTCACATTTCATTCATAAAACTTAATTATAATTAGTAATAAATTTTTGATGCACGAACTCCAAAAAATATATAGAAAATTACTTTTCGCTGAAGATGATTTTAATTATGAATGACAAGTTTAAAAAAAAAATTAGTGTAAAGTTACACCAACAACAAATATTTTGGGTGCAAGTTTTATGGGAAATGAAAATCTATTGTTATAAGATTTTTTTTTTTCTTGCACCAAAATGATGGCGATCAGTATAAAAACTCTGGTTTTGTCATCAATTGACATTCAGTTGTGTGATATTTTTTAAGAGATAGGCGCAAGCAATCTTAGCAACATTAAGCGGAGGGATTATCAAAATGAAGGTAAATAATGTTGGTGGAGTGAAAGAAAATACTTTATAATGGAAGATATTCTATTTTTTTTTTATATCTAACAGTTGTTTTTATGTATTTGTGCCTTATTGGCCGTTTCCATTGCTGGTGTTTTGGGTGTTGGCGGCGGTGGCCATGACCATGGACACGACCATCACCATGACCATGGACACGATCATCACCATGGCCCTCATCATGGACACAGTCATGATCATGGCAATAGCGGACCCGCTCAAGTTATAAGGGTGAAAGTTATCCATGAAGGTAATGGTGACAGTTACGGTAGTGGTAACGGACATGGTGCAGATCCTTCTACACGTATTATTAGAGTCATACATCAAGAATCTTCTGGTAGTCAAGGAGGTTATGGAGCTGGAGCTCAAGTTATTAAAGTTATACACCAACAATCCGGGCCATCTCCTGGATATGGTAATCAGGGTGGCCATGGAGGTTATGGCTCTGCTGGTGCTCCACAAGTTATCAGAGTTATTCACCAACAAGCTGCTCCATCGGATGGTGGTTACAACAACGATCCAGGTTATGGTTCGGCACTTGGTCCTGTTTCTGCCCCCGTTATAAGAGTGATTCACCAAAATTCTGGTGGCTCTTCAGGCTCTGCTATACAACAACAATATGCTGCTCCAGCCAAAGTTATTAGGGTAATTCATGAGCATGCGCAAGGTCAGCAAAGTGAACCAGGTGGATCTTTTGCTAGTCCCAGTTCAATTGCTCCTGATAATAATTATTTGCCTCCGCTGCCGCCATCAGGACCAGTGGCACAAAACAGCAATCCAAGTTTTCAACAAACCGCTCCTGGCTATCAATATCTTCCACCAGTTTCTCAATATAATGCTCCAGCAGCATCTTTCGTTGCACCTCAGTCAATTGGAGGTCCTGCTCATGTTCCGGCGCAATCCTACGGACCAGCACATAAATAAGCTTTATTTTCATCAGTTTTTCTCTTAGAGAAAAAGTAATGATCAGTGCAGATTAACGACCATTCGGAAATTAATACGCAGATAAACTCAAGTTTATTCACTTGCCATACACCCATCATTATCATAAAAACTTAAAACTAATCATTATGTACCTGCATTTTGTTAAGCTATAAATCTATTATGTGAATTTAAGTAGTCCGGAAAAAATTTATTAACTTATAAATAAAATTAATGTTTTAATTAAGCAAAAAAAAAATATATATATATATATAAATAGTAATCAGCGTCTAAATTAAAAAAAGAAAAACTTTTTTAGAGAGTTGTTTGTAATTAAGTATTAGATGAGCGATTAAGTTAAATTTAATGTTTTTAGTTACTCTTCGAGTTGACTTTTTTCTCTTGTTTTTTGCTAGTTTAGCTGCCAATGTTTAATCATAAATTAGCAAAAAAAATTTATTCAATAAACTTAGACTAAATAAAAATGTAAATTTAGCTTAATCTCTACTACCGTACTTAAAAATCCACTCTTAGAGTGCTACATCTGTTATTTATACTGTTATAACACACCAACAGAATTGTTAGTTTCTATTTTAGATTTCTTGCCAAATGGCTTCTTGTCCAATACATAAAATAATGTAATTTTAGTAATAAAGGCATTTTAGTAATAATGTTATTTTATATTACCCTACGTGACCATTTACTGAATTATTGACTTACCATTTATATAATCGCGTGTCCAGGAAGCATATTTAAGATTTCTTCTCTTTTATCGAATCTATTTTTTAAATTTTGCAATCAAACGCACAAAAAACACACTTAATTAACAGAACTTGCCCCAAAAGCCATATGTACATATGTATGTACATATGTATGTAAATATGTATATTCTGTTTAAACTTTAATGAAACCACAACACTGCAACTTTTTAATAAAGATTAAATTTAATTATTAATTTTACTATTGTACTCATATATTTATATTTAATTAACTTTCTATTGAAAATTGTTACTAAGAACATTTTCACTTATGCCGTGGTAAAAAAACCGCGGAAACTAACAAACAGTAACTGTCAAAATCATAAAAAAAAGTGAAGAGAAATAGAAAGAGGAAGTTAGAGAAAACGGTGCTGCCAGACAAAATAATTTATCTTCTCATAACAAACGGTATGATTGATATTCATCTGGCACAAAATGTATGTATACGTATACACAGCTGTGTGTATTAATGTTTTTTGTATTACATTTAGGAACTACCTGAGCTAATTTGCTAATGAGCAGTGGTAAGGCATAAAAGCAATATATTCAGCCATGGTGTAATAATGCATTCAGCTTTATATGACAAAAAAATCATACATATGTATGTGCATTTTTAAGACTATTTATATCATAGCTTGGGAATAATGATTAGAAATCCTAATGATTAGCAATTGGATTAGAAATTTTAATTGTGTTGAAAAATTGATTAATTATGTTTAGTTAGCCATTTTAGACGATTACTTATTGATTAGATTAGAAATAATCAAAAATCTAATCACAATTAGGGGCTGTGCACATATTACGTAACGCTCTAGGGGGGAGGGGGGGTTAAAGATTTGTTACGGATTCGAAATTTCGCACTGAAAAATTAGTAAAAAGCGTTACGAAGGGGGGGGGGGGGGAAGGGGGGTACAAAATCTCTGAAAACAGCGTTACGTAATATGTGCACAGCCCCTTAGTGACGATTAGCATTTGTAATCAAATGTAATCAAAAATAATTGATTAGATTTCTTGATTATTTTTGATTAGATCCAATATTTTTAACTATTTTTGTGAAAAGAAAATATTTATTTATTACATTTGTTGCTATATTTACATAATGTAAGTTTTTGAATACTGCATAAAATTGCATACGGTGCGGTGCATGTGTGCTGATTCTGCTTATACATATATAATTCAAAAAAAATCTAATCACAATTAGTGACGATTAGCATTTGTAATCAAATCTAATCAAAAATAATCAAGAAATCTAATCAAATATTTTTTGGATTAGTTTTGATTAGATTTGATTACAAATGCTAATCGTCACTAATTGTGATTAGATTTTTGATTATTTCTAATCTAATCAATTAGTAATCTGCAATTTTTATCAAAATTCAATTCTAATGATTAGATTATTTTATGTCTCTAATCGTAATGATTTCTAATTCTAATCGAAATTCCCAAGCTATGATTAATATACATTCATATGAACATATTTAATATGAATAATTGTACGCATACATATGTATTCGGAAATTTATTTAAAATAAAATATTTTTACTTTTGAGAATCGCATTTAAAAAACGACCCTCCACTTTTTGCCGTTCTTTACAACTCGCGCATTCCTATTTTACCCCAGATTTCACCAAATTTGCAACAATTTACGAGGTTTTTTCAAAACCTTTTCTTTATTATACTTACGATAAAATTAGCTTTTTTATTCACGGAACCATACACATGTTGTATTTTTAACGAATTAGGTATATACTCTTGATTAGACTTAAACAAAAATTATTAAAATCTATTCGGCAGCTTTGATGAGTGCTTCACAAGCTTCAATGGCAATGGCAGCTTCAGCTTTAGCCTAAAAGTAAAAATTGTTTTAACATTTAATACCTTTAATGATTTTAAACATGGTTTAATCTCACCGCATCAGTGGAGGCAGATGATAAAGCTGATTGATATTGGGACAACAATTGACGAGCTTCAGAAGTGTCAATGTCGGCAACATTATGAGCTTCTTCAGCTAAAACTTGCACAGATGAGTCTTCGTTCACGGATATGGTACCACTGGACACAAAATATTTGGAGGTTTTGCCATCGGCTTCGTAAACCTGAACGACACCAGGTTTCAAGACAGCTTAAATTCAGTATATAAAACAGTTTTAATATAGCTACAACATATGTATATAAGTCTGCATTAATTACATTATATTATCAATTAACTGCCTAACCTACGATATCGAACGATGTCGATCGCTTGATTTTTAGACGTAAAAAATCTATCTTGAGTATAACTCAGTATACTAATATACTAATGAAGACATTAATAATACATACGCACATTAAAATAAAAAGATTTATAGTATGTCAGCATTTTGTGCTGTATAGTATTTAGTACCGATATATGTATACTAGATTAATGAATACCTATATATTCCTAACATTAATCTGGGACAAGAGAATGTGGTGAACAATCCGATACCCGGATTTTTTTTAAATTTTAATCATTAATATACAAATACCAATCAATCCTATACAAATGTTTCAAATGAATACATTTAACGTTTTCTGCCATCCAATTCATACTAGCAATCCGTTCTTCGTTCCAACTTAAATTGCTGAAGATTTATGAGCAAAATAAATGAAACTTACCCAAAGTTGGAACATGTTTAGCCAAAATACCAAAGCTGCCAGAGAATGAGGGCACATCAATCTGACGCACTTCTGCGTTGTCGAAGAAAGTTTTATTTGCAGCAGCGAATGTAAGCTTCATCTCATCAGCATAACCACGACTCTGGCCGAGGCGAGCACCTCGGGTAGCCAACATACGAGCATTCTTAGCAAAAGACATGATAACCTAAGTCAGAAGTTGTATTTCCTTTAGAACATTTATTAAATTTTCCAAAAATCCGTTTTTCCAATTATGTAATTTTGTAGGTTATGACCATACAACAAAACATAATCAAATAAACATTGGTTGCATTGCCAACAATTTTACCATATACAGAAGTATCTAGTTGTTGAAAAGCCGTTGCTTGGATATAATTTACCTGCTATTTTATAGATTAGGAGCGGTTCCAGATTAATTTTTATGTAACTTTTGGTAAAACTCTTGGCTGCTGCGTTTCTCCAAAATCCGAAATGTCAGTGCGAATATTGAACAGCTGTCAATATTTGACGTTTCACAAACTTGGTACTACTTTTTCGTGAGCCGATAAAAATAATTGCCAGAGTTTACACTACGTATAAAGATTATTCATAATTATCTACTTATCCACATTTTCCAAAAGTTTTATTCCCAAGGCGAATACATCACGGATGTAGTAAATTTTACAGGTCTATAGATCTGAGCAATCCCCAGGTCTCTACCTCTTATGGTTATTGAGATATTATAGAAGCGTTTTGTTGTATATCCACTATATGTATTTAATATTAAAATTTTACACAACTTCCAAAAAACAATTTCTTATATAAATGTGAAGAAAACTTCGGCACGACGAAAAAATAATTTTCGGCTTTCGCAGTTTGTATATGAAGTCGATTTTTTTTAGATTTCGGTGGGAAATTGCACACATATATGAGCTTCAGAGGTCAGTAACTCAAAAACTATGTGTTTCCGGGAGTTTGATCATCAAATTTTCTGTTGTCCTGTGCATGCATTTTTTTATTTGGAGATATATATTATATATCCACGGCACTTATGGCAACGTGATACAAAGTTTTGAATTTATAACACCCTATAATAGCAGCCTTAAAAATTTTGTGTTTTTGAGCGGACAAGTTAAAAATATCATTTGCACTTAATTTCTGATCTAATCTTAAATAAATCTCGTATTAGATATAAATTTTTGTGAATTGCTTGTACTGAGAAACCTAACGATGGTTTTTAAATACCTATCGATTTTTTGTCACTATATTGCGGTATGTTTGACACTATATTGAATTTTGAAGAGCCAAATAGAATACGAAAAGGACTTGTTAGAGATGTTTTTTTCATATTCGCACAGGCAAAATTTGCTTTAACAAGCATACATATTTTATTTTAATCACAAATTTATATATTTCAGGACGACTTCGCTGCATAACAAATATATTTAATATTTTTTTCAGTGTATTGCAATGTTTCAGATATGGTAGCTCTGTATACATTAATAATCAATTACCTAAGTAATGCCAAGTTATAATTTTATGTACATACATACATATATTTTCCAGACGCTGTTTATCTAAAATTTGTATTGATTTGTATTGATTCATTAAACTTTTAAACTCTAAATCAGTTGGACGACAAGCTGGTTTTGTCCTTTACAATACTGTGAGTTAATTCATTATATATACCTGCAAGTAATAACCCTTACTTTGCCAAAAACTGGCGCGCTCTCTCACATAAAATAATTACCAAGTGTCAGATAATTGCAACGTTACAAAGTAAATAAATAAGAACAAGCATTAATTAAAATAATTTTAAGAACCATGTTTTATATGAATTTGCAAAGTGGTATAGATAACAACATAATCAGAAGATAAAGTGCATAAATTTATTACAAATATACAAGTGAAGAGAATTATTTTTATGCTGATAGCTGTCAAAACAATTTAAATTTAAACGATTATGCAAATGGGCGCGCTTTAGATCTCATGCTGTTGTTTTGTTTTTCTACATGTGCTGTCAAAAAAGCTAATATAAATGGTGTTTTTGTTGTTGCTTTTCGGAGATTGGTCAAAGAGAAAAGAGAACTAATTTCCTTGAGGAATGTAATTTGTTCACAATTTCAAAAAAAGAACATACAAATTTGTCGTCTTGCTCGCCATAAATACTCCACATTTGACTAAAAAATTTTGGACGAAAAGCAACGTTTTACTAGAAAAGTATAGTAATGGATTTTTTTTTTTGAAAAATTAAGAAATTACAACTTACAAATCATTTGAAAAAATTAGTGACTTTTTCATAAATAAGCATATTCTTTTTTTTAAATGAGAGTGTTGAATTGTGTTTAGTCTAAGCAAACAATACCATAAATAGACAACTAATTTTTAAAAATAAGGTGATAACACCTTAAATAATAAGGAAATTAACTAAAGCTAAAATTGTTATTTAATATAACCAATAACTATCAACAAATATCTACAGGAGAACAGACAGCAACAACATGTCATCATCAACAGCTCCCATTATAGCCAGCTCCAGTTCAACAATGAGTTTGCCATCCCGTGAAATGACAGATAATCGTTTGTTTCAATTCTATTTGGAAAGTTTTTTTAAAATTCCTAAAGACATAAGCCATGATATAATCTATTGTCAAAGATCTTTGAAAGCTCACATCAAGGTTCATCAGGTGAGTGAATGTGTCTCGGAGACGGTCATTTATATTTGCGAAACATACGCAATCAAATTTATATTAACATAATACGTACTTACATAGATAATGAATAATTTGCAAAATGATTAATAATAAAAATGCTTTTGGACGTTGGTCATCTAATTTCTTTGTTATACATAAATAATTTATTAAATTTTTAAATGATTTGTCGATATATTAAATTAAAAACAAAATGTTATTATTAAAATATTATTTTCTTTGTTAATTTTCGTTTTAGATGGTTTTAGATGTTTTTGAACAACAACCAGATGCAGTAAGTAAAAAACTTTTTTTATAAAAGTATATATACATACATATATATGTATGTATGTATGAATGGATGCAGTTAGGTGCATTTGCTTTTAACTTAATATAAATTTTCGTAATTTTTATTAATTTATTTTAATATTAATTTTATTTGATTTTGCACATTTACATACATACGTATGTACTTATGTAGTATATTAAACATAAGTATGTATGTACATATGTACATGTTTGTTTTCTTCACATCATGTGCTAGATTCACTTTTTATCTGTTTGATAACTTTCTTAGAATACTTTCACTTTCATATTTATTATTAAATTTAAATGTCCTTAGTTTTCATAACTTGTTAAAATTTTTTAATAATTTTACCATATAAAGTCTTTGTTCTCATAAAATAAACAAAACCTATAACGACGACACTCCATCAATGCGACGTGTATATTTGTGTGTCTTAAATGGCAGCTTATGTACATACATACTTACATACATATGTATGTTTTTTCGTCTTCCATTTTAATTAATTTATATATTTCACCCCTTAAGAAGTGTGAATTTTTATAAATTTTGGATTTTTATTAAATGTCTTATTTATTTTAATTAAAAAATATAGAAGAGAATCTTCAAAGGTGTGTACATATGTATGTTTTGTTGTATGTGTATAAACTTTGCAAGTTTGTTAGGATTATTGCAATGTTATAAATTTAATTATATTTGACCTTTGTAATTAATTAACCTCCTGCTTTTGCGATAAGTTCCTATATTTTTATTATTTAATATAAAATCATAAATTACATGCATTACTTTTGCTATCAGATTGTCACAAGATTAAAATAACTTCGCACATACATACATATGTACATAAGTACATACAATATTAGGTTATGTTGAATTTTTCATAAGTGAAACATACATTCATCCATACATACATAAGTATGTTCACACACTATTGCCACTTTTGTAACAAACAAATATTTTAAAAGCTAATTTCAGAAATTCTCCCAATTATGATTATTATTTAATTAAATTTTTTTATGTTGTTTCCTTAAATTATAGAGGGAAGTTAGTTATGTTCATTTGTAGGTACATACATATGTACATATGTATGTAGGTATGTATATCATATACATTCATATGTATTTAGCTATACAATATTTTGGGCCTACTAGATATTTAGAACAGCGCCTAATGCGGTAAAATTTTAAGGTTTTTTGTGGTACCTATAGAAAAAGTTATTTACTTATTCAATTTAACTGTTTTTCAAGACTGAAGTTAATCTCCCCAGAAACAGTTTGCCTTCATATGAACGTTTCATTTGCTTTGATACAAGTTGTAACAACTCCTCTGCTATTGGGAGATCTTTTCGCTTAATTCACTATCAGTATCCTATTGTTGCTTTAAATATTTTATAAGCAATTAGATTTGACCTATAATCTTAAAATTCGTGTCTATGTACTATTTTAGTTTTTTCTTGGATAAATATAGTGTCAGACTATGATCGGTTACAACTTTAGCATGGAGCTACATACATATATCAAACCACCAACGAACTAGCATAATAAGTTCGACTTGAGATAAGGCAGTGAGTAATAGACCGGTTAAACTGCCGAATAATCACTCTTTTATGGGACTCAGTAATTTGGAGGTTTTACGATCAGTCGTTCCTGGGGAGTAAGAAAGTACTGCTAGATGTTCATATAAATGTTCTAAGAGTTTTAATGAACACCTTGACTGGTTACTATCGATCAGGGCAGTGTGCCCACCTGGCGCATATCAGCTGGTTAATATCTAACAATATACTAAAAACTTACATATATCATTTTTTTTAATATCCGATGCTTTTAGATATATTTCTATAACGAACTACTCTATATGTACATACGTGTATTTCGTATTTTTAGTTCTGAAATTTTTTGCTAAATATGTTTTAATTGAAACCAAATTTAATTCTACTATACATAAGTATATTATTTATTTTTAATTGAATATAATTTCGGTACAAAGTTGGAGTAACTTGGATTTTGTAATATAGTACTTTAAAATTGAAACGGGAAGGCTATTTTCGAAACAAATCAAATTCCTTTTGTCCTCACTATTAACTAAAAGTGATATATATTTAGGGAAAATTATGAATTTGTCAATAGTAGCTAATTATTATCGATGACTAGAAAGGAGCCAGTTAAGTTTTTGGTGTGGGGTTGTCGTGGCGTCAACAAATAGTTTTATAGTAAGGTGAATTCTTTGTTATTTACAATATTAAATATAATTTATAAAAATTAATATATTTGTTATGGGTTAGCTAATCTACATAAGTATATGCTGCAATTAATTGGTTACTAACACCATCTCATCAGTAAATCTTTAGCAAAATGCTTGAAAAAGTTTCAAACTCATTTCGTCGTTCCAAAGTTATCTTTTGAAATTCTCAAGCAATAATTGAGAATTACCAAAGCAAAAGCACAGTAGCTTTAAAAAACATACAAACCACACAACAAAAAAAATATTCCATATGAAATTGTTTATTTTTTACAACATTGTAGAGTTTTTTAATTTGCTAACACATTATTTTTCTAAAATCAATAATTTTGGGATAAATTTGACAGGAGCAGGCAGTTTATGGAATCGACTATGCCTGATAAGTAAACGTATCTTGGTATCTACATGATTTTGAATTTCAGTTCTGTCTACAGATATTTCATGCGGAATAAAAATCTTTGGAATTATCTCATCATTGTCGCTATACATAAATATTAACTTGCTTTAATAATTCAGAATATTTTTCACTCCGCTTGGAATACGGAACTGGCCTGGCCTGTATAAAAGGTGTATATTTTTTCAAAAAAGATTATTTAGAAAATAAAATCTAACATTTGTTTCATCAATGAGAATTTTATAAAATGAACGCATTAGAATACTAAGTACGTAAGTATGTACATACAAATGTACATATACAGGTATGTACTCATTTAGAAATATAACGTTCATATGTATGTATATTAAGCAAATATTTTCCACATATGTCTACCAATAACACAGCAAAAAATATTTCAGTGGTATTTGAGTTATTCTTTTTTTTTAAAGGTTTTGCTTGCAGTTTGGTCCCATAGTTTTTTGTGATTTTGAAAATCGTGGAAAGTTGTTAGAAGCACAAATAGTTGGTCGTAATTCTCACTTGATCCGTGAGAGTTTTATATGTATAAACATACTGAAATCTACTGATGAGTTGACTTAAGGACCAACGAAAAGCCGGCATATAGAATAGCCAATAATCTAAAACAAATAAAAATAAATTACGAATAAATAATTTTTGACTTGAGGTCTTTTTATCCGGATTAAAAAAAATGTTTTTTCCTTATATTTTTTTAAATATTTCGGCTAACTTTGTGGGACATCTTTAGGTAAATTCATTTTTAATGATAGTGTTGTACACATTTCGAGGTCTAAGTGATAAATATTACAAGTGTAAATATTGGAGGGAAAATATAAAGAAAACTTATAAAAACAAAAGCTTTTTAAAAATGACATTTATTCGAGCAAAAAAAATTTTTTTTAAAAAAATAAATTTTTAATAGAAAAAAGTACCTCAAACAAACAATTATTTAACTTATTTTTTAATCACTCAAAATATTTAAAAATTCATAAAAAATTTATTTTTGATAACATAAATATTTGATTTAAATACGAAATTAATTGAAAAATTTTGAGGATTTATTTATGATTTTAATTTAGGTTTCTTTAACATTTAAATAAACACTTTCAAGCTACGTTCAAATTTAGTAAATATTTATAAAAAAAAAAAAAAAACGTAACCACTGGTTTTGCTTACGGATACTGTTATTTAACTTGGTTTTTATGTAACAAAATAAAATAAATTATTTTTTATAAAAAAAATTATTTTTCTAAAGTTTTCAAAAAATGCGAACCCAAAATTAAAGGAGTTAAAGGAAATAAATTTTTAGTTTCTTTCTTGGTTACGTTTTTTTTTTTCGACAAATATTTGCTAAATGTTACAAAGAAACTCGTTCGCATATTAGTTGAAAATTCATTAGCCATAAATTCGCACAATGTAAATACATATTTTACAAAAATTACTCGCTGGGTTAATTTAAACATACCCATACATAAAAACAGGTATTTGCGTATGTACTTATGTTTCTATATACATACATACCATATATTTTGCATAAAAATAGTAATTTTAGGTTATAATTACCAAAATGGCCGTTGCTGCTACATTACTCTAATCATTTTCTAAACGCTACCTGTATCTCATAATATGTATGGATGTATGTATACATATGTATATATGCTCATGCTTTTCGAAATACATATGTACATACGTATGAAATATTTCTAAATCTAACATTTTTCAAAATTTCAATCGAATTTTGTTCAAGTTACACCGATTGCTAATTTAGCCCAACTTTTTCATATCTGTAGTATCTATAGATGGCCGTTCGATTGCTTGTGTGTCTTTGTTTGTTATTTATGTAAGGTCGTTATAAGTAGGTATATTTTAGTCATTTGATTTTCTTTATTTTTATATTTTAGTATAATTTAGTCATCGATTCTAAAGGTAGTTTTTGTTACTAAGCAGTTGTATTTTTATTATATTGTGGAAAGAAAGTGTTTAATATAAAATATTCCATCTTAGTAAAAACATTAGATAGGTACCTATTAATTGTTAATCTACATACATATGTACATACATACATACATGTATACATGCATATGTAAGTGTTATGCCATTTAAAACATCGATATATTGCACTTTTTCAAACGTAATTAGTTTGTACACATTCGCGCTAGAAAATATTTATGTATAAGTAGGTACAATAATATATACCTGAATGTATATGTATGTTTGTACATACATACATGCATATGTATGTACGTATATTTGCAGGTTTCTTTATACATATTTACATATGTATGTATGTATGTTTCTGTGCAGATACCTTTTTGTGTATTTAATCTTCTTGGACAGATGTTGAAAATTTTGTGTTCAAGGCTTCTTTGATTCTTTTTAAAAATGTAAGCGTCAACTGAATTAATACGAATCGATTTTTTCGCAATGTACCCATGCATGAATGTATGTATGTATGTATGCATGTGTGTAGGGATTTCAAAAGAAGCTTGAATTAAAAAAGGTAATTCCACGAAAAATTCCATATTCTTCAAACTTTTCCTCTAGCTGGAACTGACCTATTTTTTTATTAATTTTGAAAAAAAAACGTAACCACTAGTTTTGCTTAACTTGGTTGTTATAATACAAAATAAAATTAATTATTCTGCAAAAAAAGTATTTTTCTACAGTTTTTAAGAAATGCGAACCCAAAATTAAAAAATATTGAAATTAAAGGAAATAAATTATTAATTTCTTTGTCGGTGACGTTGTTTTCGACAAATATTTGATAAATGTATGTATGTATATTAAATAGTAGGTATTATTTTAATTACTTTTTTTAGGCTCCATGAAAAATGGCCCCAAAATAGTAACATGAAGTTTGGGGCCATTTTTTATTTTTAAATTTTTGGGTAATTTTTTATTTTTCATTAGAAAAAAATTCCAAAAAATTAAAAATATTAAAATAGCCCAAAAAGAAAAGCGAAAAATTACCCCAAAGTCGTGTTGTTGTTTCCAATGCAAAATTTTTGGAGCCATTTTACCTTTAAGTTTAAGAAAAACTGGCGCCAAAATCCAAATTGAAAAATAGCCCCAAAACAACAACACGAAATTTGTGTCAATTTTTCCTATTTTTTGGAGCCATTTTTTATTTTTAAATTTGCGGTAATTTTTTCTAAATTTTGCGGTAATTTTTTATTTTTTAGTATAAAAAATTACCCAAAATAAAACTATCCCCAAAGTTCGTGTTGTTGTTTTCAATACAAAATTGATGGGGCCATTTAACCTTTAAGTTTGCGAAATACGCCCCCAAAATCCAAACTAAATATGGCCCCAAAACAACACGAACTTTGGGGCCAATCGCGGGCTTTGAGGCGGCCGAATCAAGAAATTTTGAAACGTTTGTTTCTTAAGTCTTTTGTTCTTGAAACAAAAAAACCTGACACTAAGTTTGTTTCTTAAGTCTTTTGTTTTTTAAGTATTTAAATCGCTCAATGTACGTTAACCCCTAAAGTATGCTATTGATTTTGATTTCATTAACATACAGTATTTATTTTTAAATTTGGGGTTTTTAATTAGAAAAAATTACCCCAACGTTCGTATGTATTGTTGTTTACAATACACAATTTTTAGTGATACATTAAATATTTTAGATAGATAAACTGGCCCGACAACTGAAATATAAAATATGGTCCTAATCGAAAAATTAATATTGACAGTGCTTACTAAGAATTTTGACATTTTTCTGTTTGTGACCATATTTTATAGAGCCGTTTTTCATATCTTAATGGAAACAAATTGAATACCCGTAATTAAATTTTGATTTTAAGATTAAGTAGATCCGTTAATTGGGAAATTAATTAATTTAGAGGAGGAAACAACATAAAATTTTTTTTTTTTTTTGCAAGAATTATTTTAGAGTAGAATAAAAAATAAAATAAATGTATTCTGAAGAACACAAAGTCGCATTTTCTAGTAAATTTTAATAACCGAGAGAGACGACAAAAATTGCCGTAATTGTTTCCCTCATTTTTCCATGCAACGATTCCCTATATAGGATAGATTTTTTATATTTAAATACTTGAAATGAATAGAAAATAATAGTTTTTTTTTTTTTTTTTTTTTTTTTTTTTTTTTTTTTAGGACCAGCACTCAGGGGATGACCCCTACGTATGCAGTGCATTGTGCCGGAACTCAGAGAGAGGGATAGAGTAGAGAAGATAGATGTTGAAAATGTAGAAGGCTTAACTCTTTTACAACTCTGCTTTGCGCGTTATGTTAATTTTTAAGGCAGTGTTGAGGCGCCTCCGGTGTTAGGTAGACGCATTAACTTTGTTAAGCTGTATTGGCAGGCATTTTATTAATTGTTTTACTTCGCCGATGTTTCTGCTAACCGACGAAGGAGGGCGATGTTGTGTACATTAGCTTGGAACATCATCAATCGCTGTCGGAACAGTGTTTAGTGACCAGTGCTATGCCTTCATCACTTAAATAGTCCGCCAACAAATTAATACAATGTCTCACTAATGTACATTACAGAAATTAATGATGTTGATTGACTTGCTCTGGCCAGGGTTTGAACCCAGGCCCCACGTCATTGTTTGCTTAGTAGTCAACGCGCTAACCACTTCAGCCAACACCAAAAAAGGAAAAGTATTACTGTAAATTTTACATCTTAAATAAATCAAAAAACATCGTCACAAATACGAATTAAATTGGCACAATCAGTAGGAAGTACAGACCTAAAAAACCGAAGTTATGGAAGTTGTTCATACTTCTCCAAAGTTTCGAATTAAATAGTTGAAGTTTTCGAAAAACGAAAATAAAATTAAAATCGATGCACAAGATTTGATATTAAAAAAAATTTCCAATTCTTTAGTTAATTAATTCGTAATATATTTTTTTTAACAATAATTTCACTTTTACTTTAAGGATCCCGAACAAAAGACCCGCATTCTGGATGAACTGGAAGCTGAAATTTATGAAATAAACGCCGAACAAAGTTTTCTCTTTTTACGTTTAAGACGTATTATAGACGAATTTATGAAAATGCTCAAGAAAAACGAAATACCAACAGATGCCGATACAACCAATGCCTTTATTTCAAAAGAATTAGTACCATTGATCAACGATAACACTTTAGTTATTATACCCACAACAGTAATGCCGCGCAAAAACGAAGAAAAGTTAATTGAGAAATACTTTGAAGTTCAAAAAGATACTAAAGATGACGATCCAGATCCATCAAATCATGAGCTCGTGGAAATTATAGATTTGGCAGATGACGATGCTGCTGATAATGTTGAAATTCAATCGTATCATAGATCATACGGCAATAATCGTAAAAGAGATTTTTGCAATAATACTGCAGCTATGACGGGAGAAAGTATATTGAAAAATCTACATGCCAATATGGCGGCGAGTCAACCATCACTTTTGAAACCTTTTAATCAAAGAATACCACACGATATTATGTCGTTTGATATTAAGCCCAACATCATTAACAAGCCAATTAAAACTTTGGGCGATTTGTATAGAAAGAAAAAAGAGGAAAAGTTTTTAAGTCAAAGATTCAACACAAACTTTATGGCGATGGATGTGAAACCGAACATTATAAAATCTGTTAAACCAATAAATGATAATGTTGTTGTTTATCCAGAGAAAAAGGAAGAAAAAGATCCGGAAATTGAGTTGCCGGTATCTACAAATGTTAAAATGAGCCGTATGAATTTAAGACAAGCCTTAAAAAGAGCCCAGGCAGCTGTCAGAGGTCCTACAAGCGTTGCAGTATCAGCACCACTACCGCCACCACTAGTGAAAGTGGCACCTGTTGTTGTTACGGAAGTTGTTAAAAAATCAAATGTAACTAAATCTAGAGCAAATCGTGCTGCTGCTGCTGCTGCTGCCGCCGCTGCAGCTGCATCTATTAGTACCTCCGGTTCAGGCTCCCGTAAATCTCCGGTACAAACTTCATCATCTGACGGAGGTACACCGGAACGTGGTCATACACCTCCACACAACTACTGGCCTGATGAAGTCGAAGAGAAGCGTACCCAGCCTGAGGAATATGGCCAAGAATTATTTTTGCGCATGTTTGATTTGTTCACACCAGACGTACACGCTCAATTGCAGCAAAGGCGTTCCAAAAGACGTCGACGCTGTGTACAAAATACTAATTATCATTATGGAAAAATTGATGTGAGTTTAACAATATTTTTTTTTTTTTGATAGTTTCGTTTTTTCTCAACTTGGAAAAAACCTATTTTGAAGTTTTCTGAAAGTTTTCAAATGTGATTCTGTTTGAGGTTTGATTAACTGCCTGTTTTTAGAAAATGAAAACAAAATAGTGAGTGAGAATTTATATTGAAAACAAAAACAAATTTTCGTATTTTATTGTTGTTTTCAATATAAATTCTCACTCACAATTTTGTTTTCATTTTCTAAAAACAGGCAGTAAATTTTAAATTATTTTCTTCAAAAAAATTGTAAAGAAGAATGTGATGTGAAATTTTTTTTGTATCATTCTAGAATCATGCTGTCACTACTGCAAATGAACCAGATGCTAAAAAGAAACGCAAAGCTTTTCTACTATCGCCACAAGTGAAAAAGGCCTTACCAGCAAAACGTACCAAACGACGAAGTGCCGATAATGTATCTGATACAAACTCGGCACCAGTTTCCCGTTCGTCTTCTCGATCCCCAGTTGAGAAACGTTCATGTAATGTTTGCCAAAAGACTGGCTTGAATTTAGAACAATGTGAAGAATGTAAATTTTACTACCATGCCGATTGTCATTCTGAAAAATATGATCGTAAAAAACCCGCAGATAATTTCAAAAAATGTCCAATTTGTAAAAAGAAACATGATCAAGCTATAAACGAAGGTATGTATATACATAATTGTAACTTACTTAAAAAAAAAAAAAAAAATAATAAAATATAAAAATTAATATTAATTTTCTTTTTGCAGAACTTGAACGTATGCAAAATTTACAACGTACTGCTCACGAATTGGAGTTGAAATTTGCTAAAGAAAAGGATCGCCAAGAAATCTTAGAAAGAACTAGCAAATCTTACAAAATACAAATGCATAATCTATTTAAAATTGTAAATTCGTTTAAAACCCAACAATCATATACCTCGAGTATTGCCAATAATGACACGGATGAAGATGTCATACATTTGGATTAAATTTCCATAACCTTAAATATAATTATATTTAACAAAAACTATTTGTAGAAATTAAGATTTTTTTTCTATTATTATTATTACATATAGAGTCGATACACACTATTTTAATTGATCACAATAATTAGTTGTAAAATTAAAGAGCTTCTTTTTAAAATCTAATTCACAAACACGAATTTGTTTGAAAAATATCCTAAATTTTCGCAATATTTGTTTGAAAGAATGAATACTTTAAAGTTTTTTTTTGTTTTAATAAGAGCCTAATTGGTATTTTATTGCGAATGAAAATAATGTTGCCAAAAACACTTGCAACAAAAATGCTTCGTTAAATCTACATTATTTTCATTTCCGGTGAAATACAGAATATCAATTGTAATCAATGTTTAGTATTAATTTCACCCCATCATCATGTTAACGAAAAAGTTATTATTATTATATAAAATATTTCCAAGTTTTTTTTTAATTCCTAAATAAAAAATTAAATAAAAGATACACATTTAATTACAAACAAAAAATGATCATTTATATATTATTTCAATTAAATTGATTCAGAAAAATTCTGTGCTAACTTTAAAAGCTTTTAAGTTTTATAGAAATCTGCGTAAAAGCGTCACTATTGCAGCAATTGTTAAGATTTTCTTAAATTGTAATTTATTTAGAGCATCACTGCCATTGCACAAGTCCCCTTGACAGAAGCACATGTAGACCTTTTTGTAATTGTATATTGTGTTGGCGCAGCGGTCTTGATTGTCATCAGGACCTCGTTGTACACACATACGTTGTATGGCTTGATCGTAATCTGAAAGAGTCAAATGGTTCCAAAGATTAATTATTAACAAATTTTTATACAGTGTAAAATGTTTTTAGAATTAATTAGTACCCAAACACCGTTACCATCTCTGGATATTATTTAAGGCCCTCATTAGTACTTTCTTTTGTTGTTCTGTTCTGTTCATACATTTCAATCGTTGGTTTTTCTTTTGTAATTTATTACTTGCTTCAGACAAACAATGAAACATGAAAATTTTTAACACAAAGTTATAAAAACGTAAAACAAGAAAAAAACAACATAAATTTCGCATCAGGTACTAAATTTTCTGAATAGTTGTCCACTAATTAAAGTTTCGCATCATCATTTGTTGTTCATAGTTTGGTATAATTTAGTATTCAGCCAAAATATGAAAGAAAAAAATTCCTGGAAATTTTTTTCCTCCTGTGTAATGCAGGTAAGCGTGTACATTTAAAAATGTAATTTGTGAACATATAAATTTGTATGTATTCTTAATATGTGGGTAACAATATTTCCCTCTCCCATAGATTTAGAATATTTAGGAATCTAAAAATAGAAAAATTCAAGGGAATTTTTTTCATATGCCTCCCAGGCATTTAAAAAAAACAAAATTACTGAAATCTGAGGGAGATTAAAAATACCAGCGGGAAAAGCGCCTTGATTACGTGCTATTTTATCAGGGAGAATTCGTAACAGGTAGACTTGCCTAAATTAGCTTTAAAAACCTCCACTTTCTTTGTCAAAAAATGTACCGAACAATGTGTCATCATCTGACAAAGTAACTTGCGCAGAAGTACAAGGGGCGAATCAAAGCGTACATAATCGCCTGGGCTGTCGAGACTACCTGTTGTGAGTTTGCCTTGATTTGTATGAACAATATCAATATCATATCGATAATCTTTCTTCCAGAGTGTTTTTAACTCTACGTAGGTTGTATCGTCTTAACTTGTTTTTGCCGATTCATGTCAAAAAGACTATGGCTAATGCCCTGATTATCTCTCAATTGAATTATTGCTTAGATATTTACTCGGGTTGTAATGTGGGTAATCGTAGTAGAATAAAATCCCTAATGCATAAAGTTGTCAGATTTCTTTATGGACTTAGAATTAGAGTTCACGTTTACAATTATTTTAAATAATATTTGGGTGTTCATTTTGAAAACTACCTTAAGTTTCGACTTTTGATTTATCTTTTCAGAATTATTAAATTTCAGTGCCCGGAGAACTTGGTGCGACGTTTTACCTTTATGGTTGTGCGAGTGGCAAGTTTATGGAATATCCTACCAATAAACCTTCGCTCTTTTTCTATGTCGGTGACAGTATATAAACGCAAACCTACTTGCAAACTTGTTGCAGGTCACTAATGTGAAGTATAGGAATATAAAACTATCTCTATATCTAAATAAAATACTGGTTAGTGTTATTTAGGCCACATACTCATATTACCTGTTATATTTTTTATAATATCAAAAACAAAAACTATTTTATAAGAAATAAACAACTTACCATCTGCCGCGTATGCTCCACCACCTTCTATAACTTTGCCACACCAGCCGGAAGCGCAAGGAATTGCCGTTAGGCCCGGTTCACTTTCCACATCAGTGGCATTAAACATAAACGGATCCTTACAACTGCCCAGTTCACCACGTGAACGGCAAGAATAACAACGTCTTAATAGAGCTATAAATGTGCATACATACAAACATAAGTAAACATATGTACATATGCATATGTACATATGTATGTATATATTTTTTGGCATATAAAGAAAATGTACAAACAGCAAATTAAAAACGAACAACAATTTTAATTGAATAAACAAGTATTGGTGGTTTTGTTTACTTGAATATTTGATTAACCCCTGACATTTTTATCATACATATTTATTCATTAAAAAAATTCTTAAGCACACCTTACTTTTTAAACCAGTTTTCTGTTAAAATTCTTTTGATTTTCATATCTCATTGCAAGAAAGCAATTTAAAGGGAAAGTGAAGATTTTCACTTAATTCAATTACATATGTATGTATGTACAAACATGATATCGTAGAGCATGAATAATAACAAAAAAAAACATATTAGTCATAAATAAATATTAAAAACAAAGTAAATGCAAAAACGTTGAACAATTATTTCAAGCCAACATAAAGAAGTAAAACAACATTAAAACCATGATCATATTACATATGTATGTATATATTTATTAAAAGTTTTTTTTCCGTGTAGGTGCGAACAAAAACAAAAGACTTCAAGACACAAACTCGATTTTTGTATGACACAAATTACATATGTATTTCTTTTATTTACCATTAGATAAATTAATAGAACTTATTAACATCACTATCACAGTTAATTGTACGCTAAAGTATTTCATTTTAATACAATTTTAAATTATTTCTTTTGTTATTGAGAATTTTACTTCTATTTTGTACTCGATGAAATTAATTGTGCAGAGTGACAATCACTCATTGCACTTCGTTTACTCTACTTCTTTTGCAGTGATGACAATCAAGCGATTTTTGTTCTAATTTTAATACTAATGCGGCTGTATTAGTGGTATGTCCTACAGCAGTCTACATTAGCTTATTATTTGTTATAACATATATCAGGAGAAAAATTTTGCTAGTATAGACCGCAGTTTGTTACTCTTATAACATCGTTATCAGAACAATTATCAGAACAACGATGTCAGACATCAAATGTCATTTTCCAATATGAAAAAACGAGACAACAAACAAAATCTATTTGCTGTCTCTGCCACTCCACCTTAAAATTGTGGTAAAACAGCACATGAACATTTACTAATATTCCCCACAAAGAAAAAAATGAGCATCCCGACACGGCCTTATATAGAATATAAGTATATCTGCATAGCTGGCCTTCGGCCGGGCCTAATGGTTTCTGAAATCTTTTGTATTTAACAAATCCATTAAAATCTAGTCAAAAGCTTTCAAATGATACCAAAATTGTGCTTATACGTTGAGACATGCAAAGGGAAATCGCAAATATACATATGTATGTATATAAAAACTTCAGAGGCCAATAACTCTAAAACTATGCGTTTCCCAGAAAGTTACCACATTAAATTTTCGTCTTGTTTTTCGATTTTCTATCGCCGTGTGTAACTTTTTTTCATTTGGAGCTGCGTCACTAAACTAGATTTAAGCCCAAATATTTGTTATTAAAGTACAAGAAAAATTGTCTGAAGATTGCGATAATAGCCTGACATTTTTGTTTTTATAATTGTTTATGTGTCATGCTTAATTTAATACCGTTACCAGCACTGTTTGCAAAACAACATATTGCCACCTGCTTTTAGAGCTGCAGCAATAAATATACATGCTTTTTAAAATAACCACAATAAAAAAAATCCATTTAATTATATGGTTGTTGGCCGAACTAAGTTTAACTACGTAGACAGGGAGTGAAAAAGCAAAACTTTACACCATATGGCAAGTAACTGTCCTATCATACACAGGATGAAACAAAAATGTTGAATTAAATTATTACGGGACAGAACTAACTGAAGAAAAACTGGTATACTATGGTGCGGGCAATAAATAACTAAAGCGTAGGACAGAACTATGTTGGGTTTATACCATTAATTTTGTTGCATATAAACTGCAATAAAGTAGTGTGATTGTTTGTAACACATACATGTGTATTCTTGTTATAGAGTAAATTTTTTTTAACAGTTTTGCGATTTCTGATCAAGTTGTGAGAAAGCTTCTGTATTTGTAATATTTTCGTTAGCAAGATTAGTCAAATTTTCGCCATATTCACGATTTAGGAAGAATTTATTTGCATTCTTTAAGGCTTTAGCGTTTTTTTAACAGTATGTATGTATTGATATTAAATAATTTTTCGCAAGTTGTCGCTTTTTTTTGAAAGGGTGCAAACTTTATGGCTTTGTTGTATTTTTTTTTTAGTAATTTATTGTTAAAATTTTGGTTTTTTTAAAAATTTCGCAAATTATAAAGATTTTTCGTTTTTGTATTGAAATAACAATAGTAGATTTGTGGAAATTGCTCCTATTTTTGGACCTACTTTCCCTATTTTTGGGAACATTTCTTATTTTTAAGAAAATATTTAAAAAATTGTTAAAATAATTTAAATCCTTATATATCGAGCGAGAGCTACGGGATTACGGGATAATACAAAACTAGTCTGCGCCGCCTTTAAGGGAAATAAAAAGTCCAGTAGAAGAATACATTTAAATTATTTTGATTACCCAAAGAATTATGCACACACACACACATACATATAACTTATTTATTTGAATCCTTAAAACGCACTTTCGCATTCATTTAATGCAAACAAATTTATTTCTAGTAATTTGCACAAAATGAAAAACAGCAATATGCATGTTGTTTATAATTTTAAATTGGAAAATTTTTGTAATTTTCGCACATACATAAATATAATTTATATATTTACACTCCCAACAGAGACAACGAGAACAAAAAGCAAAATAGTACATGTAAAATATCACAGATTAAAAACAAAAAAAAAAAAAACAGCAAAAAATTGGAATAAAAACCAATCAAAAATTGCGTAGTGTTTTGTAAATTCCCAATCCATGAATATAAAGTAGTAGAAACAGAAGCACACACACACTCTCATTCGCATACGATTGAATGTTACCATTCATACACATCAGTCAGTCAGTCAGTTTCATCATTGTGACATACAAAAAGGCAAATATAATTTTCCAGTTATTATTACATGGAAATGTAAATAATCACATAAACACGCACACCCCCACATACATACATACGCACACATGCATAACAGTTGTGAAAACAATCACCAGTAAAACAGGGCCCACCATAACAAGAATAAGCAGATAGAGGGGTATAATTTCTACTCGACACATTTTACAATTTTACACTTTCAGCTCTAAAGAGAATTAAATCAAATTGTTATAAGCTCACAAACAAACACACACATGCACACAGCCACACACACACACACCATTTGCTAATAGGGATATTGGACATTACTGAATGTTCACTTGTCTATAGGACATGAAGAATTGTGGCCTACACAAAGAAATTAAAGGAAAAGGGGTAATAAAAATGGTTTGAATAACAAGATTTTAAAATGAATTGAACGAAAACATTTCAACGCTTCAACACCTTCGTAACTTATGTATAGAGAGATTTGTGTGTTGTTTAACTTGGAATATTCAGATTGTGATGAGAATAAGATGAGATTGTTGGTTCTTTGATAATGTTGATGATAATCTATAGATGATTTAATGCACACTTGAATGAATTAGAACGAACATCAGTGATTGTATAGAGATGCATGAGTGTCTTTTATATGTGTGTGTGCGTGTTTGTGTATGTATGTATGTGTTACTCATATCTATCATATCTTTTTATAATAAATTGTAAAATGTTAGAGCATGTTTATGAGAGATTTTATTTCCTTTTCCGTTTCAATGAATTGTTTATATGCATTTATATTCCAGTCAGATGATATGAAAATGTTAAAGAAATGTTGAAAGGTTTGTTGCAAGGTGCCGCACATTTCTTAATACGGGTTTCTAATGTATTTCATATAACTAAGCGGCACACTAAAAAACCAAATAAGAAAAACTAAAATTTGGGATATATTATATGGGTACTGTTTCGACACTACGGACAAATATTTTGAGTGTGAAATTTGTATCGAAATCAGTAAAAAAAAACCGAATGCTTTTCATACAAATAATTTGTCCGTCATGTGGAAACATCACCTTAGCTTGATTTGAAAATGGTTGTCGTATTGGTCAGCGCCAATGCCGGTTTTCACAGAAATTAAAAAAAAAAAATTTTTTTGTGTTTTACGGAAAATTGTTGATAATCTTAAGAAAATATTTACTAAAATCTAGTTCAGTGGTTACCCAAATAATGAGTAAAAATTTCGTTTTAGAAAGTACCAACTACCTGTGTCTGGAAGCAATATTCTTCACATTACATGTACAGTGGTGCAGTGCCTTGCAATGTGGTTTGTGACCGTGCTGTTTAATTCTCATTGCCGTAATTTTCCCTGGCGCTTCCTGAACGTAGATTTTTGCGTAGTTCTCTAATTCCTCTAAAATTACAAGAGGCTCTTAAAAGTGGTCAATTGCTGTCCACAACGAATACGCAAATGTCCTTTGTTTTGATATTGTCTTGACGTACCATCGACAAATACTTACGGAATATGAATACTTTTGTCATTAATACTGAAATTAAAAATTTTGTTTTAAAAGCATGCGACTTAAGCTCGCCCCATTCTAAATTATCGTCTCAGAAAAAAGGATACTCTAACCCTCTCAGCCTTATACGAGAAACATAAGAACCAACTATTAAAAGGAAAAATTTTATCACCAAGTGGTTAAACAAGGTTGAAATCTAGTGATGAATTGCCACTAGAACCAAATTAAATGCAAACCCCCATTTCAGTAAATATTAAACAAATCTAATAACAAACAGGCGTCAGTAGCACGATTGGTGGGGCGTTTAATTATAATCTAAGATTCCATATTCAATTCTACCTAAAGGGGTTATACATGCAAATATGCGTTTATTTAATCATGTATTGGAATCGATATAGTTTTTTTCTGATTTTCAATACGAAGCATCTTAAGACAAATCCTTACAGTTTAATTCAAGACCAAAGTCTTCATCTCTTCTGGTTGCTTCGGAAAACCGATTTCACGTACAGACAAAGGAACACACATTCATACTCTATCGATTTATAGCGTTTTATGTTCGTATTTATATAAGATGACAGACGGACATGGTTCATTTAAGTTCCATATTTATTAAGATGCAGAATATATATACTTTGTGGGGTCTAGTATGAATATTGTGGAAATTACACACGTAATGACAAACCATTTTTGGTGAAGGGTATTAAAAATTAAAAAAGAAATTAAAACATCGTAATACATCTGTAATTATGAAAATCCATTCGATACTGGTAGTATGTGTGTACGTTTATTTAATTATTCATTACATTGCACATACATACGAGTAGTTCGATACACAGGATGAACAAATTTTCTTATTTCCAAATTTCGATTTTGAACTTTTTAAATTTTTACTAAAAACGAGATGTTGCGCGCTGAGGCAAACTTTCTTCTCACACCTCCTTCATAAATTTGCAAACATATATTCGTACATACAGAGATCCATATATAATGAGATATCTTTTCACCTTTCCCAACTGAACTCAATTATGTTTTAATATAAAACACAAAAATAAAAAATAAATGAATTTTTCATATTTACAAGTCAACAACAACAACAACAAACACTTCCATTTCTATGTATCTTTGTAATAATATTTTTTACAAACGTGATCAAATTAAAATGTTAAGGAATTTAAATACAAATGAAATTTATATGACTGTAAATAAGAGACAACATGGAAGAAGTATTATTACATACATAGACATACATAATTACATATGTAAGTATGAGCATGCATCCCTACGGGTGTAAACATGTAAAAATAAGTTATTATTTCAATACGTAAAGGACTGCAATAAACGAAACTGGTATAGGACTTTTTAAAATCTAATGAACGACTCAAATTTCCGTATTCTACACACAAAAAAAAAGGAAAAACTCATCCTAAATTTAAGTATTTTAGGATTACTTTCAATGCGAGTGTTTATTAAATATTTTAATCGGAAATAAACTTGAATTAATCCCAAAAGGTATTAATACTTTTTTTAATCAAAATAAATTTCTTTGGTAACAGTTCTTACCTTTTTGATAAAAAGATTTTTTAAAAATATTTGATTTTTTTCCTTCAAAATCTTATTTTTGTGCACTCACCTGAAAAAAAAGGAGAAAATTAATATATTAGAATAGTAAAAATAATATTTAAATGCTGTAACCATAAAACGGACGAATGATTTGAGTATAAAATGTATGTATATGTGACCTTCTCCGAGAAAAGGGACCTAGTGTGTGAAAATGAAGTGTTGGGAAAAATGCATTTAAAGTTTCATACCGCATTATCAGTGTGAATACACCTTCAGTTGGGAGATGCGATTTGGTATGGTTAGTTATGATTGGGTGCCACCTTTGGTGACGTCATGCCTACACCCTTTTAGGTACCAGAATCCACTCTTAAGTCCAAACCCCTTTTTTTTAACTCTCATTTCTCCCATTTCTTCACTCAAAAAATTTACTGCTTTTCATAAAAACTTAACACTCAAATCATTCGTACGTCTTGTGGAAACAGCACCTTAAGGTAAAGCATACAATAAATTTAAACAACTAAAATTAAGGACACTAGATCAATTAACCATGTAAGCCACAAATAATAAAAATATTTAATAAATACAAGTTTCAGTTTTAAAAAACATTTAAAAATTGATTATAGAATTTTAAAACTTCTACTTTAAGTGGCAAAATTTAAGTCATAATATTTTTCAGGGTGAAAAGATACAATAAAAAAATCAAGTTTTAAAATCATACATGTATGTGAATTACATGGTTATTGAATAAAGCTTTTTTTAATTCTAAAGGTGTCTTTCAATAAATTAAAATTTTATGGCAAATTGATAATGTCTGGGAAAACAACGCCATTAAAGTTTTTCCCCAGAAAGCACAGCACCAAGGTGTGGTTAGTCACTAAGATGCATAAGCGTGCCTTCCGGGTCGGGAAAACAGCCACACACTGGGGCCTATCGCGCTAATAAAAGTCATAAATCTGTATTACGTATGAAAAAAAGCTTCTTGAAAATTAAATTCCTGATTAAGATGTTGAAATATGCCAACAACTACAGTTTGTATTATACGATGTGGGTTGATGTTAAAAAAAAATTTTTTACTTTCAACAAAATGTTTATTTAATTTGATAGCGAATTTTCCAAAAGTAAGAATTTTTTTAAATAAATTTTAAGGAAATTTTTTTATACAAAATGATTTAAAAAATAACTTAGTTCTGAATAGCTCACAAAAAAATTTCATACTCATTTTAACAACAGAAAGCGGTTGTCCTCATTTTAAGTACATTTTTTTTTTTTTTTTTCTAAAATTGGAAAATTTTCTAAAATGTCAAGAAAAAAAATTTGGAAAATTATTTTTACGGCCTGTTTCACACTGTCGACAAGTCGATGTCGTTCTCTTATTTATATTAAAAACAAAAACAAATTTAAATATTTTGTTTTTGTTTTCAATATAAATAAGAGAACGACATCGACTTGTCGACAGTGTGAAACAGGCCGTTAGTTCATGATCATGATGAAATAACTTAGGTAGTATGTCCTTAAAACAAAAACAACGTCACAAATACATTTTGTTGTTTGGCATTTTGTTAATGTAAAATGTTTTCTGTGTGTCAAAAACAAAGACACGAGCCAATCGGTTCGAAGCCGGCCATCACCGCCATTTTTGTAAATTCGCTGCCAAACACATCGGTTTCTTACTGCTTTTACATGAACATATTTCCGATGTTAAAAATGCATTGTGATATATAATTTTTCTTTACACCAGATATTTTATTTTTTTTTATATAAAAATTCCAAATAAAATTTTATACTTCAACCGGCGCCACAAATTTTTAATCAGCTTGTGGCTCTTCTAAATGCAATTTGTAAAATAAAGCATATATGTAAGTCTACTGCAGGCAGGACGATTTTACCTGTTTTTATTGTGCCATAGTTCATGATTTACTAGTTTCAAAAAATTATTTTTGAATGTAAGAAATTACAAAATGGATACTTGTATTTTTGTTTTGTTCTTAGGATGAAAATCATCGAAAGACCCCGACAGTGGTGGTATTTGGCAGGAGTGCACTAAAAACACCCTTTTACACTTTTACTCTGACCCAAATATACCCTGTGGAATTGCGCAAGACTTACGTCGTCTAAACTATATTGTGTATTTTTCTACGAAGCTCTTCCAACCAACGAAGTTCCAATAGAACAAATTTCACAAAGTTACAAACGTGTGTCGAGTTATAAGGCAAACGCCCTTCTCGTACACAGATTTAGAACACATGTTCAACATTTTTCACAACATTTTCAATATATCTCGGTCAAAGCAGGAAACTGCCATGTCAGAAATGGTATAAATATTACCTAAAGCAGCCATGCGGACTCAAAAACTGTGTAATAAAAAAACTTAGGTGCCGCCTTGTTATCCATATCCAGATGGCAGGTATCAGCAAGTAAATCCATATTCTCTTGTTAGTTGCTTGCCACTGGTCCTCTCACTTCCGTATGCACGGTTCTGTAACATTATCCGTATTGTCTGATACGACATCTAGCTTATGTGAACTGTCTAGTGAGACTTAGCAAGGTATAGTAGTGTGGTGATTAGAGTGCCTATTTCCTAAGCCAAAGTACCTCGGTCCAAGTCCCGAAATAGACTGAGTGTTATTTAAAATTTTTTAACACTCCTCATTCCAGACAATACATTTACCTGTTGTAAAATAGCACTTTGATGACATTAAAAGCTTCGTAGTACCAAATGCGTTCAGAACAGTGATGGAAAATTCAGTACTTTTGTACTATTTTCAGTACTTTTTCACAAAAAAAAAATACCACAGTACCGCCACGTCATATTTAGTACTAGTTTTTTGTTTTGCTTTGTTCCCTGTTTAGAAATCCACGTTATTTTTATAATCATTGACAACATTGGCTTTAAAACAAGAAAATAAGGAATGCACAAATTCGTTATTCATGTTGTTGTTAGTGTGTGGTTTTTGCAAAAGTTGTTAATGTTATTGGTCCAATTTACACGAGATTAATTTCTATTTAGCACAACTTTTGTTCTTTCGAAAACACACGAGATTAATAAATCTGGCATAAAATTGTTATGTATTGTTATATATAGAGATTTGTGTGTATTAGTGTATTTTGCACACAATTGTTTTTTTAATGTACATGTATTGGTTTTGTTCTGCTAATGCGGTTGAACCTGGTTGAAAAATTATGCCAACCAAAAACGACTCTCTTCACCGAAAATACCAGCAAGCTGCCATGTTTTCTTCATATAATTTTTTTTTATTATAAAATGGATTTTTAATTTTAATTTTGAATAAAAATATAAAAAGTACCACAATGTTGAAAAAAGTACTCTTTTTGTTGTCGGACAGTACCATTTCAATTTTTAATTTTTCCATCACTGGTTCAGAATGTTCAGACGAAGGCAACATGTGGCAGTGAAAAGTGCTTAGCAAAGATCAACGACCAAATAGCAAGGAAATGAACCAGTACATAATTACGTCGCAATGATGACAAATTTTTTAATAAATTTAATTTTTAGTAAATATTTTCTTGCAATTATGAAAATATTCCTATGAAAGATGACATTTTCCATAACACCAAGAAAAATTGTACAGAATTTCTGTACAAAACGGCATTAATGCCATACGACAACCATTTCAAGCTCAAATTAAGTAAAAATTTCCCAAATTTAAGTTAATTTCTTATCTGTGTGTGCGTGTATGTGTATGTGAATGCATGTATATTATAATGATATGCAAATGGAATCATGCTCTTTGTCTGACTCTACTCTACATTTTTGTTTGTATGAAATTTATATTTCATATTGTGCTTATGTATAGATTATATCATTGTATGTATGTATGTATGTATGCATCTGATATTGTGTAATTTACAATTCCATTACATTACAATTATATTTCAATAATAATAATTATTGTTATTCGATGTTATTACTTCTTCCAATTTGAATTGGATTTTAGTTAAAATCTTCATAAAGAAACATTGCAACTAAAATGAGAATAGAAAAACAATGAAAAGGAATAATAAAATATTTTGCATTAAAAATTCCAATTTATGCAACAATAAGATTTAATGAATTCAATATATATTTGGAAAATCTCTGACTGAAAATGGTTCCTTAAATTGAAATTTTTTCTTAAAACACACAAAAAAAAAAAAAAAAAACAAGTTAACTTTGTTTGGTCAAAGTTCTATTTAGGCTATCAGACATTTGTCGCCTTTTAAAATTTTCTCAATCTCACTTCAAGTCCAGCCAGTCAATTCAATAAGTCTGATGACACGAGACAGCGAACCACAGGCCAAGTAAAAAACACACAAAATAACAGAATAAAGTTATAATGTGTTCGATAAAAAAAAATATATATAAATAAAATCTGTGTTAAACGTGTGGGGTCTTTTAATTAATTTCAAATAACATTTCCACAACAATGAGCCATCATAAGCAATTTATCAAATTTATGTGTATTTAAACGATAATCATAACAATCATGTGTTGTTTTTGTTTTTGTTGTTGTTGTTGCTGTACTATATATTAATAACTATTGTTAAAAAAAAATTAAAAAATAACAAGAAAAACATTCAAAAAGATCAAAGTAAGAGAAAAATGTTGAAAGCAGGCACTCGCTCATATGAAGTGAATGTGAAATTAACTTGTGTTATTTATAAGATTTTAAATGAAACAATATGGAAATTAGTAAGATGAAAAACAACAGCAAAAACATAAATAAGAACAAGAACAAGAACAAGAACAAGAACAAGAACAACAATATCAATAACAAAATAACAAGAAAACACGTAAAAACAAGGGAGATTTCTTTTGTTGCTGGGAACTTACATACGAGTACATACACGTACATACACATATACATATGTAAATACAGGTAACAAAAGAAATTTAAATTTCAACAAAAGATGCCAGCGACAAAAACAAGTAGAGACAGGCACAGACAGAGTGACGTCTTTTTACAGAAAACAAAAAAACAAAAAAACAAAAAAAAAAAAAAATTGAAATTAAAATTAAAAGGAATCCCAATCTTTATCAATAAAAAAGCGCCAATCAATTGGAAACTTTTACAGGCATAAGGTTTGATTGAAAAACAGCAACAACAACAACAACAACATGATGAATAAAATGAACTGGAACACTACAATATGTTACGGCTTGTGCCAGAAATGTTACACTCTATAATAAGAATAACAAAAACAACTGAAAAAAATTAAATGAAATAAATTGAAGAGAAAAGATCAAGAAAAAAAATCTCTACAACAAAGAACCGATATTGTCACCTTTTTTTCTGAATTTGTTAAAATAAAATGCATATCGGTATGTCGTTCGGTCGGTCTGTCCACCCGTCTTTTTGCCTGTTTGTTAGCCTGCCCTGCCGATCAATCGATCTGCATGTTATAACAGGGCTTTTATTTAATGCATTTAGACACCAACACATAACGATCATATTGAATTGCCTGCCTGCCAGCCTGACTGCAAAAGTATTAATGATGGGCGGCTTAATATTACCTCAAGATAAGATCAGATTTATAACAATCCATATACGAATGAACATATGTATGTATATGTGATATGTGAGAGTATGTGTGTGTCTTTTTTTGGAATTAACAAAATTGTATGACATATGTGATACATATTACACTTAAAAGATTTTTTTATGCAAAATTTTAGTTCATTAGTTATTTTATTATCGAGTTAAAGGAAATATTTTGAAATTTGAAAAAACCTGGTTATAAAAAAGAAACAATAAAAAGCTCAATTGCATAATAAGACAAGAAACTAGTAGTGAGTTTTCAAACCATTATGTGCTGTTTTCACACTACCAACAAGTGATTTTATAGTAAAATTTGTATTTTTAAAATAAAAAAAAAATCTGTTAAAAAACTTTTATATGACTCTGCAAAATAATTAAAGATAAAGGATTATTAACTCCTCGATGGCAGCTGTTATGACTACCAGTGAAGGCAGGAAGGACACAGTATGTCCTAGTTCAGCTTTCAAGAAATTCTAAAAAATCTAAAAATCCACAACGCATGTGCGAGGTGTTATAATAATCTTTTAAATAGAAGTAAATGAAAGAGTGTATTTATTTTTTTGCAGGCACTGCACTGCCTACTTTTCATATCAACGTGACTATAAATTTTAATTAAACATTTTATAATAATCGGTTAATTAGAAATTTGTAACTCAAAATAGTTTAATGGGAGTGAAACTGCCTACTTGTCTACTAAATATTATGGGCGTGGCACTCTCTGACAACTTTTCTAATCACTTCCTTGTAATCCCGGAGAAACTCATAAGAATAGAGTGAATTAAAGTAACTAAAAAATTTGATATTATATTAGGATGGGCGTGGCCCTGCCCACTTGCCATTCATCAAACTCTTATTAATGTTTTAAACTGGTCTTAACACTTTAAAGTTGGCGAAAATTATTTGACAAGAAATCTAAAAAGATTAAAATCTTAAATAATTCAACTTAAATTCTTTTCTCTAAGTGTAACAAAATTGGTGGGTCTGTTAAATTTTTTTTTTGTTTCGATTGTGTTGAAAATATGTATATGTTTTAATTCATTACATCTTTATGGATTTCCTTTTATCTTAAGTGACAATCAAATATTTTAATGCAACATTTTATAAAAATATTGTTGTTCTCCACAAAAGCGAGAAAATTCTTTTTTTTTTTTCCTTCTTTTTTTTGGTTTACAATATAAATCGCCTTCTTATCGCAATACACGAGCTATTTATTAAAAAAAATATTCTAAATATTTCTTTCTAATATCGTAAGCACATCTGTAATAGGAGTGATTAGTGAATTATTTTCATATGCATGGAACTAACAACAAAATGAAACAAACCAAAATATGCTAATCATCTGTGTGTGTATGTTAGCTGATAAGACAGCATAACAATAACACCAACAATTACACCAACAAAAAATTAAGGCAAGTTTAATTATGCAACATAACAACAAAGCTGCCAAAATGTGTGTTTAAGACCACCAGCACACATCTAAATATTATTTTTGTAAGATTGTCGACTTGTGCCGCCTGTTACATATCCACTATACAACACTCCTTGCCAGATTCGTTTGCAACAATAATAACATCAACAAAAAAACCATATCTATGAAAAAAACATTTATCTACATTTCCTATCTATTAGTTTTGGTATTTAAGTGCAAATGTTCGTAAATTAATTTCACAAATTGCATTTAATTCGCTACAAAATTGCATCGTAAACTCGATTTAATGTTCTGATAAAAATTGTTTGATATTTTTACTCGTGTCCACTTTATACAACAATACATATATACATACATGCATACATACTGTATAATGCATATTATGTTTGTGTATGTGTGTATGTTTGTGTGAGCATTAACACCCATGCTTACCCACTAATGTTGGTCTATCGGAAATGATATTCAAGTACAGCAATTTTTACCAATATTTGCAGGGCATTGGTACTTTATCGTTGCGAAATGTACCTGCTCTGACGAATCTTCTACATATGTACATATATTAAAAATTGTTGCAAGTGTGTTGTGACTTTATAACTCACGAAGGTCCAACCGAATTCGATTAAATTTTAAGGATTTGTTCGTATGGTCGTGTAGATGGTTTATCTAAAGTTTGCACGAAATCGGTCGACGCGTTCGTGAGTTATGACTTTTCGTGAAAGTCGTGATGTGCTTTGATTAGGTAAAACGAAATTTATAAAAGTAAATAGCTTCCGTGCGATGCCGGGGCGCTCAGCTAGTGTGATATAACAATATACATAAGTGCGTAATAAGATATTTATAAGTTTCAGAACATCTTAAGACTTTTGTCATCTAATGCATATTTTTACACTTTTTATAACGTTTTTTGTTTTTTTTTAAATTCCAAAGCTTTCATTAGAAATTTTTCGCAAATTTTAAATATATTTTACACCTTTAAGGCCTCTTCACATGGTAATACATGTACATAGGTATGTCAAAAATAAAAAAAATCTTATCATGTAAACACAAATTGTTATGAGTATGAGAGAATACGGATAGAAAATCTGACAAGCGTTCGGTAAATGTTTATTTTCACTTTTTTTGTTGATTGCAAATTTTTTACAAATGAAAAGATAACGTTCAATTTTATTTAGTGTGGCCATTAACTCGATTTTTTTGAAAAAGTGACTTATGTCACTTTCAAAATAAACGACTAACATAAAAATATTAAGTGATTCTTATAGGAAATGATATTAAAAAATATGTATGGGTCATATTTTGAGCATATATTCTGAATTTTGGGATCCAAAGATTTATCGATTATATATAATTTTTTTTTTTTTGGCTGGGGTATTTTTTTTAGTTTCTTTAGTTCGAGTGTTCTGGTCTATACATTTAAAGAATTCAATTGATTTGGTTCCTTTTACAAAAATAACAAAAAAACGTACAGCCGTACCAGCATTTCCATCCCTGATCCCTGCTAAGTAACTTTCGTACTTTTGCTGCTGAATTGCAACGTTGTTGTTGCATTTGATTTTACAACATTTATTTGCTCTTTTATATTTAAAAATCGCCAATAAATACAAATTAAATGTATTTTTGTTGTTCAATTTACTCAATCCTTCGAAGTTGGAGTTGGAGTTGGGTGCTACGAACGTTCTTTAATTTTTTTTTGCTGTTTGATTTTGATTTGGCTTTTGATTTTAACAAGTTTTTGTACTTTGGTTATTAGCCTTTTTTTCTTGCTCCGATTCTTGTTGCAGTTTATTGATGTTTGTTATAGTTTTTTTTCCCCCCTTAATATATTTTCCACATGTTGCATGGCTAGCAGATTATGATAATTTAGGTTTTGTTCTCCTTTTTTGCAAATAAATATTTAATTTGTTAAAATTGACATTTGAATTAAACGGTTTTGTTAATTGCTTAAACGGTTCGACATTAGCTTCAGTTTAGGGTTTTCATTAGGAAAATAGAGAAATAAAAACACGTACGCTACGTACCACTTTTGTAGAAAGAATTTTGTAAAAAAATTAAAAGATTTTAAATTACAAAAATTTTTAAAATTAATTTTGATCGAAAAACTCGTATTCACTAAGCCATTGTTAATCTGTAAAGCTAATAAGGTTTTTTTCATATAAAACGATAAATTAACACAGACATCTGAAACTTCATCCGCACCTCGGGGGGTATCGTAAATGTATTTCCAAATAAAATAAATAAAACAAGCAAGAAAAATGTTTAATAAAATTATAAGAAAAACGCTACCGTATAAAATAAAACAGTAGCTAAACTTAAAAAAAAAAATATTTCTCTTAATAGCGGCATTTTTCCTTGAAATGTTGAGATTTTGATTTTTAAAAAATTTAATTACAATTAAATTGCTACGAAAAGTATAATCATCACCATCAGCGTATTCGGCGGAAAGAAAAAATTAAAAATGCATGCACACACAAACATATGTGTGCGTTTAAACCGACAAATATTTACATAAGTATGCTTGTACACCCTACATCATGCTATTTTTGACGTTTTCATTGTTCTCTCATATGATCTATAGGAGCTTTTTTTTTTTAAATAATGTTAACAACAAAGTTCTATAACATCCTCATATATAATAAATTCATCTTTAGATCGAGAAAAGACTGTAATCATAATTGTGACAACAATATTTTGATAAATATCATCAATAAAACAAAACCTAACATTAATCTGATGACAAAAGTTATCATAGATTTTTGTCGTATGTTAATTGTCATGTACGTCATGAGTGTAGCGTCATTATTTTATTGGTTTTTATGCATATTTTAGTAAGTGGCCAAATTAAGAACTAAACATTGTTTTAATGTTGAAAATTTGTAATTTTTTATACGAATTTTCAAAAAGATGGAAAAATAAATTGCAATGATGTGCATTCAGCATCATTTCATGGACAAAACTACTGTTAAAGTCAACAAGACTACAAATCAGTACAGGTTTGCCAGTAGAATTCGTGTAAAATCGAGAATACCTCACCTCGTTGCTGATTGCGTTGACCAATTGAGCTGTCATTGGTACATCAAAGCGTTCAATCGCTCCAAATGCTCACATACGACACAAATATTGGCACCAACACTTAATTCCGCCTGCATGGTGTTATAATGTATGGGCTCTTTTAGAGTAGCTTGCTTGCTTGTCAGCAGACACATATTTTTTATTTGCTTTTTTTTCAAACAAGCAAAACAAGCAGTGAAAAACGTTTGCTATTCAATGTTGATTTAATATATAAATGAAAAAAAAAAAATTTTTGTATTTAAACGGGTTTTAAAAATAAATGAAACATTATCATCCACCAATTTATTGGCCCTAAGTGTCAGCAATTCAGTCAGTGCGACATAATCTTTCTTCTTGTTTAAAACTAAGTTTAAAAACTCTATCTTTAAAGCACAAATTTACACCCCTTAATTCGATCATTAAAGTTATTGTGGCGTTAATGTTAATTTTGTATGGTAAAAACCGGTTTTAATGTGCACTTTAACTTTTTGCATCGTTTATGAATAACGGAGACAGTATTTAGTTAAGTAATAACAATGGTTTTACCAAATATTTTACATACAAATATCAAGAGTTAAGATATAATCATTAGTTAACTAAAGACTGTAAATTTGGGCCTTAATCACTAATCTGTTTGAAGTAAATAAAAAACACCAAATCTATAAATCACTAAATTGAATTGATCAATGCGAGATAATCTCTCTTCATGGTTTAAACTGAGTTTAAAACAGCAAGTCTATAAACCACTAATAGTGAATAAATCATTGCGACATAATCTCTATTCTTGGTTTAAATTAAGTTTAAAACAGCTAATCTATAAAACACTAAAAATTAAATCATTTTTAAACGCATAAAATTGGACGTTTAATTTATTTTAATTAAACTGTTTATAATACATGAGGCAGAGATTTACTGCTGTTTAGTTAAAATGACATACATTTAGAATTGAGATTAGTTTAACCAAACCAGTTTAGTTTGACTAAAAGTTAGTTGATTTGTTAGTCTTTAGCTACAAATTCTCAACTTTTAGTTAACTAGTAACTTCATTTCTGGTAAACAAAATAAAAAGCATGCATACTTTCAGGAGCATCAGCAATATATTTTGTCATAAATTTTGCATGTTAATAACAAGCTTAATGCGATCTTTGCAAACAAAATAATTTAAACGGGATCTGAAGACTGAAAATTAAAAACGGTCGGAATTTAAGTACGGAATTGAAATCATTCCGATCGCAATATGTGACCTTCCCCAATATGTATTTGTTAAAGTTTATTTTTGTGCATGTTTTTTTAATTTTCAGTTTTCTGTAGTAACCAAATCATAACTGATGTAGGGTGCATACCCTTGCTAAGAATAACCTACTTAACTTTTTTTAAACTTGTTTTCACTGTTTCCCAAAAACAAAGGAAGAATGAAAGAGTTTAAAGTGAAGAAATCACAAATTAAATAAAACGATACAGAAGACACAGAATTTTAAAATTTCTCTCACACAGTTTCATTTCTAATTGTATTAAAACTGAAATGAAACGAATGCTAACTAATTAGTACCATACGTATGTATGTGTTTACATATATACACATGTATATTAGTATGTATGTGTGCGTTTTACTATTATAAATTTCTGTGATGGTGTATATTTCAGGATGAATATTTTTAATTTTATGTTTCTCTAGGGCTTGCGTGTTAACTTGTTTAAAAACATCAATTTTGTTAAAAAAAAAATTATTAAGAAAATTTCTTTCAAGTTTCAAAAGTTAAATAACATTAATTATACAATTTTAAGATGAAAAGGAAATTATTAATAAACTTTTAAAAATTGCAAACGATTCGTGAAAAATAATTTTAAACTTTCAACCTTCTAACGGGAGGAATTGGACTTTTTTAATGTTAACACTAATACTGGCAAATCGTCCGTTTTATGTGATAGAATCAAAAACTAACTTTTTTTCTTTATAAACTTAATAAATTTCAATTAAGTACAATAGAAATTTTACAAAAAAGAGAAAAGAAACTGTAACTCTCGCTGTACTCTAATGCATCATGATACACGAATAAAGTTTTACTGTTTTCTTAATAATCAGCAATTAGTTTTAAACTTCAAACTGTGTCAAGTAAGTTTCACCACCGCCGCCAACAGACCAACCGTTAAAGTGAAAGGTCAAAATACTGGATAACTAAAAACTATTTTTGGTTGGTCTCCGAAACCAACGAAATTCAGCGATGCAGAACTCCTTTAATGTGACAATTATTAAATAAAAAAACTATCAAAATACCAAAAATAGCCATAAAATCATTTTAGGTGATAATTCAACTCGCACTACATTTAAAATTTTTGAAATTTATATGTTAATTAAAAATAAAAAAAAGAAAGATAAAAATAAACAAATTGAAAATCATAAAACCGTGTGACTCTTGCACACATTTTGTTTAAATTTAATTTAATTTAAGTTTGAATGTACCAACACGTTTTAAAATGACATTTTGTAAATGTCATAATTTTTGGTCCGAAAACTTTTAATGTCTTATTTTTTGTGTTTTTGATTTTTTTTTAATTTATGGCAACAAAAATACAATTGTTTTATTTAAAGTCGGTATGTATTAATAAATGAATGAATGTGTGCATAAATCTTTGAGGGTTTATTTATTTTTAATGAGCACCCACCTTTTTCCATTGTAATCGTATTATAATTTGTTACCTTTTTATAGAGCAAAGCTATGACTCTTTTTCTATTATTTTTTTCTTGTTTGTTTTTTAAAAACCAATTAATAAATTTCGAAAATGATCTGAACAAATCTCTAATGAGGGTCAAATATCATTAAAAACAACAACAACCCTGATATGCATCAGATACTAAATACGACTGCTACAAAAATGACAGCAAAACATGTATGAATATGTTAAAAAAAAGTACAGTTCTTTAAAATTTAAATTCTAAAAAATCGGATTATCTTTTAAATCTGTGCAAGATCCTCCATTTGTATTTTTTGGTTTCAAGTGCGTTTAAGTTAGCAAATTCATAAACCAGTAACCATCTAAACCAATTTTAAACGCATAAAATTGGCTATCAACACAGACCCCATATCGACGGGTGCAAAAGCGTCTTAGCTCAGAAAATAAGATTTTCGAGTTAATAATGCATCATTAATTGTCATACTGTTCTTCATAATGTGTAAACATTTTAATCAAATATCTCGGTCAAAACGAATTACTTCTTCCTGTAGTCCCACGAAGTAAATTACATGCATCGTTCAATTTTTTAAGGAACTAATAGAAATATGTAGCAACGGCAACGTTAATTGAGGAGTCGCAGAACAAAACATACTTTTTCGCATTTTTTCCCAAATTGGTTTTTTGGTATTTTTAGAATATTTGGATTAAAATCTTCTACAACAAATATAGGAAGTATAATTTTTTTTTTGTGTTTTACTAAGAAAAGGGTTTCTTAAAAAATTGGTACACAACAAAATGTACTTTTTTACTTTTTTTTTTTAACAAAACTTACTTTTTCATAGTCTTTGCCTTGTTTCGTGTAGTTGCACTTTTTCATTTAATGAAATATGCAATCTATAAGTCAATAAAACTACAATCAAAGTAAACTTTAACAGATGTCAAACCAATATAAATTCCATTTTTTTGTTCTCTTTTTCGTATTTTATTTTAATAATATTTCTTAATATTCTCAATTTGTTTGACGTTGTTGGAAGTCATTTATTAACTGTTAAATAATAATTGCTAAAACATAAGTATTGTTTAATGACTAAGTGTATTTTAAAAATATTTAATAGTAAATACAATTAAAACATGGAAGAATTACAATTAAAACATGGAAAAATGTAGAAAGCAAAAATGTGAAAATATTCAAAAAAAAAAAAAAGGAAATATTTCGAGTTTTATACCAATTAATTTTACTTCGATTACTTTTGTAGTATTTTTGTGTTAAAATAAATACATATATATAATTTTTTTATATTGGATCAGGTTTAAAAACAATTATTCAAAAGACTCATCTAAAAACCGCAAACCAAAATGTGCTGTTTTTCTTTTTTTTTTAACAAAACGTACTTTTTTACATTTATTTTTAACAAAACGTGCTTTTTCCAATATAAAAGTTGCTTGATATCAAACATCCTTAACGATTAATGTGATGACTTCTGGCAGTTTGATGCATCTATTGATAAGTAAAAAAGTTCCCTACGGGAAATGTTGTACCAATTGTCTAAAATATACCTTTCCTATGAGAGGTGAAAATGGGAATGGTACATCAGGAATGTCAGCGTCATACACAATTGTGGAAACAAAACTCACATATACGCTTTCGCTCTTTTTTTTTTTGCGAGCGTATTGAAATGTTCATTTCTTATATTTTTTATAAAAATGTGTTTAATACCCGCTTTAATATAATTTAAATGAATTAATAAAATTTTTATTTTTTAAATACATTTTTTACATGTAAACTTATTGTTGTGAAGCATTTAGGGCCAAATTTACAGTAATTAGTTAGCTATTAGTAAACTAAAATGATAACTATTGTTTAACTAATACTTCATATTCACAGTGTATTATTTAACTAACACTCTTAATATGAACAAAAAATGGTAACCCTATCAAACTATTAACTTTCAGTACTGGCAATTCTGTTATAGCATATGGTTTTTGTTTACATTTGATATATTATTTCTTAAAAATGGCGTATACATTCAAGAACTTGCCACGCCACCTACTTGCTAAGACGGAATATATCCATAAAATCTTTTTACATTACGTTGGCGACGCTCAGCAACAATATTCCGCGTATTATCAGTACCAGTGTCTCTTTCAATATCAGACTCCGTGTTTTCAATTTCACATGCTATATCTAAAATTTTTCACAAAACAAAAATACTAATAATAAATTCCAACGAATCAGCTGTTGTCTAACTATTAGTTAACCAATGACGTTTGATAGTTTAACTAATGTTAAACTAAAAGCTGTGAATCTAATATTATTAGTTAAGCTATTGCTATTAGCTAACTAATGACTGTGGATTTGGGCCTTAGACTCGTGCGGTGATACTTATGTCATCGAAGGACTAGATTTTATACCAGGCTTTAAGGAACTATTTTCTGACACGTTCATTAAGGACTAGTTTTAGACAGGTTAATGTAGGATAATCCTATTACCGATTTTTATGAAACCATAACTAAGACTATTACTTAGGAAACCACCACAGGATAAGTACCTTAAGTTTTGGTGTAGGACCTATCACCGGGTATCTTAATTATGTCAATTGACCCCCTCTAATGATAACGCCATGTTAAAGTTACCGGTCCCTCTCATATAAAGTTCCGGAACTCGAGCCGGTTGCTAGTCCCTGGGAACCAATCACGTGACGTGTCTGTGACAGGTTCTTTTCCCTCTAGGGTTGTTACCATTTTCAAGTTCATGCAGTTTATGAAGAAAACGAATTATATGAACATAAATTTCCCAAAAATTTACACGAGCGAAAATTGCTAAACTTACACACATTTTCCGTACACGTGGTAATATTTTTAATCAGCTGACACAGTTGTATTACAGATTAATGTGGGAACCTTTGACCTCGAGCATTGCATCAGGTGGCAACTTCTTATGCATTAACCACCATAAGTAAAAACCTTGCTTAACACACAGAATCATGGCACCACCGCGAGTAGTGCGAGGGCTGCCAGCATATCCATTCTCATCTCGAATAATCACATCGCATGGTGAGTCCAATATAGGACAAATACTCTCTACGCCACGGTAGACACTCTTCCGTAAGGCTTACCGGCTACCATTGTAACAGTGTAAAGTTACTGGTCAAACCTCGAAAGAGAAATCCTAAAGACAAACTTTCTATCGACTGTTTTCTTGAGCGGAGACCTTAGGTGCCTTTTCACCTTCTACCAGACTAACATAGGTCACCCTACTTCCTTTTTCTTCCTTATATGTACATCCATTGCTCTGTTATATCAGAGATTATGCAATCACATATAAGTTTTATGGGTAATTAGCCGAAGGTTGTGTCTGAAAAAGACAATTACGCTTTTCCAAAGAAGGCACATCATTAAGGTGTGGATATCACCAAGACGTAAATCGTACCCCCGATATGTTTTTGATCGATATGTAGTCCCTTTTCTTAGATGATGGAGGGCTAAAATTTTTATTGAGTTTTGTTAGTCCTCGAACTCACGGTAAAAGCATTTAATATAGATATTTGGAAATACATACTAGTAAATAAAACATTCTTTTAAGGTGCTGATTACAAATCAAATACAATAAATTAACACACAAACATTTGATTAAGGAGTGATATGAATTGAAGTGGTTCTAAGGCTATTAATCCCCTCTCTACATGAAACTAAATCAACAACAATCAAGAAACCGTCAAAGCAACAAACAGCATCAACCGACAATCGGTACAACAACATTAAGAAATCAAGAAATCAAGAAAGAGAGGAACCACCGAACGACCGACTTTGAACGACGATGAATGAATGATTTAACAAAACGCAAGCGACAGCGACAACATTGCGTGATTAACAAAATCCCATTAAATTAAAAATTCTAAAAAGAAAACAGAATTTTTGAGTTTTTAATTTCTTTCAAGTTTGTTTTGTATCTTTTTCGTTAGTATTTCTTTTGACATGATTCGATGATGTTGTTGATGAAATGACATGACGTGACGGAAAAAATTATGAGTTTTTTTTTTTTTTGATTTAGGAAATACCAAAAATAAGATGAAAGCTACAGCAAAGCTACACTCGTATGTACGATATTTATGAATGAAATCACATACAGAAAATAAAGTTTCGTACAAACAAACAAACAAACAAACGAAAATAGAAAAATATTACGAATTTTAAAATCTTTGAAATATTTTTAAGATGTTGAAACTTTGGCAACGCCTTTAAATGCCCCATAATCATGCATCAAATTAATGAATGGATGAAATAGGATGAATTGTAAAAATGTTGAAAAATATTAATAACAACAAAATCAAACGAATAGCGGAATTTTTGCAGATCATTTAAATGTTCAATAATAATACTCACATGTACGCGATTAATTGCCCATCGTAGGAGGTCGGATGGAAAAGTCATTTGAATTTGAAGTAAAGAAAAAATTTTTATAAATAAGTTTTATATAAAGCAGTAAGAGTTTTTAAAATTTTTGCGTAAATTTAGTTCTCATTAGAGAAGAAATGCCGTTTGAGGTGATCCCCATCCTCTCGACTAAGAAAGATTTTCATTATTTAAATTACGCAATAAATTTAGTCTTGTCTCAAGCGGAGAAAAAACACATGGTTAAGATAATCACAAACTGCGAGCAAGATAATATGATTGAACAATGATGGGATTTCGATCATAATATTATGAAAATAGATCTGTTTTCGATTTATTATTGTTGTCTAATTAAAGAAAAACAACATGATATCGTGTTTAATTCGATGTATGTAAATATAATATGGTATGAGCTAATCATAATACAATTGTACTTAAAAATAAAATGGCTCTTAGTAGCCATGACATTGTTGACGCAACCATGCTGCAACCATATATTTTTTTTTGTATGTATTTAATCGAAAGCAAAAACTTGAAGATAAATATACATTTCATATTGTCATACATTTTAAAGTGACTTTAAATGCTGCCTTCGTTAATTAAATTATGAATGAATTTTTGTCTTTATTCTCAAAAACATTTTAATTTGTTTTTTTTTTTTTTCTTAGGTTTAAAATCCAAAAGGGCCTTTATTGTAGGGGCGCGGCATATTAAGCTCGAAAGCTTGTAAGGCCTGTACAACAAAAACAAGTTTAGTCGGCAAATTTCAATACTCTTAAAACAAAAAAAAAAACAAAAACAAAAAAAGCGGTAAATGTTGTGTTAAGCCACAATTAGGTGAACTTTCAAGTTACTTTTAAATACATTTTTAATTTTCTTGTTGTTGTCGAAGTTAAACTGAACAGGCTTGACCGTTTCACTAATTCGATTTCTGGTTGTGACTTAACACAAAAAACAACAAACAGAAAAAATTTATTGTGTATTAAGGATTTATTAAAAGCTAAGCAGGATGTTTGATAGCATTAAAGTATGATTTGGGTTCTTTTCGTCTAAAATCAGGGAGCGTTTAAATAACAACGCAAAAAAGGAAATACTGTGTTTGCACCAAAGTGACTGACTGACGCCACACGACAATCTGTTACCATTAATAAGAATTATTCATCAAAGAAGATTATGAATAAGATTTTGTTTTGAAGTTGAGTTTTTTTGATTTTTTTTTTTTGGTTAAATTTCGAAAATTGTGAATTTTAATTCTTAAAAGTGTTAATAATTATTTTAATGTTTTAAATTTGTTTGTTCGTAAATTGAAACAGTGTTAAAGTTCTTTTTAAGAAACAAGAAGGGAGATGTAAAAAAATCGTCCATATCTAGGAAATCTTTGCTTTATAACTAGAAACTTATGGCACTATTTTTTGCTATTGAATTTTAGTTAATTAATAAAAAAAAGACATGTATTTACATACGAAAATTTTACAAAAGAAAAAGTAAGCAAATATATTTTATGATTATGAATTTTTTTTTTTAAATTTTAAAATCAATTGGGAGAATATGTTAAATATTAAGTTTATTAAATACTTTTATAATTATAATTAATTAGTATTTATCTGCGACTTTGAATTTCCAAATTTATTGAAAATAGAAAAAAGTACAAAAATTAAAAAAGTACCAATATTAAAAAAGTACCAATTTTTTCTCATTTTAGCCTCAGAAAGTACAATGTAAGTTAATGTATAAAAAATTAATAAAAAATAAAAAAAAGTACCAATTTATCACGTTTTTACCCCCTAAAAAGTACCCTATATATTTTAATGCAATGCATATGCTTTCCGTCTATCAAATTTTATTCAAATATATTAACTAATCAGCTTACGAGTTATAATGGAACAAACATACAAACTTTCTCATTTATAATATTATATATTAGGGTATAAGGTATACTTGTCGAAGGGCCTATTGGCAGGTTCATCCCCCTTAAGAAGAAAATTTTAATCTACGAGTATATGTATATATAAAACAGAATGTGTGTTTGTTTATTTGTTTGTTTATTTGTTCCTTATAGGAGGCCAAACCCTTGGACCGATCTTCCTGAAATTTTCACAGTATTTAACTGGAACTCTCGGATGAATTATAGGCTATATGCAGTTTTGATTGGACAAAGGGGTGTGGCACCGCCCATATAACCCAAAAATTTAAATCGCCATATTTTGGGCATTTTTATACCTACGTCGATGATATTTGGTACATATGGTATTGGCATAATTTGGAATACGCACCATGAGAAAAGTGGGTGGAACCACGCCCCTTTTTAGGAAAACCAAACCCTTGATCTGATCTTCCTGAAATTTTCACAGCATGTTACTGTGACTCTGGAAGGAATAATAGGCTATATGAAGTTTTGATTGGACAAAGTGGCGTGGCACCACCCATATAACCCAAAAATTTAAATCGCCATATTTTGGGAATTTTTTTACCTACGTCGATGATATTTTGTACATATGGTATTGGCATAATTTGGAATACCTACCAGGAGAAAAGTGGGTTGGACCACGCCCCGTTTTAGGAAAATTAAAAATCGTAATATAGTCTTAACTACTGGACCGATCGTCATTAAATTTTCACAATAGCATATATAAATACTTTTAATTTTATTTTATAACGAGCGGGGTAGCGAAGCACACCGGGATAAGCTAGTAAGTATACCTATAAAAAAAAAAACAAAAAAAATGTTCAATATCCTCATTTAAAAGTACCAAAGAAAAGCTTTCACTGAATTAAAAAGATTATCGTTGCTTTCCGCTTGTGAAATAATAAATCATATATTTTGTTAATGTTTAACAAAAAGTGTCACACACTAAAATTATATAATTTTTTCAAAAGCTCAACATAAGAGAATACAATTTTTTCTTCTTCATTTAAATTCATTGTAAAAAATATAACAAGCTTCATAAATTATACACTGAACCAATTTACACAAATTAAGAACTTCCGCTTTGACGCCTTTTTATCTTCAGTTAAGTGGTTTAAAAGGGAAGGGAAGAGCAAGTGAGAGATAGAGAAAGAACAACAGGGAGAAAAAAACACTACACCAAAAACCTGGCTAATTTACATAAACAAACATTTCTACACAAAATGAAAACACACATTAACACCCAACAGTTAACAACAAAAACGCTTCAGATATACTATTAACAATTCACTTAAAAGAAAAAAAAAATAAAAAAACAACATCAGCATCAGCATCATTAAAAAAGGAAAGAAGAATTAAAATAACCATTATGGTGACATTAAAATGAATTTAAATTTAAATCTAACGTACTTAATAGTGCTTTTATCTGACTTTCATTTCGGCATCAAATGGAGATGCAAAATGGATATATTCCAAAAAGGATGTAGCCAACACTCTTTTATCCAACTTCCAAAATTTTAACTTTTTCCTATACATGTGTTTGTGTGTGCTCGAATACTACTTATAAAAAACGGCAAAAAAAATCTGCGCAATTACGACACCTTTTTTTTTTTTTGTGAAAGCTTATTATAAAAAAGAATCCTTAAAAAAAACAAACAAACTTTATCATTCAGGCTCCCAAGGGAAAGTAGCAGTCTTCATCATCTCTTAAATATATCAGGTTATTGGCTGAACGAACTTTTTCTTTACATGTTTTTTTTTTCTTTTGTAGCAGGACAAGAGGGTTAAAAACGAGTACGACGAGTACGTATGTTTATTTGTTTCATAAAAGCTGGCTGGTAATGCTTAACAAGAGCAGGGTAATGTAATGTACTCGTGTGTATGTGTGTATGTATGCCATACATGCAAGAGCCTTTTAAACAGCTTTAGTCGCTTGGCAAAATGTTAGTGGCAAAGTATTTTTGTGCATTTGTATGCACGAAGTATCATTTGTGGGCAATTAGCAAACAAGTGTGAAATTCCTTTTTGGGTGAATGATGGAATGGAAATAAGTAAGAGGCAACAACAACAACAACAACAACAAAAAAGGGAACAACATTAAAAAAGATTTTAAAGATTTCCTTAGTGATACTTAAGGGTTGTTAGCAATAACAACAAAAGCAATAATTGACAGGGATAAAAACGGGGTGACTTGGTGATGATAAATGCTAAAAACGTACATTTAAATTAGATATTAAAGGAGAGAGATTTTTAAACACATATACAGCCAACTCATAAATATGTGTAAGTGTGTTAGTGTGCATACAATTTAACAGTTTCGGAGAGTTGTAAGGGAAGTTTAAGTTTAAATTTTGTTGGTATAGGTACTAAAAGAAAATTAATGTAAATAATGTTTGAGCGAAAAAAAGATTTATATTTTCGATGTTTTTTTTGAAAATAAAATGTTTCATGCTTAGTTTTGACTTTGGCTAAAGACATCACTTTCAAATAGAGCCTTAGAGATGACCCAGTGACTGGTGGTTCATGTCTGCGACGTGAAATTCTAGAATTCAAACTCTTGCGGAGACTACTCAAAATATAAATGCAAATAATACGCAGTTGGTTAAAAGAGTATAAGGTGTGTTTAAAGAATAGTAGAAAAATGGTTCAGTGTCAAAAATGTTGATTATTTAAAAGGCACTTAAAGGACTGTGAGAAATTGTTAAAAACAATATACCTAAATACCCGCATTTCAAAAACGGGTATTTAACAAAATTTCGGGTATTGCTTAAGTAAAAAAGCACGAAAAAGTACCCGAAAATCACCAAAATGGCAACGCTGGTCATTTGTGTACATTAATATATACATTTGTATATACTTACATAAATTTGGATAGCGATAATTCTCGTATTCTTTTTTCGCATATTATTTGTAGTAAAACAAGACCGTAAATTAAAATACATTAAAGTACAATCATAAAATAATGTTAAAATTAGCCTCTAAATTAGGCGATCTAGGCGGTATAGTGAGTGCATCACAATTTAATAACGGTTTGTATGATCTTGATAAATAAAACATCAAGCAATGCGATATTCTCACGTACTTCGAAATAGATCAGAAATTAGAGGCTAGATTTTGTTTACCAAAAATTAAATCCATAAAATTTTTTTATTATCAGCCACGTTACAGAGTACAATTCCGTTCGGAAACGGAATCCATTCCGCATTTTGGTGCTTCAGAAAATTAATTACGAAAATAATCTTCGGAATGAAACCATTTTTTTTTTCATGAACGGAATAGGAGTTTTCTGTATTTCAAAGGACAAATAACTATCAAAATATATGTACCTTCTTTCAATAAAGCAATATGTTTTTGTTGTTGATTTTTCAAAAAAAGTTTACTTTAAAAAATATTTTACATGAAAACAAAATTTTCGTAAGTGATTTGTGCAGCATTGCCATATCTAAGCGATTTTTGTTGCTATATTATATAGTAAAAATCCTGATGTTGCCAAATTGATTACATAAAAATCGCTTAAGCAAAATTTTTCATACTGATGAAAAAGATTGGAATCTGAAGCACCAAAAACGATTTCGAACGGAATGACAAAGAATTTAAAATTTCCATATAACACTCATCCATACACAATCAAACACAACATAAAATTTTGCGTTTTGTTATTTTTTATTTATAAATTTATAAATTTTGCTGTTGTATAGAGATTGTAATTTTTATAAATTGAGTTTATCATTCAATTTTGAATAAAATCAACATTTATCCATCGAAATTCATGATATACATACATACGGATTCCAGTTTTCCTGAGAATTGAAAATTGTGAAAAAAAATTAGAAATTGCATATTGTGGAGTTTTTATTTCTCGAAATCAAAGTTCTGACGAAATATACGAGCGTGATCGCCTAACTAATTTAGTGCTCATATTTGGTACGTGTGCGATACATAAAAACTGCTAACGGATTTGAATTTAGCTTATTAAAGTCCTTATATGTAGGTCTTTCTCTTACTTTTATTTAAAGGACATGAAAAAAAATCTTTATTTTCCTTTTTTACAATTGAACCAGTCGTTGCGAAAAAGGAAAACATTAGTTCATAAAATTTAATTTTTTCAGGATATTCGTACATATGTATGTATGTACGATAATACGTTGGTCGTGTTGGCTGAACTCGTACGCGCTTTGCCTACAAAGAAAACTATTACTTAGAATCAAAGCCAGATCCCTGGTAAGGACAAGCCAATCAATCGTTAAGAGTTTTTAAAATATTTTATGTATAGGTATTATTAATTTTGCAAAACAAACTTAAAAATGCCCTAAATAAGCTTTTCAGTCGGATTTATGCAAACTTATGCTGCAAAGAGTAAAATATGCACATTAATGAAAACTTTCTTAAAAGGTTGTGTAACGTATAAATACCTATTTCATTTAGGTTCACATTTATCGCACAGAAAATATCATGCTACTGCGTATATTTGCGGTTTCCCTGCATGTGATAATAAATATTGAAGAAATTCTGTTCTTAAGTGGCAAGAACAAGGCAAGAACTTGATGGAGAATCTTCTTAAAAATGTTTAAAGTAAAATCGAATCAACAATTTTCTATTTTAAATTAAGAAAAAATAAATCTTTCGGTACAAAAATAGCAGACACTGTACAAAGAGAAAATAGGCTGTCCTGTCCATAAGTTAATTAAACAAAATTTTCTTTTCGGAACATTATAAACTTTTAAAAGGTATTTATACCTCCCTACCTCTTCCCGAAAGAACTTTATCCTTAAAATTTGTTGTTTCTTGCAGAAATTTACGATAACAGAAATTAAAATTTATTTTTATTTTTTATAGAATTGAATTGTTTAATTTATTTGTAGGTATAAAAAAATTTTCTATTGCGTTGTTTTTAAAACGTTTGATGACATACATACATACCTACATACTTTCAAACCTACCGTAGGTAAAACCTAAAATCTGCAAGTACATAAATAAGTACATACAAACATGTATACAAATTAGATTCATACATGTGTATGTAGATTCTATATGAAAAGGTGTTCCTTATATTTCATTCCAATTCCATCCCTTTTTGCAATACTACAACCCAACTGAATATGTATGTATGTATGTACATTTGTATGTAAGTGAGTATGTATGCATGTATCTACTTTATCAAAACAATTTTGAGAGTTCTTACTAATAATAGAATAGCAAAAACTTCATAATCATTGTTATCATCAAAACCATCATTATTTAACTGGCGTCAATTTACTGTTTAAATGTCAAACAAAAAAATGTTAAAAGCCGAAAAAATAACAAAAGAAAACTATAGTACACATTATGTAAAAAAAATGTGAATAAGTCCAACACAAACAAACATTCATTAAAAAAACAAGAAGAAAAAAAAAATAGCATTAATTGCAAAAAGAACAAATCCGTTTGTTCGCATGAAAGAAAGAATGAAACAGCATGAAATAAATTGTAACTATTAAAAAAAACATTTGAAAATGAAAGAAAAAAATCTTAAGTGGGATGGATTGAATGGCTGGATGCTTTGCGCATTTGTTGAAATTATCAAACAAAAAACTTAAATATAAACCCGTTTAACCAGATGCTTAACACTCTTTTCCATACTGGGTGGAGTTAAACATACAAAAATCATCTCAGAATCTGAGACTCAGATATAAAACCAGACAGATGCTGTAAAAAGGGAAATCAAATTTGAGACACAAAATTTCAACATTTTCTGTTAAATACATTTATGCTCACACAACTCAAAAGTGGTGAATTAAACTCTCTTAATATGAAATATGTTGAAATTGGTATTCTTTTGGAGAAATTGTAGCATACTAAAGTTGAGTAGTGCTATAAACTTCTCCTTTTGACAAATATGGTGAATTATTTTACAACTTCACCTTATTTCAAGATGGCCGTAGTTTGAGTTGCTTTGAAATTAATTTGTAAGCACACACAATCAATCAAGTTAGAATTAAATGTTTACAACTTTAGAATTTTAATGAGGGCTACAGTTTATGTTGTGAATTAAGTTTCTAATGAAGTTTATTTTAAAATTTTTAATTTTGTCATGATGTATGATGGTACCTAGATATTTATGTATGTAGTTATGTATGTCTGTTTGTGCATAACGTTCGTTTAATGCAACGTAGTCACATCTCAAAATTATTTAAACTTGGCTAAATCTAAATACGTTTCTTTAAATTTTATTGGAAATGGAAACAAAAAATAAAGTTCTGCAAGTTGTTTAACTAAAATCTCTTTGTTTTCTTTGTTATTTTAGCTGATTTTTATGATAGAAGTTTCAAAATTTTCATAGACTTGTGTTTCGACAAAATTCGCCAGAATTAATTAAAACTCAGATTTCGAATTCTTAATTAGGTACGGCCTTTTGCATTCCAACTAACGTTATATAATTTAAATGCAACTAAATTATATCTGACTACATATTTTTTTATTGGATACGCAAATACAGTTTTTGGCAGTTTTGAAATATATTACATCGTCACCTAAAAGCAAAGCGCCCTACCTAACATATAATCGGATATTGAGTTCTTTACAATTTATATTTAAAACTATTTCTCCAACGCACATCACAACAAGAGAATAAAATTCAACTAACAAAAATATCAATTTTAATAATCAAATATTAAAAAGGAATTAGACTTGATCAGTATGTAAAACTATTTTCCTATTATTATTATCCGCAAATTCAAAAACAACATTTAGCTTGTTTTTCTTTGGTTTACCTGTAAAATAATCAATATGGTAGTTAGGCATTTTTGCGTTTCATATAACGGTATACCGTGCAAGAATATGTCCTACCATGCGTCCATTTTAATACACAAAGCACTTTTTTTTTGGTAATTATAATCTACATTGCAGACCGAAAATAGATTTTAAACAATTCTTACACCGCATATTAAATTCATTTAAATTTTTCAGCTATTCGTTTGATCACAAAACAATAAATTATATTATTTGATTTAATTAAATATTTTGTTTGAATTTGATTCTTATCTTCAGAATAGAACATAATAGGTATTTAGTGTACAATATTTTTCCAGTAGACTGATGGATCATTTAGTCCTTTTGAGCAAATTTGAACCTTATCTATAATAAGAATGTTACAATGAATGTAACAATTAGATACAAATGTATTGTGGCGTATGTCTTTCATAATATTTAAATTATCTCCATGATTTTAAGTTTCGATTATGTGATGGAAATTCGCTTTATCTATTCAAATAGTTATTTTTTTCGTAATTTTCTCGAAATTTGAAAGTTATATTTAATACAAAAATACATAATTAAATTAAAATATTTCGCCTTACTTTAAGGAAAACAAAGAAAAAATTAACTAAACTTTTAAACATTTTTTTCAACAATAATAAAACAACTTAAAATGAAGGGCACATAATTATTTCAACTTCCAAGTAAGTTAGAGGCTAACAAATATTAACAAAAGTTTGAATATTATTTAGCAACATTAGTTTTAGTTGGGAGTGGTTTTAAAAAAAACCAGGTATTATCGCACAAGAAAATGGTTATCTTTTGTAATTCTCATTTCTTGTGGAAGAGTTTGTCTATAACCGTACGAGGATGTTAACGTTTCAAACAGGGTTAAAGATTTATTGTTGACTTACTATTAGCTAACCTACAGCAAAAAGAAAAAGTTTAGAACGAAAATTTACCCAATAAAATAAGGTTATACGTGTTGTTCCCCCCCGATAAAGCTAGATCCGCGCCCGATAGTTATGTATGTATGTATATGAATAAATATATATACCTATATATGTATATCAGTACCTAAATATACATATGTATGTATGTACTTCTTGTTAGTTTAACTTGCAACTTTAATTAAAATAAATTTTACAAATGAATAAATACCAAAAATCCGTTTTCCAACATATAAAAATCCATTTTATTTATATGAAAGATTTACCACACCACCCAAATAAGTTTGTGGATGCATGTATTTCCCCACAACACAGTCACAAATAAATAAACAAAGAAATTTCACTTAAAGTAATCGGTAAAACAATATTAAAATGGAAGAGAGTTGAATAAAATAAGTGTGAATATTTTATCTGTTTATTATTGCCAAGTCAAGGAAGGCATGATTTTTTATTGAAGACTAATGAATGTCAATTGAAAACAATTATGACCAATAAATGCCCACACAAAACAATCAAACATAAAACCGTGAACACCTCACACATCCACAGCACACAATAAATAACTTAAAAGAGAGAGAGGGAGAATGACTGAGAGTTGATACAAAATACACCACTATATTCAAAAGCCACTTGTTTGCATTAAAATTTTTACTTTTACTGTTTTTGCTTATAAGTTTTTATTGAGTCAAATAAAGATAGGAACTTACAAACAAAAAAAGAGAGTGACTACTTGGTGTTTCAATTAAATTCCCTTCACAAAGGGGAGTTTAAAAACCGTTACCAACCACACATGGGAGAGTGAGAGAGATCATTGTAAACTTGCAGTAAATAAACCATAGAATGTATGAGAGTGTGTTAGTGTAAATGGAAATGAATGATAAAAGTGGCGCCACAAATTACTGGTTTTTTCAACTTCCACTTTAGCAAGAGTTATTTGGATTGTTTGTTTAATTTGACTTAAGCACCTGGTATTTAGTATCGTTCGAACAGCATTTAAGCTAAGACGTGGATTGTGGGTTTTTCAACCTGTTTCAAAATATTTAAAAAAAAACGCATGGGTGAAAAAACGAAATTAAATAAATGTTAGCAATCGGTTAAAAGAACAAGTTGACATTAAATAAAATATTAACGGCGGTGTAAACAAAGGAAATTTATATAAATCATAGTAATAGAATTAAAAACAAGTGCCAAGATTTTAAAATATTACAAAAGAAAATATATTGTGTCAAAATTATTGTTTTTTTTTTAAAGAATCGTTCAATTTTCAAGCAAATTATAGTAAATATTTTCAAAATAAGTGTTTATAGGTATCTACTGAAATTATCTTTTCTTAAGCCAATGACAACTATGCCCCCAGAAATGTCCACCTCAGCTACAAATCCTTCTGTAGCTTTGCCCAACTCTAGAGTTACCAGCGATTCCCTTTCAGCTTTGCAAGTTTCACGTTCTCGTTTTATGATTACGGATATTTTAGCGGCTCATCAATCAAATCATTCACATCAACCACAAAATCAGTTAAGTCAACAGCAGCAACATGCCGCTTTGCAGCATTATATAGCGCAACAGCAACATTTGCTGCAACAACGGCATCAACAACATGCTGCAGTGTCTGCTATCTCAGCGGCTGCTTCGCCGCCGGCTTCACCTCCACAACATCCTTCCAGCCAACATTCGCAACATTTACCCCCACCACAATCAGCAGCAGCAGCAGTAGCTGTTCACCCTCATTTACCACCACATCATCCTTTGGCACATTTACCTCCAACGGCCTTAATGGGATTTCCTTCCGCTCATAATGGTTTTAATGCAGCTGCCGCCGCTCATTATGCTGCCTTGCAAAGAGATGAACGAGAACGTTTAAGAGAAATAGAAAATCATCATACGTATCGCAATCAAACTTCACAAGATCTTGATCATGATGAGCGTTCCCGTTCACCTTCAGCCGTCCTGTATACTCGTGATTCACGTGATGTAAATGGCCAAGGAATAACAAGTAGCAATGCCGTCGGCGCTGGTGGCGGCAGTAGTATAAGTGGTGATCAAGCCAGTACAATAGACGACAGTGACAGTGACTGTGGTAAGTGTGAAGACATTTTTATGTACATATTTTAAGTAAGTTATTGACGTCATTTGTAATCAAAAATTAACAGGGCGCAAATTTATATGGGCGTACATATAGTCACGTAAGGATGGTGCCAAAAAAAAACTTTAATATCATCATTTTAATTGAATTAATGTGCAATTTCTATAATACAAACAATTGGTTTGTGTAGAAAAGTTGTATGAAAACCACTTAGTTTTTTGAGTGATTCCCATATAAAATTTCCAAGTAAATCGGGGTTTGAAAACACAAAGTAGAAAAATTTTATTTAAAATGTTATAGAAGGTTTTTTTTGGTAGCAAAATTGTAAGAAATCGAATATCAATTTATTAAAAAAAAAAACATTTTCTGTACTCAGTGCACTCAGTTGTTTTGTGGTGATTTCAATACAAAATTTACATTCAAATCATTCGTCCGCCTTGTGGAAACAGCACTTATGAAGTTAATGTATTAAAAATTAATCTGTCATCCTTAAAGATGTCATATTTTTGCTAAAAAAAATGTAATGACTTGTTTTTATAAAATTTTTACTGGGAGCTGTTTCCATATAAAATATCTCGTTTCATTCTATATTAGTGTTAATTAAAATAAATAATATACATATATTTTATTATAATTTAAACAATTGAAAAAACAAATAATCAAGGTCAATTGTTTCTCGAAATATTAACCATGTCTAATTCTTTCTGAATATAACGTTACGAACTTTAACCTATAGAAATCATGATAGATTAATAAATTAAATACAGTCGAATTTCGATAAGCGCACACTGTTTAATTGAAAAAATCGCTTAATTGAAAAAAATATATTCTTATTTACATATTATTTTGCATCAATTTCAAAGCACTTATATTTGCCTAAAAGAAAATTCGCTTAAGAGAAATTCCGCTTAATTGAAACATATTTTGCTTAAGAAAATGCTAATTTATACGAAACACGCACCGCATAAGAGCAAAAAAATATTGTTTTACCGGCGACGAAATATCTTCTAGCGGTTTTAATCGTATTAAATGCTGATAATACATATAATCATCATTTTGGCAACTTTTTTAGTTACTAAAAAAAGCAAATGTAGGTATATTATTTTCTTTATTATGTGTGAGTTTATATTTTTGTACATAATATCTCGAGCAAATAACGTGTCAAACACATTTAAAGAATCTCAATCAAAGAATAATAGTTGAATATTTTCATACATTAGATTAATTTAATTTCTTTTTTAATGAACGAATGAAGCTAATATTACAGCAAAATACTGTACATACTATTTTTAATTAAATATAAAGAACAATTTTTATTTTTAAATATGTCTAGTTGCATATATGATTACATTTCAGATTGCTAAATTAATCTGAAATCAAAATCAACACATTTGCATTTAACTTCTATGTCTTTGTTTTATAGATCAATTTTGAAGTTCTGAAATCGGTTAAAAGAACATGTTTTTCACTTAACCGAACTTCTTTTTATTGAAAATCTCGCATAAGCGGAATAAAGTGCTTGCAATTTTACATTTTCGCTTAACCGAATCCGACTGTAATTTCGAATAATTATATTAATTTTGATATTTTTATCGACAAAACTTTTTATATATTTTCACACGGCCAAACGATATTTTAGAGAATATGTTAAATATTTCAAAATTGATCTAAATTAGTCGTAAAAAATTCTTTTGTGCACTTGAAACTTTATCTTAAGATTTGTCTTCAACAAAAAATATATATCCTTTTTAATTTAAAACCTAGAAATAAGTTTAATAAAAGGATTAAATAATTATTATTATATTATTCATCGTTATCGGTAAAAAGTTTATAACTCTAGCGATATAGCTTTAGCTAATTGTAACAATGCCCTAACTCATAATTTTCCTTCAATCTCGTATTTATCATATTTCGATAAATTACCATCTAAGCTATCGATTAACGATAATTTGCCCATTAAAGTTATCGATATAAGCAAAACAAAAAACTCGTTTTAAAAAAATTAGTTATGTCCTTTCTACGTTAAGGTAACGAAATGTATGTAAATCTTAATACAAAATTTCTATTTAAAAGTTTTTTTTTCAAATTTAAAAAAAAATCTAAGAAAATGCTTTATGCACGCAATGAAATTTTTTTCATAGAAAATAATTTTAAAGTTGAAAAAGCTGCTCTGTTGGCGCAAATGAAGAGCTCGAGTTCTATACAGTGTGATGAGTTGCCAATACCACGTCGCCTAAAGTTCTAAAATATTTAATAAAGTGTGGTTGTTAAAATAAAATTGTTTCATACTAACTTTCATACAAAAAAGTTTTACGAAACAAGCTTCATTAATACAACGAAATCTTTCGTTAGATCATTAGTAATGAAATAACTAATTGATTCAATGAGGAAACCCATGACTCTGATGAATTCAATGAATAAATAATACTTATATTCTACTTTTAGTGGAAACGAAAGGTGTAAAACAAAAAAAACAAGAATGACACTTTACAACAATTGTTAAGCCGATATATGCATGCTAAAGAAAACTAGATAAACTTCCTCATTATAATTCACCATGTTTATAAAAACTTCTCAAATTATTTATTATACAATAATTTTAAAAATATTGACAGCTAATCGGATTAGTATTAAAATCAAATTTAAACAAATTATAAGTTGTTTAATCAAAGAGAATATTCAAATAAAACCATTCTTTTCTCTCATTTTTACTAATTGAACACCAAACGACTAATTTTCTAAGCTACGAATAAGTATTACAAGAAATTTAAAAATCCAATTTCCGCTAAAATCATATTAAAGATATTTGTTCAAAAAACTTCAAAAAATGCCACAAACAATTTTTTTAGAGGGGAGTATAATTGAACACAATTTACCTGTCATCTTAATGGAAATATAACCAACAATGTAATCAACAGTCAGACGATAACACATTCACACTTGACCGTTTTATAGACAAAATAAATTTTTTTTTCCAGAAAACCTGTACATTCAAAAACTAAATTGAGAAACCAGTAGGTACTCAAAAAATCAACTCAAACTGCTACAAAATGAGTGTAACAACACCAAACAACAATAATTAAAAGTGCATTAAATAAATAACTTCTGTTTTTTTTTTCTTCGTCTTAATAATAAAACAAAAATTTCATATTTTTCAAGGAAAAGCTCATCTAAATTACACTGATTATTTATTCGATAGTGTTTTGAATTCTTATGTTCATTTTTTGACACATAATTTTGTTCATTGAAAATTTCGTTCTACAAAAGTTATTCTATAGAAGATTCAATATGCTATACGAAGGGAAACGACATGATTGTGACAACGATTTTTATGTTCCTTATAATATATATTATGTATGGTTGAGCTAAAGAATTTACTTTGTTGTTTTAACAAATTTTTTTTTCATTTCTAGCAAGAAAAGTGTTTCGTTAGTTGTAAAAATTTCAGAAATAAAATGAAATTTTTCCTATTTCCTGAGGATGCCCACAATTTGAAAGGAATTGAATATAATTTAAAAAAAAGAGCAAAATCTTGAAAAATATTTTGTAAAACATACAAAAAGATAAAATAAAATAGAATAAGAATTAGGAATCATATCACATGAATAAAGCAATTTTTTTTGTTATCAAAATATGTTTGAAAATAAACATATTTATAGTTATTTGAAAAATATTATTTTTATGTGCAAAAATATTATATGATAAGTTTTAATAATATTATTCTGATAAAATGATTTTTCTGCAATTACATACTCGTATATAATTTAATCTTAGTATGTATGTACATAGCTACCAGAACCGCAGTGGTTCAACCATGTATTTTCTTTAAAATATTTACATAAAATTGGTTAATTATTATTGAAACCATTCTGAGTAGTTGCATACGATCAATTTGCCTCAAGACTTTTCGCAGTAAATGTTATTGAAGACAAAACAGCTGATCGATTTGTATGATTGCGAAATAAATCAAAATAGCAGGGCGGCAAATGTTTTTACGAAGACTTCTGAGCAACTACGATTAAAAAAAATTTAAACCTAAAGTGAATCTAAATGGAAATATGTTGCAACTTATGATGTTTTCTTTTCTACAAGAACATGGTACATCTCCATGCAGAAAGTGTTCGTTCGTATTCATTTCTTAAAAATGTTTTGCTCTTTAAAAGGGTGGTATGTTTGAATCGCCCTGACTAATGGTGGAAGGCATTGCACTTTTTGCCCCGTTAAAATCGACAGTGTTAATAGTGCCCTGTAAAACTTAGCTGTCAGGTGTTAGAAAAAGGGCGTTACACTTTTTCATAAGTTGTGTTTTGTTTTAGTGAAATAACAAATTGCATTATTATTTAGGGTTCACAGAGCCAAAACTGCCTAATAGAATTAAGAAGATTTTCTCAATGAAACGTTTTTAGGCTAAGGGGTATCTCAGCTGAAAAAAGCGAAGATTTTTCGGAAGAGATTCCTTATTATTTTTATGTGGTAAATCATTTTAATTTTATCAAGATGGAAAAATACATAAAATCAAGAAGAAAACTTGTTATAAATAATTTTTTTTTTAGCCAATTTCCGTTATTTTTGGCACCAGAAAAACAATCCATAGAGAAAAACTTTTTGATTCTATTAGGTTTTCTTTCATATGAATTGTGTGAAAAAGGGACTTCTTATCGATTTCATTAGGTTCCTGTATGATCATGTATAAATCTTCTTCTTGAACTGACTGGTAACATGTAGCAAGGTGTAGTAGTGAGGTGGTTAGAGTGCCAATTTACGAAACCGGAGCTCCTTGGTTCGAATCCTAACAGACGCAAATTTTATAAAAATATGTTCATTACCCCTCATCCAGATAATACAACTTCATGTTGTAAATAAGCATTCCGGACGTACCGTGACGTTCTGATGACATAAAGTTTGTATTTCCTAACACCACACAGAGAAAACTGTGCCTCATAAATACCTAATAAAATAGAACAAAATTAATAAGATGGCATAATAAAATCAAGAAGAAAACCTTTTTGAAAAAATCAATAAGAATACCTAATAAAAAACACAAGTTTCCTTCTTGATTTTTTCCAAAAGGTTTTCCTTATTAAAATAAGAAGACTTCCTTCTTGAAAAAAATCAGTAGAAATATCTTTTTAATTTTGTTCTATTTTATCAGGTATTTATTAGGCACTGTTTTCTCTGTGTTGGCAAGAAATTTTATACATGTGCTATTCAACATTTTGTGTGCAGAAAAGAAAACACCATTAGTTCACTTAAAACCAACCAGAGAGTGGGTTCGTAGCCCTCTGAATAAAATTAAATAATGCTATTGAATATCAGTCTTGTTAACAGGCATTGGACCATATGTATATATAAATTTTTTTTGTGTAAAACCACTAATCAGGGTATAACCCCAACTTATGCAAGGCATTGTGCTAGAACTACGGAGAAGGGGATAGGTTAGGCTTAATTTTCTTTACAACTATTGCGCGTTTTGTAAATTTTTAGAGCGATGTTGCAGCGCCTCGGTGTTAAATAGACGCATTAAATTTCTGAAGTTGTATGACTGTTTTACTTTGCCAACGATTCTGCTAACCGATAAGTGAGGGCAGTGTAAGTTACATTAGCTGTAACAATAGACACTACTGGAACAATTTTCACTGCTATGCCCTGCAACACTTACACAGTCCAACAACAATTAATACAAAATTTCACTCTAATGAAAATTAGAGAAATTTGTAATTTTGGATCGAACTCAGGTGCAGAGTGATGGTTTGCTTTGTAGTCAACGGTCTGATCGAACCTATGATACGTTTAGTTTAGGAAAAATCATACAAATTTATGGAAACATTTTTTTAAGTTTCTCATATGAAACGCGTCATTATCGTTGCGGAATAACTGAGACTGATCCTTTAATTGCTTCGTAAAATTTTAGTTATACATCACTGAACTGCTACTAATTTTTATGAGACTTAAAGGCTTCGGTGCCAATCGCTGGTTGTTTTTGTATAAATTAAGCCTTTTTAGATCTAAACTTTCGAAGGTAAGGCTAATTGGAAAGTTTTTATGTATGGGAGTTTGTTCAATAATAAATAAAACCCTCGCTTAATAATCTTGAATGAAATTTGGTGGACGCATATCATATTACTCATATTAAACGGTATACTACTTTTTAAGGGGTAAAAACGGGACAAATTTGTACTTCTAATATTTCTTTAACATTTTTATTACATTAATATACAGTGTACATTTTTTTATGTGGGGGGGGAGTAACATGGGAAAAAGCTGGTACTTTTTGCTTTTGGTATGTTTTGTGATTTCGATAAATTTGATATACAGTGAAAGGTAAGCCTTCAGTAACGTGTAGTGGGAAGGAAGCCACGGCTAAAACCTAGTATACATATAAAATACGTCAAGAGTAGAACATGCATCATGTTACAGATTAGTTTCAAAACGAAAATCCGTAAAACGTCACCAAGTTTAAGTTTCAATTTAAAAAAAATTCCTATTAAACCCTCAACAATTATTCGTACGTTTGAAAATATTTCTTATTGTTTTTATTAACAATTTCCTACAATTCATGACATAATTTTGTAACAATTTCTTGGATTTTCAATTCTTCAATGAAACTAACTTCAAGTTGTTGTTTGTGTCAATTTTATTTTTGGTTTCTTTAAGCCGCTTAAACGATTAAAATTAAAAAATAAAACAACGTGGAAGTTAAAAAAATCAAAATCTCTCGTAAAAAATATGTCACAATTGTCTATCAAAGAGACCATAAATGTACATGCATATGCACGCACATTGATACGCTGATATTGAACATGTAACAGCTTAAGTAACAACATCAGCCGAAACAACAATGACAATAACGACGTCATCTACTTCAACATTCATCTCACCTTGTTTACTTTTAATTGAATTGAAATTTTCACTTCTTTTTTTTTTGTTGTTTATGTGTGTATAAGTGACTAAATATTTTTAATGTGTGTATGAGCTCATGTGCATGTGTGTTTGTTTATATTCCTCTTCCTTTTTTAAATGTATTCTTTTCGTATTGACTGTTCATTTCTGCCTGTCATTTGTAATTCTGTAAATTGGTAGATTTTGTTAGACACACAATCGTATGAAAATATCAGTTACAATTTTATTTTGTAATAGAGCACAAAATTAATTAGTTGAAATTTTTCGTTTGTTTGCTGTTGTTGTTAGAAATTCTTCTGTAGTTACATACAGAGAGCGAAATTATGGTTTTGAATCGAAAACTGTCAGCGGCTTTTACACTGTCTTGATGTCTTTTAAGGCTGGCAGGCATGTGATTGCAGGTGTATGTAGTACGATTTTGCTAATGGGACTAAATATGGAAGTTAGGAATCTTCTACGTTTAAGATTATTTCCAGAAGTTGAGTTAGTATTCTACGTGAGGTTGCTTCGCGCTGGATAAAAGACTTTTAAGCCTTATTACGGAATGGAATATACGGTCATGTTAGAGAACTCAGTTCCGATCGAAATTAGTTTCAATTCCAAGAGTTTAATTAAACGAGTTTTAAAATTAAAAATGGAATTTATAACGACTTTATCTATTAAATTTATTTGTGTTAAACATTAAAAAAACCTGCATACTTTTAGGAACGTAAATAAAAAAGCTCGCTGAAAGTTTTGTTGGTAAGAACATGAAACCATTCCGATCGGAATACTTGACTTGCCTGATGTTGTACCATCGTGATTTTCCACTTGCTTGTATAATTTGTATATTCTATTCTTTCTGAGATATCAAGCATTTATTTTTTTTCTTGCCAACTTTATTTTATTTATATTCTAAATCCCCCGAAGGTGACGTCTGCTACCCCGGTAGAAGATAAAGGGACACCTGAAATCTCTACCCAAGACCAAAACCGATAGAAAGTTAGATGCTAGAGCTTCCCTTTCAAAGCTCCAAGGATGCATGCCTGCGGTTGAATGCAAAATAAAATACCTTCCAAGGCAGCCAAATCTAAGCTGTCTTATTTTTTGTTGCTTTGACATTCCTTCAACTCTCCCACATACAAAGTTGCATATTTTGTATGTTTTTTTTTTTCAACTTACTTCAGTAGTTCGTATGAATGTATTAGTAGCTCCCAAAATACTGAATTTGTGAATTTTATCAAAATCGGTTGTATAATGTGTCCAAAATTCCATAACAAAATACGATCTTACCTGAAATTATATAAATTAAAAAAAGAAATTAATTAAAGGATATATATTTTTTTAATTATATGTATGTACTTCAGTATAACAGAAATTGTTTTCATTTGATAATTTATAGTAAATATGGGTGGATAATAAAAAAAAAGAGACTGGCTTAAATTATTTTTCTGGTTGACAAAAAAATTAATCAAATTTGACCTACAATTTTACTTCACATAACAAATTTGACCTACAATTTTACTTCACGTTTAGATAATAAAAACTTTTATGTCTACAACAACAAGTTAAACAATATCCTGCATTATGTCTGCACACCTATGAAGCATTAAAGTCTACTTTAAAAAAAATAAATGGCATATGCGGCAATATGCTGAACTCTTAATAAAGTTCAAAACAAATTTTAATTTATATTCCAAACACAAGCAGAGGAGAAAACAAAAATTTTTTGTTTTGCTGGATCAGTGCGCTAGAGCTAGGGAGAAATCAAAGGGTAAAGAAGAAGATAGATGTTGAAAATGTAGAAGACTTAATTCGTTTACAACTCTGCTAATGCGCGTTTTTGTTAATTTTTAGTGGAGTGCTGGAGCGCCTCTGGTGTTAAGTAGATGCATTAAATTTCTTCAGCTGGCTGCAGTCATTTTAATTAATTGTTTTACCTCGCCAACGGTTCTGCTAACCGATGAAGGAAGGCGCTGTGGTGCACATAAGCTTGCAGCAGTAGATATCAATCGCTATCGGAACAGTGTTTTAGTGACCAGTTTTATGCCACCATCTTTTAAACTGTCCAACAACAATTAATATAAAATGCCATTTTAATGAACATTACATAAATTCATGATGTCGCTGACTTGCAGTGACCGGAGATCGAACCCAGGTCCAGAGTCATAGTTTGCTTAGTAGTCAACGCGCTAATCACTTCAGCCGATATCACCCGGATAGTTTTAGAAAACTTCACCGCATAAACATTCTTCAGGGTTTTTATTCATTCCCACTTCATGGGATATGCCCCAAACCAATAACGAGGTGACAATATAGACACTAATAGTTTTAAATTTTTATATTTCCAAGTCTGTTCTTATACAGACTTATTACTTTACTGCTTTAAACACTTTTTCAAATTTTTAATTAAAATTTGATATGTAAAAATATTAAGGTTTACCTGTCATGTCAGCTTTTATAAAATGGAATTTATAAAATATTTAATAATAAATAAATAAATTAATTCACAAATTTTTAAAACGTCATCACTTATTTGTAAAAATTACTATTTTCTTCTATTGTATATATTTTTTTGCCCGTTATAATCTATTTAATAGCCAGGAAATTGTTTATAAACGATATTAAACTAAATATTTATTTACAAATAATACACTATGCTACACAGAAAAACAGAACAGAACATGAAAAAAAAATTCAATAAACAAAAAAGAGTTTAAAAAGATCAAATTATAACTTGAAATTGTGCATGTCATAAAACGACAAATTACTATGTACAACTATTTATTCTGCTGTTTTTTTTCTCCATTTAACTAGATTCAAATAGCAAACAAAAACAACAACAAAATACAATAAACAAACCAACAACAACAAATGACCATAGAAAAGCATCTAAATGGCAAACAGCATAAATAAATATGAAAGAGATATGAAATAATACATTTATTAAAAAAGTTTAATACAACAACTACAACAACAAGAATAAGAGAACATAAACTAACTAACAACTGCATTCGCATGCATACAAATAATGCATTTATTTGTACAATTTTAAGTAAATTCTACTAAAACTGATACGAATAAAAAAAATATCATAAAATGAAATCTATAAAACTGACAATTACTGAAACTAGAATGTTGTGGTGCATTTAAGCTTAAAATTTATACTAAAAGCAGTAACTATTAAACAACCCCAACAACAACAACAAAAACAACAATAACACCAAAAACAACTCATACGAGTATAAAGTGAAACAAAAAAAAAAAGATTATTAATAATAATGAGAAAAAAACGTTTCGATTAAACTTTTAATAACACGTTCAAATGCTTTTAGTGTTCTTTTTAGTTATTGTTATAGTTGTTGCTGTTGTTGTACATATTAAATTGTTACAAATATTATAAAAATCATTTATTACAAAAACAATTGTAAAATAGTTTTTGTTGTTTATGTGGTTGATTTTTTCCCAAGCTACCAACAACAAGTAACAAAAACTAAAAAAAAATAAATGAAAATTGATGTGTGTTATTAAATATTTGTTGCATTTCGCGCTTTAGTGAACATTGCAGTACATTTCTAATTGCAATTTATGTTTTTTTTTCTTTTTTATATTAATTTTTTTGCTTGTTTTTTTTTTTTTTTCCAAAAAGGTCTTTTGTAAAATACGCACAACGTTTAATTGAGGCTATAAAATATTTTTTTTAAAAATGATGTTGTTATTTATGAATTGTTTTTAAAACTATTTTCTAAAAGTTTTATAAATTTATTTTAAGCCAGTTTATAGTTTAAGTCTGGATTACAAATATTAAAGTTTTCTATGTGAAGACTAAAGTTGTGCGGAATTAAATTGTATATTCCTAAAGGATGATATCTAATAATACGTTTTCACTATCCACCAGTGATGCCAGAATTGCTTCACCAAAATTGGCTAAATGTAAACAAAACAATTGCTAAAAAATGGCTAAAAAAATGCTAAAAACTAGCTTAAAATCGACTACGTAATATGGTACATAAAAACCATAAATATAATTCAAAACCAAGAATTTTATTTGTATTTTATTTTGTACAGCAGTTTGGTTAGAGCTTTTTAAGTAAATAAAAAAGAAATTAATACAAAAAAGTATGCAACAAAAAAATTATTCTTCAGTTACAACAAATCAAAAACTAAATACATTTGTAGGGCCTTTTTAATTATAAAATGATATCATCCTCCTCAACATCATTGTTGTTTTGGTCATACACCAACAATACGAGTAAGTTTTAAAAAACATTCAGGGACTTCAAATTTATTTTTACACAGTTCTCCCAAATTCTCAATTGATGATATTGAACTATGAACATCTAAAAACATGCACAACTACGCCTGCTGCTGCTGCGTCTTTATACTAAGTGATTTGTGAGGCAGTTTTTTTTGTGGTAGCTATACATTTTATAGCACTGATATGTTTTTTGGTCTCCGAGTGGCATGTAATATCAAATAGTTTAGTGTTTAATTTGCACTTGCAGTATTTGCAGTATACCTTATCCCTGTTTGAACATTCCGCAGTCCACTCTTTGAATTTTGGGATACTAACCCATTCCTCGCGAAATTTTTGTCTATATTTTTCGTCCATTTTATAAGTTTTATTTCAATTTCAATTTTTTAAACTTGTTTTCACTTCCAAATTAGAGCTGCAAAACTATCGGTGGTAATATTCGGAATTGACACACAACAACAACTTATTTACCTTGACGTTTTGGTATCGTTGATGGGAAGTTTATATATAAAAAAATGCTAACAAGATTTTTTATGTATGAACTAGGCTTGATGTTTTGTCATAAATTTGTTGTTGTTTTAGCGATGCATCTACCTTGTTAAGCGATTGATATTCAGCCTCATCGTGTTTGGCGTTTTTCGACTACGCCAAGTACTAGATTAAAGAAAAATATGGCGTTTGTCTTTAATCTAGTACTTGGCGTAGTCGAAAAACGCCAAACACGATAAGGCTGATTAATGCGACATATTACGCTGTTGTATTTTTTGGTAGCAAATTAGCTAATAGCTAAATTAGCTTTTCTTCTAGCTAAACGAGTTAAAAAAAAATAGCTAAATTTAGCTAGAAAATAGCTAAAATGGTATCGCTGCTATCCACAAACGACAACAAGGCTACCATAAAATCTTACGCAAATAAATATTTTAAAAACTGGCACCCAATGAAATGCTGGCCTTTAAGTTACCAAACACACGACTATTTATGGAATTCGGATGGTGAACTGAAGGATATATTAGTTGTCTAAGATTCAGCAAGACTCGTAAAATTGTTATTTTTATACGCTCCACGAAAAATATTATGCGACAAAATACTAACAACAATTTTCAAATTACTCTTGTGAAATCGTTTCTATTTCTTGTGAAATTTCATTATCGACTTTTTAAAGCATATTTTATTGCTTTCATAGAGCGCATATTATCTGTTAATGCCATTATAGTCGTGTTAGTGGTGACAAGTTACAGAGTATTGAGTATTTGCCCCTTTTTTTGGGTACTAAATACTCAAATAAAATTAATAATTTCGCCAAAATGCGTACCTTTTGAAAGTATTGAGTACCCGTATGAGTAGCATTTTGTAGCCAAGGATTAGTAATATTCGAGGAAAAAGCCTTATTTGTCAATTTTATTTAACGATTTTTTTTTACAAAATTTAAAACAATTAAACTTAATTACACTTTTGATGATCACTGAGGGAGTAGGAAAATATTTCGGCATTTATTTTCTTTGCGAGTCCATTGGAACAATTGGAAATTGAAGCTAAGGATACATTGTATTCAAATATCAAAGTCTCATTGCTCGATTCAGTTTGGGGATTTTTGTTTTTAATTTTTAAGAATCGCACTTAAGCTAAGTTTAGGTGATCAAATATTTTCGGATAGCCCTTCACTCATAGCTATGACTTTAGAATACTTTCATTACAAAAATGTGGTTCGTTTAATATTCAAGATGAAAAATAAAAACCAAATTGTTTTAAGTAAATACTTCATTAGCACAAATATTACGACAAATATTTAAATATTAAAATTATGTACTCAATCTGCACTTATTCATCTTTCCAACGGTATGTTAATTAATGTAAAATTTTAGATTATGCCTACTATGCGATTATCAAAATTTAATTTATTCTATACTTTTGGGATATATTTCCTTTTATTATTTTAATGACATTTTTTATGTCATAAAAAAATTTATATTGAAAACAACAAGTACAAAAACTGGACTCAATAAAAATTTGCCACAAACTGAAAAATTCAAAATTGACCCAAAATTTTTACATTGAAAACAACAAAAATTATTTTGGGGGCTATTTTTCTTATTTTGGGGCCATTTTTATTTTTTTTGTTTTTGAATTTGGGGTAATTTTTCCTATTCTAGAGTCATTTTTTCATTTTTAATTTGAGGTCAATTTGCATTTCATAATAAATTTTATTATATTGAAAAAAAATAAAAAAAATTATAATGAAACCATTTTTTGAATTTGGAATAGTTTTTCTTTTTTTGGAGCCATTTTTATATTTTAAGGGCTTTAGATTTTTGCAAAAGTACCAAACCCATAATTATTTTGGTTATTAGAGATGAAAAAGCGTTTATTTATTAAAAATATTATACAAATTTTTTAAAATAAATTGCTGCCTCAAATAATTCTGATTTTAAATATTGTAAAAAAATATTTAAAAAAAATCAGTTAAATCGGTACTGTTTCTGAGAACTTCCGATCAAAAGTTTTCATTGACTCGATCAACGTGTTAACATTTTTCATTTAAACTTTGTTATTGACTTTGATTGGTTATTTTTTAATGTATTTTATTTTCTTTATTTCAAATATTTTATGTTGTTTGTTAGTATTTTTGCGATCTATTAATTTTCTGATTGTTGAATTAAATTTACAGTCGCCGCTTAAGTTTTTAAGACCGCTGAGTTATCGTTGCCTAATTATTTTCATTATATTTTATCATCACTATTAATAATAACAAATTTTAATTTCATAAATTGTAACTATTTAGTTGATCATTTGTTCAGTATTACAAATTCGTTTACACGCACGTATCTATTTATATATTTATAAGTACGTTGATACTCATGCTTACAAATTATCTGTTAGAAATGAACAAAAATAAAAATGTAACAAAATCAAAATAGAAAACAAAAACAAAAACAAAAATATTGTTTGTGGTTTAATTTGTGGTTGTATTGTTATTGTTGTTTCTGTTGTTAGCTTTGCTGCTAATTGTATGACTGACTGATTTTTTATTTACCAAAAAACACACACACACATACAAACACATAAAAATATAAACTTTTGTTAAGGAAAAATATGTGAAAAATAACATTTCCAAGTTTGTTTGGTTCCTCAAAATATAAATTTAATAACAATTACAAAAAAAACCACATGTTATTTTGCTTTATATACAGTGGAGGTGAAAACGTGTGATACCATCAATCTCTAGACAATAAGATAATCCCACTGTATTGCATTTCACGAGAAATTAAGAAATTTCTAATTGTCAGATCATTCATTGTTTCTGTAAGTATGTTTATATCGTCATATTAAATGCAAAAGGGACTTGTATTCTTTTTAAAACTTTTTCTAGAGATGGAAAATTTAATAAAAATTACACTTTTTTAAGTACAAAAACCGGTTTTTCCGGAAATCATCAATAATTTAGACTACAGAGAAAAAATTGTTGGCAATTTATTGAGTTTTGTATTTCTTATAAAAAATATTTATAAAAATTTTCTTGAAAAATCGCAATGTTGTAAATTTACAATGTATCATCGGCACATGTATCCTTCAAACTATTGTCGGGAACATTAGTCATGATCATTAAATTTTAGCCAAACTTAAACAAATAATTTTAGCACTAGGAAAGTACTAAAATCATCTTTGTGGGTCGAAGTCGAAGGAAAAAATGGTTTTCATCATGTGTTGTGAGAGATTAAAAGGGAATTCAACCACAAACACTCTAGTCATAGAGTCGCTAGAGACTAAATGAACCATAAAAAATTTTCAATCATGAAATGTTGCCTGTCTCTGTCGAATACAGGACGAAAACACTAGGAAATTTCTATAAAATGGCGAAGATTGTTCACAACCAAGTTGATTGAGGTTGGCCGGCTGTAGCATCAGTTTTTGTTCCTTAGCTCGACTTTAAAAAATTCTAACCAGTAACTTTGAAATTATAGATTATTTTTACATATATTTTGTGCGATAGATCCCACTGTGCAGTGTAAACGAGTGTAACAGTTAACATTTTGCTATGCATTTGTATTTCATGTACATATATGTAATTTTTTGGAGTTTTGTATGAGTGTATGCGCACTTATCTGTAATAATGTGTGTGAGAAGTGCTTAGCACATAATTTAATACTTGAAGTATTTTATGGAATTTATAATAATTAAAATTCCAACCGTAAACAATCAAAAATTTTCTTTTTTATTTTGAAAATTTAGTTGTTATAAAGTTATATTTCCTATAAAAGAATTTCGATGGATTTTCGTTGGCAATTTTCGATTTAAATAAAAGTGCGTTGACTTACAAAAATTATTGAAAGTATATATTAATTTGCACAATGGCACAAGTGAAAGAAAACAAATATTTTCCCTCTATTCAGCACATTTAAATTATGTTCAAAAAACTTAACGCAAACGAACTGTGAACCATTTTTGTATAATAAATTTCAGAGGAATATGAAACAAACTTTCGTTTTAAAATTCCACACAAAAAGTTTGTATATTAAAGAAGTATAACAATTACGATCACTTTCAGAACAGCTAACTAACAAATAGAGAGAAGGTATAATATACACTGACGAAGAAACAGTTTCCATTAGCAGTAAATTTACTATTCTACAATGATTACTTTAACCAAGAAAAACAGTTTGCTTATAAAAATTCCAAAAACAATTTACATAAATAGTTCAATTACTGCTGTTACCTGGTTACTTTAACCAATAGTAATATTGTGACACTGAAAATTGCAACAACAATTTACATTAACAGTTCATTAACAACTGAAATTGGTTACATTAACCAACAATATTTTTTTGTGTGTGTGGAAATGAAATGGAAACGCAATTTTTTGTTAATTTGTTTGTTTGTTCCTTGGAAAATTTATCATATCTAATTCAACTCTGGTGACTAATCACACTTTGATGCTGTGCTGTCTGGGGAAAAGTGCAAATGGTTTTTTCCAGCCAGTACCTTTGACCCATTACCGAAAAATAAATATGTGTCACTACCCAATCTCTTAATTAATATAGTATTGATCATTCATACAAGTGATAAAAGGAAGTAGAGTAACTTTTGCGAGTCTGGTAGAAGGTGAAAAAGGATTTAAAGCCTCCGGCCACGACCAAAGTCAAAAAAAAAAAAGTTAATCTGTTTCGAGAATCCATCAGTAGCCATGAATGCCTATTGTGGCGTTAGAGAAGTGTTGCTCGTATGTTTGACCTGACTATGTGCTGCGAGATGCATTCATTTTTGGGATGGATGCGCTAGTGGGTATCGTGCTGCCCTCAATGGTGGCAGATTACTGAAACATCATTAGAAGCACGAAATATGATTGGTCAAATACTTAATCATGGTGTTTTTATATGATTTGGTGTCCATCCATAAGAAGATTGTGGTTACTAGGAAAGTCAGTAGTTGAGTGATCAGCAGATCTAATCATTCCTGGTGGAATAGGGATAATGATAGCTTCAAACCAGAAGTTTTCATTGAGTGTTAACTTTACGTGCTTATTTTGATTTTGTTTTTAGATTTTTAAAAACTAAAATCAAAAAATTTTTAATTCGAGAATTCATTGCTTATTAAATTGTCTTGAGTTGAAGGTAAATTTTCATCACATAGCGACCAAAATGATCCAAGTGGACCGGTAATCTGTACAATTTATTATGTATTATTTTTTTTATAAGAATGTTATCTCTTACAATTAAGAAAATGTACTACTTTCGTAACACTTATTAAGTGTGTTTTTTTATTAATATCGGAAAAAAGTTCTGTATATTTGCTCGGCTTTCGCTGGTCGCTACAGCATGTTATGATCGTTCAGTTTTTTTTTTTTCTTCAACTTAAATTTTAATTATTCCATGAATGCATTTTATCACAAACCTGATAATAATTTCAATTTCATGCTTTAAAATTAAATTTCTATCGATCAGCCATTATTTAGCCATCCAAATTTTATGTTAAATTTTTTTTCAATATTTTATTAATTCCGAAATGCTTAACCGCTCAATAGTTATCAGTTCTATAATCATAAATCTTGTTTCGTACCATGAACAAAAGCCATTTGAAAACAAAACGATTAGAGTGTTTTTTATTAATTTGCTAAATGTTTTCGAAATAAAAACATGAAAAAAATATGTTAAAAAACATGTTTATTTCAAATTGTTTTTCTATTCAAATAAATACAATTAATAGCGAATAAGAGAGAAAAAAAAAACAAACAAATAACATTCAAGCAGATATAAAAAAATAAGGAATAATCATTAACACAAATAGAGTTCCAAACATGTTGTTAACAGCTTAAGACGAAAAAAAGAAAAACAATTTAAAATAAAAATTAACTCCTACTCAAGAAAAAAAAAACACTAAATTTATTTATATACAAAAAAATATGGACAAGTTAATGAAGGCAAATCTAAAAAGAAAAAATATTGTACAGATAAAAACCACATGTAAAATTGTGTTGTTTTCAAATTAGCAAAAATAAATATTAAAACAATATTGTTTCTTATTAGTTTCAACAATTACAAGATGATCACTTTTTTAAATGAACAAATTTTTTTCTTCTTAATTACAAAAATCTTTTTTAATGCTTTCCTTAAATTATCAGTTAAAAATACAAGTTTACTTTAAGATTTACTTAATTAATTTTGACCATTCTATGATCTTTTGATATCGAATGACTGAATGATGATCTCTCAAGTTCATAAAATTTCTTTTTATAAAAAGTTTTCAATAAAAGAAGCCTTTTAAATTCTTAAAGAAAAAGTTTCAATATTCCATAATTTTTTTTTGTTTGTCTTTATGATGGAAATTTTTTTTTGTCTTAACCTCTTGCTTATTTTATATTGTGTCTAAATATTTAATCAAGCTGAAATTAGAGTGTGATCGTACGTCAAGTTTGATCACTTTACACTTCACTTAATCACTTGTGTTTTGTGTTTGTTGTACATCATTCGGCACTCACAAAAAAAGGCACAGACTTTAGGTATTCAGCCAATTCATCAACAAGTGAGTCAGACACTCTAACGAAAACAAAAAAAAAAAAAAAAATACTAAATGAGTGTGTAAAACGTTCTATTTATAAAATTTATGAATCTGATCAATTTGAAATTGTAGAAAGAATTTTTTTTGTATGAGAATAGCAGGAAATATGCATTGAGAAAAATTATTGATCTCAAAAAGTGCAAAACTTCTCAAAGTACTTTCTTTCATTTGTATAATAGAACTATACCCAGCAAAACTTTTGATATTACAAAGCAATTAGTTAACATGTGATCAAACTATACTCTTTAGTATTTACAATAAATAACATTGACTTGTGGCCCGCTAGCCGATATCGATTGATCGACAATAATGCTAAAATTGATTTACGACCTTCCAAACAGTCCATTTTATTTATTTCTTTAGCCTTTTTGCCTCTAAACAAGTAATAAGTTAATTAAAATCGGATACTAAAGAAACGTAGCAAAATATCGATCGACTTCGTGATCCAGGCAGTTTTAAGCAATATTTGGGATAAATATGTGCTCCTCGTGCCTTCATTTGCTGCATATGGATGGCAAAAAAAAAAAATGTAAAACACAATAGATTTTTTATTCCTTTTAGGAAACTGGAGACGAATCATTAAATTGATTAGTAAATAAAAACCATTTTAAATTCGTAAAAACTTAATTTTTAATATTTCTTAATATTTATACGGGCTAAAGTTCATAAATGTTAATAATCAGAGAAATATTAAATAGACATTGTTAACATATTTCGAGCAACAAAGGAAAACTTAAATATCTAAAACTCCCTTTAGATTTCAATTACACGGCTGAATAGATCGAACGTTATTTTCGGTAGAAGCCACTAAACCTCTGTTCAACGCGATTACATATTCCATTTATACACCATTACATACACTATTAAAAAATAAGAATTAATATACTTAATTTTTATGGTTGAGCTTTAGTGTCTAAAAATTTAATTTAGACAAAGTATTAGAAATTATGATTTATTTGTGTTCCAGGATAAAAATGAGCATAAATAATCCCGTTTAGAGATTGATTCAAGTATGCGACAGGTTTAAATTTGGGTGCAAGAAATGAGTGCGGCTTTTCTTTTCAATGTACCGCCAAATGCAACCGGAAGTCTCAGAAATACAACAGAAAAAGTCCAATAAAAACTTATCAAATGTCCCACTGTGTGATGTCGGACAGCAAATCTGCAATAATAGCACTTTCGGGTGTGTACACAATATCCCTCCTCACCCTGGAATGTAGGAAATCACTTAATACAGTGGGTAATTTTTCTAGTGTTACCCTTATATGGTTGCGGGGGACACGGGGAAAACACGGGCAACGTCATCGCTGACAATGTGGCCAGGAGAGGTACAGAGTTAGCGGCTGCTGAAATTGACAACTTCTGTGGTCTTCCGCTCTTGGCCTGCTGGATGCGAATCGAGGATGCCCTTATGCGAAAGGCACAAACCAGATGGTTTAATGACGCATCCTGCACCACAGCGAGGACCTTATGGCCTTGCATAGATGTCAACAGAACCAAAAATGCCAGACGCATGGGTCTACCATTAATGAATATTGCTCCAGCTGCAATGACAAGGAAGAAGAAAGCATCGCACACCTTCTATGCCTCTGCCCAGCTATGGAGGATCACCGCCACCGCTTTCTAGGCAGCAGATCCTTCAGCACCCTCTCTGAGCTCTCAGATACGGAACTCGGTTGTCTTAGCTTCTTCATCAGGAGCAGTGGATAGTTCGCCCAAAAGGGGGCTTGACATCCTGCCCGTTTCTGCAAGACTTACCCCTTGCTTCAATTTTTTTCCCACCTGCTCTGCTCTTCTCTTGTTCTTCTATGTCCTTCCCTCATCTACTCTTCTTCCGACTCTTCTAATCTCCTTTCCTCTATCACTCTCTTTCACTACAGGTAGCACAATGGGACCACACCAGGACCCAAGTGAGCTGGAATCTAATCTTTCCTTTACCAGCAGCCTGCTTGCTAACCTAACCTAACCTAACCCAGTGTGTGATACTTAAGTGGAATTTAACTGTCTGTTTACAGAAGATGGTTAAAAATTTTTAATGACCTGTTTATGTTGAAAGCCAAATATTATTTTCAACATAAATAGGCGATCGATAATTTTTCTCGTCTTCTGTAAACAAAAAGAGTGCTGGGACGAGAACCCAGCAGAAAAGTATCGAAAACAAGTAGTGCACCGCATGAGTTTTTTTTGGTCATCTTTGAAGTAAACTCGACTTTTTAAAGGGTGGTCAAATTTGAGGTTAGGAAGTAAATTGGCTTAAAAACTCACTTTTTTTCAGTTCACTCAGTTTTATTGATACCAATGTAAAGTAGAAATATGGAACCTCTAGCACATAGGCATACGTCCGCTCTTTTCACATAATTTTGAACCACATTTTGCAACAAAGCTTCGCTTATCTCGGCAATGCAGCGCCGAATTTCATGTTTCAGAGCGTCAGTTGTTTGTGGTTTGTTCACTCAGTGTTTTATAGTTTTTTCACGTAAGCTCGATCGTTCAAATGGCCCCATAGAAAATAATCCAGCGGCGTTAAATTACAAGAACGAGGCGGCCAATTGACATCGTCAAATCGAGAAATTTCTCATGATAGTAAATTTTCACAATTAAAATCCTTTGTTGAAGAGTGTAGCGTTTCATAGTTAAAATTTCCAAACTTTTTATTAAATAAATGTCAAAGGATGACAGCTCAATTCTTGACATTTCATAATTTGGCAGCCACCCTTTATGATTTCGGTCAAAACTAGAGGTAAGAAATTTATTGAATATATTCGATCCTATATTAGATATTTAAGATTTAAAAAAATCGTCACTACCAATTTCAAGTATTGGCTACCAAAGCACCCAATAGATGAGAGAGAAATGCATGGAATGAAATTACTAAAATTTTCTCGACTCTTTATTTTAAGTGCATTTTGATCTGAGTGTTTAACCAGAAGAAAAAGAAAACAAAAAAAAAAAAATGGAAATATTTTGTGCTCTTTTTGTCAAATATGCAGAGCCAAGTATTAATTTCAAATATTAAGACCGACTTCAAAGTATCAATCACTTGTTTAAAACATTTAAAATTTATTTTTTAAATTGTATGCAGTTTTTTTGTGTTGTTGTTGAAAATATAGATTGTCTGCATAACTTTTTACAACCATAAAAGTTCAAATTAAATACTGTTTTACAAAAGTGTTCTCTTAACAAAAAAATTATATGAAATGTTCATTAATTTTGTTAAAATTAATCACATGATAATCGCACGCGTCTCAAATGACACGAGTGGTTGAAAAAATGTTTAAAGAATTTTTCAACAACATTTTTGTATCTGGAATTTCTTCTTTTTTTTTTGCTGTGCGCCTTTTGCTTTCGCCGTAATTTAATATTAAATTAATTAGTTGTGAGTATTTTTTTGCATAATTCCTTCTCTTTTTTTTGTATATATAAAATTTTATTTATTTTATGATTAACCCATTCGTAATTATAATAATTAAATGATCGTTTTTAGTTGTTGCATTTCTGAGAATAATTTTTGTAATTGTTAATGAATCAAAAACATAAAATGAGCCAACTAAAAAATTAATTCTTAAATGGTATTATTTTGAAGGTATTCAGGTTTGTTGCTTAAGTCTTTCGTTTGCTGGCAACTGCAACGGCATGCTGCATTTCTGTTTAACTTGCAGTGTGTATTTTCTTTTTAAGCTTTAAAGCTTTAGTTTCCAACATTTATGACCAACTGCACTGCACGCAAGCTTATGATAATTTTTTTGTTGTTTTTTTTTTCTGTTTGTTTCTGGTTTGCTTTAAGAATGCATTAAACAAATAGAATTTTACTGTTATAATAAACCTTTTTTTTCTTCTTGCTGCATAAATTTATTTATTTATCTAAATTTTTTGTTTGTTTCTTTCTTAGATTAGTTGCTTATGTTCGTGGCAGTACATGATCTAGAAAAAGTTGGCAAGAAACAGCAACATTTTTAAAAGTTTTAGATTAAATAACGATAATCGTTTAACAACATACATGACTACATTTTCCATAAAAACCACAAAATAGTTTTAGAGGGGGAAAAAAAATTAAACATAAAATATTCAAACAGTTTGCAAGGCGATTTTGAAAGCACTCTACAACAAAGATGTGTATTTAATAAGATTTAGTTGTGTTCCTACAGAATTGGCAGCATACTCGTACTTTGGTCTATTTAGTGTTTTTACATTAAAATGTTGTATTGTGGGGTGGGATTAGAATTTAGTGATTAGAGTTTTGCGGTGGATATGTTTAATTGTATCGTTAATTTCCAAAAAAATATCTATTTCGCGGGTTATACATTCACGCTATGCTCTTTTAGGAATTTTTACACCATCTTAGTGAAAGAGAATGGGAATTTCGGCAGGATAATTATGGAAGGTTGCAGTACTTCTATTTGTATAAGGTTGCGCTTCCGTGAGTTTTGCTCTCTGTACTAAACAAATGCTTGCTTATTCTGAAATACTTGACAATCCAGCGATTGATGTCGTTACGAAGGGGAGGACTTATCATTGATCAGTATCTTGTAAGCAACCGTGAAAAATGCTTTGATTAGATCCACATGTAGATGAAATTATTGGTTTTTAGGAAGGCATTTTATATTCAATTGCAGGTACCGGACCGATATAAGAAAATATTAAATTCGGTTTTTATTTTTTGGTTGCACACATGTTATAATTTACAAAAAACCAGCAAATGCTCTCAGCTTTTTCCGATCACGGTGGATGGTCAGTTGTAGATAATCTTAATGCTCTTTTCATTCCAATAACAAAACATTAAGGGAGCTAAATAGGCAACACCTAAGAAAACATAAAGGTATTTGTAACAGTTATATTATGTTAACGGTAAACATTGTGTTGTTATAGCAAAAATATAAAAGTTGTAGCAAATAAATTATAGTCTCAGAAAACAAAATATTGAATGAAATAGGTAATGGTTATATTATGGTTAAAGTAAACATAGCATAGTTGTTGCAAAGATATAATTGTTTTAGCAAAATTAAATTAAAGCTTATTAGAAAACATAACTATTGCTTGAAAAATGTTACAATTATATTATGGTTACGGTAAATAAAGTTTAGATGTAGCAAACATATAATAGTTGTAGCAAGAAAATTATAGTTATCGAAAACAAACTATTGCTGAATATCAGTTTCGTTAAAACTAAGAATTTTTTACAATTTATTACTTAGTAATTATAGTTACAATATGTTTAAACTACAATTATAATATTGTTACTAAAAAATCAATTTTCCTTTAAATTTTAAATGTGTGAAAATCATGCAAAAATTCTGAAATTTAGTGATGAAAACTGAAACATAAATTTTTTAAAATTAATTTTTTGTATTCTCAAAGAGAATATTTCTGAAAAAATTCCTGAAAGCCACCATTGCTTCTTCTGCTTCTTGAAGCAAAATACATAAACTAGCAATTTTTTCGAGATTTTTTTGTTAAGAAAAATAACACTGATTTAGTCTCAGACACCTCAGCATATTATTGAAAATATTTAGATCGGTTTATTTAAAACCAATAACTATTATTCGTAAATAATTGTTCTCTTAATGCAGTTAATTTATTTTTGCAGCAAGTTCTTGACAAAACTTTCATGCCCCTACTTGCCAATTGTAGCTGAATTGCACTCTTAAAAATGTAGGAAATTGTTCTAATGTTTTATAGTGTAAATAAAGCAAAATTCCTTATTTAAAGATTAAGAAAATGCAATACAAACTTAATTGAAATGCAAAAAGATAAAAAAAATTTTCTGCACACAAAAACCACATTTATGTAATAAAAACCCTCTACAAGCTGACTGGGGTTTCTTCATTTTCATTTTTAATGTTTAATTGTTAAGAGAAATAAAAAAGTGTAGTAGAGCAGTAAATTTACTTCATCAGTAGAAAAAATGAAAAAAAAAAAAATTTATAAATATTTAAAAATAAAAGCAGAAAAAGATCATCAAACAGCAAAACATAAAATCTTGTGGAAAAAAAAGAGAAGCTACAACAATTTACAGTTGCGCATTTAACCATGTTTAATGCAATTTAGCCACAAAACACTTAATTATACATTAATGCAAACAATGAACTGCAGAGAGGATGTAACATATTTAAAATAAAACAACTTTTTTAAACTTCTTTTATCTTTACTTATAATGGCAGATAATTTTCCTGTGGCAAGTGCTTGTGTCAGTCAGTCATAGAGTTTTATTTCTTGTTGCAGATGAAAAACAAAGAAAAACAAAGGAGTTCATTTGTATACACAGGCTTGATCAGATTACAATTAATTTTCCCATTAGTTGGGGAAAATCTTTCCAAAGTTTATAATTCATCAGAATATTGCAATGCACAGAAAACTTTTTGTTTGCAGTTTGTTTTAAAACTGTTAGAAAATTCATTTTATGTTATCTACATCAATTTTATTTTTCATAATATTATTTTTCTTACTTAAATTTGTGTACGGTTTAAGTTCTTTTCTTTGCATATATTATTGTAGGTTAGTTGTTGTAAGGTAGATCAAAAACAACGTAGATGGGTTGTTAGATGCAAAGGAAACTCATGTTGTGAAACGGTTGTATATTTGTCTAATGCCATAAACAGTGAGTTAAAAGTATTTAAAATTAACTTTCAAAACGGTTAATATGCTAAGCAATTTTATGTTGAAAACTATTCTTTCATAAAAATTTTATTGCAAGTGCTTATTATAAGCTTATAAAACTCAAAACTTGTAAGCGCGATGCCAACAATATTAGAAATTTTGGTAGTGAAGTTTTTTGTTATTTCAAGTACAATAGCCAATTAAACAATTAAAAGTTCATTGAAATAGTTAAATAATTCGATTAACATAAAAAAATACTTAAATTAAAATAATGAATTTAAATCGTTAAAATAATGAAATGAGTTCATTAATTTATTTAAAAATTTGTTTATAAAGATACTGCAAAATTTTCATTAAAATAACGAATTAATTTCATTAAAATAATGACTCGAATTCATTAAAATGATGAAATAAATTCATTCAAATAAAGGAATAATATCAATAAAATAATATCGAAATTTCATTAAACGTATGAAACAATTTCCTAAAAAATTGAAATAGTTTCTTTAAAATCACGATTAATTTTCATAAAAAAATATATAGTTTCATTAAAAGGATGAATTAAGTTCGTTAAAAATAACAATATATATTCAATAAAATCATAAAATAAATTCATTAAAATAACTAATAAATTCATTAAAATAATGAAATAATAATGTGATAAGAAAATGAAATAGATTCATTACTACCTCGAAATAGTTTCCTCAAAAATATATAGTTTCATTAAAAAAATGAATTAAGTTCGGTAAAAATAACAATATATATTTAATAAGATCATAAAATAAATTCATTAAAATAATGAAATAATAATGTCCTAAGAAAATGAAATAGATTTATTTATACCACGAAATAATTTTCTCAAAAATATATAGTTTCATTAAAATAATGAATTACGTACGTTAAAACTAATAATAGAAATTCCTTAAAATAATGAAAAAATTCATTAAAATATTGAAATAATTTAAATAAAATAATGAAGTGATTGTCGAAATTAACAGAATTTATGAAGAAGAAAAACTCTTTCGTGTATTCCATATTAACATCCTATCGTTTGAAACTAGACTACAGTGGTTAGAATGTTATTATGTGTACAACTAATTGAGCTAACCACACCACTGTGCACTATTGTTCTTGGAAAATATAGTTTTTTCTCTCATCCCAAGAGCTGGCATACTTCACGATTACCAAAGCATTTAATATGAACTAAATCATTTACACTTTGATTACATTTATTTTAAAAGAAAAAAAAAAAAAAAGAATGAAATTGTTTATGGTATTTTCTAAACTAAAAGCAAAACTCTCCAGCCAACACTAACAACAATTACAATCAAGTCACTAACCAACCATCCTTAACTATTTATTCATACATTCATTCATTCATTCACTAACTCACTCACTCGCTCACTCACTCACTCACTTAGTCAGTAAGTTACTTAGTTAGTCAGTTTATATGTTGTTCGCTGATTCATTCATTTATTCATTGAGTTTAATGTGTTATGTTTCACAATTTTTCTCGTGTGTATCTTTTTTTTTCTATTTTGTTTTCTTAGCGTGCCGATTTAATGTCTTAAAGAAAACATTTAACCACATTTTGCGGAAATGTTTTACAGTTTAGTTTGTTTTTCTTTTTCTTTTTGTGAAAAGCATTTTTTTTTAAATATCGTTTTAATTTTCATTAAACATTTATTTTAACTTAATTTTCTTTTTCTTGTGTTATAAACTACAAGCATACATATACACTACTTATGTGTATACACATGTGTATCTGTATCTGTGTATGTAGTTTAGTAATGCTTGGCGTTGCTGTTGTTTAGCGGAAAATAAATCAAATCTTCAATTTCCTTATTAAGTGTTTTGCATTTAACTGAACTTAACTATAAATTATTAAGTAAGCGGTAGGTGTTTTTTATATATCTCTCTCTCTCTATATCTCTCTCGCTCTCCTAATATATTTAAACGTTTAAGTAATTTTTGTATTAGTTTACAATCATTTGTTAGTTGCTAATTGTTTTAATTATCTGTTATAGAATTGTTTATGTAAATTGATCACTAAAAAATAAATGTTTGCTGCTTAAGTCTTTTGTTTGTTTGTGGGGTTGCAAATGCGATGATGGGTTTTTCTTATCGTTTGTTTTACTTTAACTAAATCTTATCTTTTTCTGTACTTAATAATTTTTATCATCAATTAAAATAATCGAATTTTTAGTACAAAATATTAATCTTTTTCGAAAGTGACCTGACATAGTTACTAAAGGTACGGTCACATCTGTCAAACATTTGCCCAAAAAAGCGTAACCACTAAATACGAATGAGAAACTTTTTAATTTATGCATTTATTTATTAAGTTGAACAGAATCTAATAAGATAAGATTCTATTACATTTTCTATAAATTATGTAGGAAACTGTTTAACGTAATAAACAGGTATCTAAATCAAAAGTATTTTCATTCGTATTTAGTGGTTACGCTTTTTTGGGCAAATGTTTGACAGATGTGACCGTACCTTAAGTTACTATACTAATATATTTTTAAATATTTCAAAAATTTCCTATGATGAAAACCTTTACAATGCCTTGCTTTACATCAATTGTATTATATTTTATGTAATCTGATTCATGATGAATTAACTTGCATTTTTCCTTTGAAGATCCAAAAGGGCTCAAGTATAAGTTTAAACATTTTAGTCGACTACTAAAGAGTAGAATGAATATTTATATTTGTACCTTTCATGAAATTTTAAATTTTCACATAATTAACCAAGTCCAATCAAGATTTTATTAGTACTTGTTTTTAAACATTTAACATTAACTGCTGATCACTGTCATATTAATAAATATGAAGGTAAAAAGAATATTTAATAGCATATTTTTAAATATACATGGCTCAAGAGTTTGCCTCTAAATCCTGCATTTATAGATATAAATTTTTGAGACACTGTCTTAAGTCGACTTAAGTGCTTTTGCCAAAAGTCCACAGTTTTATAATTTTCAAATACTATTTATCTTTTATTTAATTTTTAAAATATCAAGCGGAGATTTTATTTGCCCCCAAATAAACAAATGGAAATTGCATGATTTCATTCAAATTTCCGAAATTCAATTCTTTATGAGATCTCTACGTTTCGCAGTCCTAGGAAACATATTTTTTGAGGATGGTGTTCGCAGAAGCAGCGTTGATTACTACGCAAAGAATTGCATAGGATTTGGGTTCGATCTCTGGTTAGAGCAAGTCAATTAACATTATAAATTTTCCTAATATGCATTAGTGAGGCATTGTATTAAATGTTGTTAGACTGTTTAAATGATGAAAGCATAGCACTGATCACTAAAAATTGTTCCGATAGCGGTTGATACTGTTCCCAGTTAATGTACTCCGCAGCACCCTCCAAAATTATCGACGAAGTAAAACCATTAATAAAATGCCTGCTCATGAACCTTAAGATAGTTAATGCGTCTACATAACTACCGAGGAGCTGAAACACTTCTCTCACAATTATAGCAGTGTTGTTAAAGAATTAAGACTTCTACATTTGTCCATGTCCTATTCCTTTCTCCAAGTTCTGTCGCAATGCATTGAATAAGTAGGGGTCATGCTCTGAGTGCTGGCCTAAAAAAAATTAAAATTATTTTATTTTCTTTATATCTTGTGTTTTTAATATAACTTTAAATTTGTCATGAACTTGCATGACTGCCTGCAGGTTGATGTTAATATTCTTTTATTGAGCATGCAGCATGTTAAAGCATATGCCATTTATTTTTTATCAGGCGCGGGTCCAGCTTTATCGTTTGGGGGGGGGGGAACTTTTTGGAAGTTTATTTAAAATAAACCTTAAATTGTGTTCTTTTAAATATTATTTTTTTTTAAATGCATGCCAATAATTAAAAAGAAATATCATATATCCCCCACCCCTCCCCCGTGTATCGGCGCATGACTTAATGCAGGATATTGTTTTTTACCTACATGTGAAGTAAAATTGTAGGTCAAATTTGTTATATGAAGTAAAATTGTAGGTCAAATTTCTGAAGCAGAAAAATAACTCAATCGGCTAAAGGCCTGCTAAAAAGCCAGTCCGAAAACTTTTTTTTTTTTTTTTTGTAATCAGAAACTATCAAACATTTATAGAACTATTTTTCAATATAATAGTGATGTGTTTTGAATTTCGTGGCTGCCTTAATGGAATCAGGTGATTTTAAGTTACAGAGATTTTAGCAGCTTTCTGTTTTAGCCACTTAACTGTTGTTTTCATAACACAAACAGTAAAAGTGAAAAAAGTTATGTGAAAAGTAAAAATTTCAGAATAATTTTCACTCAAACTATTTAAGACACATAAGAAGTTTAGCAATTCTAAAAGCTTTTTGATTTTATTTTATTTTATTTTTGTCATAAATAAGATTAATATTAAAGCTTGTGACGTATAAAACTTGTCAGTTTTATAAGTGAATAATAAAAATATGTTAAATAGAATTAAACTGTCATCAATGATCATCGAGTCAACATGTAATAATATAATATAATTATAGCCTGTTTAAAACGATTATGTTTAATTAAATGCTAATTACGCAAGAATTATTTAAAATTATTTAAAATGAAAGATTATTATTTGTTTAATAAACAAAGAGCAATGCTAATGATAAGGCAGCTGCAGATTTCGTAAAAAATACAACACAATCTGACAAGGAAAATAGTTTTTACTACAATTAAATGGAAATCAATGCACTCAATAAAAAATTAAAACTAGTTCCAAATAATTCCATAATTAAATCAATTATTGCATTAAAATTTTCTAAAAGTTTGAGTGATTTTAAAGATTATGATTTTTGTGATTTATGAAATCCAACAACAAAATTAATTGAATCTGTAGTTTTTTGTAATTGAAGTTTATTGTGCAGAGAATCGTAATGTTTGATTAATTAAACAAGAACGACCACAAAAAAAGTTGTTTCCGATTTGGACAATATTTAGCTGTGGCATCCACTTAACACCAACTCTTTTATATTCAAGCACTTCTCCTCCCAGCAGCAGCCTGCTGTTAAGTCGATCTGGTTGCATTATAATTTTTGCTTAAAAAAAATATTTACGCAAATCTCTAAATTATTAATTTAATATAAGAGCATTAAAAGCAACATGAATATGCATGCAAAATAATTTTAATTAATTGCACATAAATATGACACAAAAAATTTACGCATCATTTCATTTTGTGCACAAAAAAAATAAATAACAACGAATATGTTAAAATCTGGACAAGCAAGTTGTCAATTTTAGCGATTTTTTTACTGCACGTTGCATCAAAGTCTACAAGACTTTTGAACAACTTGGCAAACATTTAAAGATTTAAATTGTAAGCGAAAAAAATACTTATAATGGAACCACAAATAAACCATAAATGATCATGACAGAAATCTCCAACAGAAATGCGAACGAAGTTATGATTCGTTTCCTTTTTTGTTGTTGTTGTTGTTGTGTTTCTTTTATTTTAATGTGTATTTTGCTTTTACATAAACAAAATATCCGCTTAAAAAGTATTTTATTTTTAAATTTACATTTCATACGTTAAATTTGCAGGTGCCAAAGATGATGATGGTCACAGCATTAAAAGTAGTGACAATCTAATGGGCTTATCGAAGAAACAACGTAAGGCACGCACTGCCTTTACCGATCATCAATTGCAGACATTGGAAAAATCATTTGAACGTCAAAAATATTTGAGTGTACAGGATCGCATGGAATTGGCAAACAAATTAGAATTGAGTGATTGTCAAGTCAAGACTTGGTATCAAAATCGAAGGTAAGTCAGACAAGGATTAAGCGAGTGGAATATAGAGTGAGAATGAGAGAGATACAGAGTAAAGGGTGAGGAATGAACAAAAACGACAAATGAAGAAGTGTTGAAATGTAACGACACTTCAGTTTTAATTGGTTTTAAAGCAATAAAGATAAAAAGAAATGATTTTTGAACAAGTACTACGACTTTAAATACCAAACTAAGACCCCTTTCAGACAAGCACGCAAAATTTACTTAGCAAAGTAATTTAGCTGGGAGAAAGACAGAATTTTAAAATTTTGCAAAGTAAACTTTGCGAGTCGGAAAGGGGTTAAGCAGGGGTTAGTACATTTAGTACTGTAGTGTTGAAGAACAGCGTATAAATATATTTTTTAAATATACCAATATTTGAGGTAAATCACACATATTTTCTTTAAAGAAATTTTAAAGCAGTTGTTTGTTAAGTTGTGTTTTTAGAACAAATATATCAATATTGAAAAACAAATACAAACACATACACATTTTCCAATAACATCCTGTACTGTCTAGAAGAATGAAAATCATGGATGATATTTGAAAATTTAAAAATTATATTTTAGCGAATATAAAATTGTACTATTTTAGTGTTTAACTTACTTTTACTAAAATCGTTTCGAAATTTTATAGAAAAATTCTCAAATACAATTGAGAAATCGGACTTTCGTAGTCTATAACTATGGATCCTTGGCCTTAATTGCCCATTGGTCCAAATGAGTGACAAACAAAAATGTGCACACAAATGGCAAAATTCTCTCAGAGATTATCAAAACTTACACAATTATAATTTTTAAAATTTTATAGAAAAATTCTCAAATACAATTGAGAAATCGGACTTACGTAGTCAATAAGTACGGATTCTTGGCTTTAATTTCCCATCGGTCCAAATGAGTGACAAACAAATGTTATAGAAAAATTCTCAAATACAATTGAGAAATCGGACTTACATAGTCTATAAGTAGGGATCCTTGGCTTTAATTTCCCATTGGTCCAAATGAGTGACAAACAAAAATATGCCCATAAATGGCAAAATTCTCTCAGAGATCATACGAAGTTATCCTAGTTAAGATACATTTATATCAACTAGCACATAAAACTTATTTAACTCGGCATATTTATCTTCACACACATAACGAATTCATCAACTATCGAATATAAAGAAATAAAAAAAATTAACCAAAAGTACCAAAAGCAAAAAGTACCAACGTACCAGATATTTGTCATCTTACCCCAGAAAGTACGCATACATACAGTTTGGAAATACAAAAAATAAAAAGTACCAGAAGTACTAACTTTTCCCGTTTTTAACCCTTCAAAAGTACGCTATATTTTAATCTGACTCATATGTTATCCGTTCATCTTAGTTCCAAAATACTTCAGGCTGGGATTGAAGTGAAAATTATCGGCTTTGTATAAGGAATCCAAGTCCAACATCATGATCCATCCAAATTGAGAGCCGTACACATTTCTTTTATCCAAATCAATCCTGTCGCATACTTGAATCAATACCTAAACGGGATTATTTATAACCATTTCTATCCTGGAACACATTTGAATTGATATTATTTGTACAGTTTTTACCTATTAACAAAAATACTACATATTTTAATCTGGGTCCAAGGTATCCGTCTACCATAAATCAAATCCATTTAGAGAAAAAGTACCAAAAGTAAAAAAGCACCGAATGTAAAAAAGTACCATAAGTCAGAAACTACCAAAAGTGCAACTTTCTTTTTCATTTCAGCCACCAGAAAATTTGAAAATTTATATAAAATTTATAATACGAGTACATTAGTAAAAAATTTAAAGTACCAAACCTACCACTTTGTTTCTTTTTAACATTTTAAAAAGTCCCATATCGATGGCTTAATATAGAAAGGTCGTATATCTTTTTTTTTTCAAAATCGGTTTTTTTACATGTTCTCGTAGACAATACTCAACGAATAACTGATTTAAAGTACTTAAAAAAAATCCCTCTCATTTCAAAAAAAAAAAAATAAAAATTAAACAGAATTGAATTTGTTGGCTGTTTTAATAAAAATCTTCTTCAGAAAAAAAATAATATTATTTTTTCAGATTTTATTGAGTTTTTTCCTTCTCCTGTAACGTAGCTAAAAGTTGAGGTACGACCTTTCTATATTAAGCCATCGATATGTGTTAATATGTGTCACATAATATCTGTCTACCGAATTTTATTCAAATTCATTGGTATTGGACAGTATTTAGTCATTTTTGCGATTAATTCAAGTACATACATTTATAGGGATATAGAGAAAAGAATAAAAAGTACTCAAAGTGACCCTAAAATAGTAGTGAATGTTATAAATCCATTGAAAACGTATGAGATCTCTCACATAATTTTAAAATAAAACAACATTTTAATAATATTGTTTCATTTAGTAATTATTTTTTTTATTTTTCTGACGCATGCAGATCATATCTATTGTCAGCTTATGCAAAATGTATATCATGGGAACCCATAAAAAATATAAGGACTTTATTTAATGAGCCACGGTAAACATCATTCATGACTTTCTATAACCAACATTCGATTTTATTTCCCATAAATATTCCCTCTCTTAAATTTGGGTTTTTCGAAAAACAAACAATTAAATTTATGAATTTGTTACACTGTGTACACTTCGTTTATAGAATAAAACTTATTCAAATTGATTATGAATAAATGTGGCAAATTAAATTGTATAAAGATGCTTAGTCAGTGTGAACTACCACCACCACTAGAAAACATAAATTATAGAGACAATTAACATTATAATCACTCACTTACACTTCCACACACAGAGACACATATACACAGTCACACACTTTACAATTCGTTTTGGTTAGAAGCACCGTTTTTTATTGCTTTACATTGAATAAATAAATTCGTTATGTGGTTTAGCTTTTTTGTTTATTTGTTTTGGAGTTAGACAGCAAAAAATAAAACGGAAATATTCAGAATAAATTTGGTTAAAAAATTCACCATTAAATAAAAAGAACAAAAAAAAAAAAAAAAAGAGTGACAGACAGGGGCTGCTTAAACTATTGCTGCCACTGCAGTATTGCCAAGTCAGCTTAACTTGATGCACATGTCAATGCATCAGTTCTTATATAATAATTAATCATTAAAAAGAGAAAAGCCGGCATTTATTTAATAAACCAAAAGCCATGCAAATGTTGCTTTGAATTTAAAATCCAGGTAATTCCTCTTTTCTTTCAGAATGAAACTTGTCGAGTCATTCATGCTCAAGGAAGAGCATTTCTGTTTTCATTTCTCAGTTAATTGTTTTCTTAAACGCCTACTGGCGTTTTATAGTCTTTAAATACTCGTATGTTTGTATTGTTTATTGTTTTATGACTTGATTGTGTACTGCCATTCTGCGGCTGTTGCTGCAGCTCCAGTTGCAGTTTTATTTATTTTATGTTCAACAAATGTCCTGCTGCTACTTTGTGAGCATGTTTTACTTGTGTTTTTCTTGCCCCCTGTTTCTTTTTTCTTCTTCTTGCTGCTTTACTGCCAGCCTAATTGGTTTGCTGTTTTGTCTTTCGATTTTTTTTTTGTATTTTTTTAGTGAAAACACAAAACATTTTTAATCCAATTTGCAAGTCTATTTAATCCTATTAACTTGTTACTTGTTGGCAAGGAAAAAACAAATAAAACTAAATGCAAAGATTTTAGAAAATAATGAGCCAATTTCGGGATTAATTTTAAGGTTTTTTTACGATCTTGTAAAATAATTGTAAACAGTTTTCTAACTCTTGCTGATTTTCTACAATTTAGGCGCCTAGATTTCATTAGCCCGGCGACGACAAGTATGATTTCTTGTTTGAGAAAACAGACTTGTTGTAGTTGTTTATAAAAAAAAAATCCAATTGTCGAAAAGATTTATAATTAATTAAAGATTTAACAAAAAGATAAAGTTTCCATCTGGGTTCTTCTAAAAACAAAAGACTTAAGACCCAAACTTGGGTTTATTCCTTGATTTTTTCTTTGATTTCGTACAAACATTATTATTGCGGGAGGATAACAAGTAACATGTTGAGAAATTAAAAGTGGACAATTTTTAAATTCCACAGCAAAAGAGAGACAGCCTACTTCACGTTAATTTTTAAAAATATAAAAATATGTTTTTTAAATTTCATAAATTCTTTTCTAAACATTTTATAAATCTATTATAAATATTAAACAATTTTTGAAAATTTTAAAAAGATTTCATACAAACTGACATCTACACTCGCAACTCATTTCCTTGCAGAACAAAATGGAAACGTCAAACAGCGGTGGGCTTAGAGCTCTTGGCCGAAGCGGGCAATTATGCTGCCTTTCAGCGTTTATATGGTGGTGGTTCTCCTTATCTAACCACTTGGCCATATGGACATCCGCAGGCCTCACCGCACATATCACCCAGTTCACCCATAGATTTGTACTACAGGCAAGCAGCAGCTGCAGCGGTGCTACAAAAACCTTTGTCGTATCGCATGTATCCCTCTATACCGCCAATGCCAGCATCAGGGCTAACAACAATGCCAGTTGCACCTACTCCAATGTCACATCTAAGTGCTTCCAATTCATTAAGTTCTCTGAGCAACTATTATCAAACGGCAACGCAATCTTTTGGTTCAACTAATTCACCCTCCACCAACTCAAGTCTGCACAATAAAAGTCCAACGCGCAGTGATGATAATGATTTGGATGATAATCGTACAAGTGTGGAGATTATAGATCGATCATTAAGTCCACAGCTAAACCCGGGCAGTCCGCCAGAACGTTTAGAAAGTAAAAATGTGACAGGCGTCAGGACAATAGAAAACAGTGATAATGAGGCTGATGATGATGATGACGCTATCGAAGTTTGAGAAGGGCAAAACAAAGAAACAGCACAAAAACAATACTACGATGAGAATAAAGAAGATGAACAGAAATTAAAGACACAAAATTTATTAAGGAATCAGCAGAGCGCCATAAAATATTTCTATGATGACAAGTGTTCGTGGGCAATTGCCAAGGAAAAGGTAAATTTTATTATGATTTTTTTATTGTTTTCATCTATTTTATTTTCATTTAGTTAATTTTGATAATTTTGAGACATTCTTAGACATGATGAAATTTTTGGAACTTACGAAGAAATTTCTTTAAGCTCTTTTCCTGATGAGGGGCTGTGCACATATTACGTAATGCTGTTTTCAGAGATTTTAACCCCCCCCCCCCCCCCGTGACGCTTTTTACAAATTTTTCAGTGCAAAATTTCCAATCCGTAACAAATCTTTAACCCCCCCTCCCCCCTGGAGCGTTACGTAATATGTGCACAGCCCCTTATCAGGAAAAGAGCTTAAAGAAATTTCTTCGTAAGTTCCAAAAATTTCATCATTACTTAAATGAAAAACTTCAATTCCAGTTTTACATTTCGTTTAAGCAAGTTTTTTTACAATTGTTTTAATGGAAAGTTTACCAAATGTATGAAAATTGATAACTTTCATTGATCTAATGTAAAAATTTCGTTAAGCAAATGAACAAATTTTTACTTTTGTACGATATTATTTCATCATTTCAATGATATTCTAAATTTTTTATAATTAAATTATTTCATTATTTTCATTAAATTATTTAATTATTTCATTATTTTCATTAAATTATTTAATTATTTTCAATAAACCAATTAATTTTTTTATTTCTTTAAAAAAACTGTTTAATTATTTTAATGAAATTTTTCATTATTTTGATGAAACTAATTCATAGTTTCAAGGAAATTATACATAATTTTTTGTTGACATTTAATGCTGCAAATTGATTATCCTGATGATCGCTCACAGTATCGAACTCGCACTGTTGACTTTTTAATTATTTTTTATTTTATTACTTTAAAAAAACGCAAAATATTATATTTTTATAAAAATATTTATTTATTTTAGTTCTTTTTTTGTCTATGTGTTCTTTTAGAACTCCCAGCTTGGTAGCTGATGCTGATTGCTCTCAGTGCCTTGTTGTTTATGGTAGATTTGGCAGAGTTGATGCGTTAAAAACAACAAACTGAAACATTTTTTACCAAAGATGCCAAAATTATATTAAAGGTAATCACGTTTGCTTCTTAAAAAACATAATTCGACATAATTTTGTTTACTTTATTTTTGTTGTTTCTTTCCACTTCCAGATTTTGGTTAAGTTCCAGTGGCCATGGATCTCATTATTGTTTAATATTTTAATGTAAAAATACACAAAATTGTAAATATATTTAAATCAGTGTTAATTTTAAATAAAAATTAAAAAAAAACAACAGATATAATAAATGGATAATATGTGTTGGTTTAATTATGGTTTATAACGAACAAGGTAAAGTATTTATTATCCTTAAGAGAGTTTAAAACTTTTTTATTTGAAGGTGTCCATTTCTACAAACCAGGCAAAATACACTCTTTCACGGTATTTGTATAAATATATGAATGTTATTCAAAACAATATCTTTTTCACAATTAATAACTTAATAATTCACATTCGTTTAAGCAACAAAATGTTTAATTTAATTAAAAATGAAACTGAATAAAAAAGAAAAATGCCCGAATTTAAAAGTACTAAAATGATTTAACAGACACAGTTTGTAGCCTTAATTGGTTAATTGTTTTAAATGACAATTCTTTAAGGTGTTTTGCGTTTAAAAAGATAATTTGTATTCCAAAAAAATCTTGTATTTTATGACGTTGTTAAAGAATAAACTTTAACAGAAAATAACACTTAGACTTAACATTATTTCTGTTTTAGTTTTGTTTTTTTTTAGTCGTTGAAAACGAAAATATCAATAAAATGTTTGAATTAATTAACAAAATCCATTTTAACACGGTATAAATCAAAAACTGTTGAAACAGTGATCAGTTTTTGGTGTCAAACGAACAACAAAACATTGTAATCAAAATTATTTTTACCACTGACATTGAAGAGTGTTTGTGTCTGTGTAAATCGTAAAACAAGAATATGTTTTTTTTTTGTAATTTATTGATTTCATAAACAGGCAGTGGGGCATTAGACACTTCTCAAATGTTTTTCAGGTGTCGAAATTAGTCTTGAAAATTTCTAAAGCACCTAATTAAGCGTTTATTATCCTAAGACCGACTGATGTTCTAGGTTTTTAATACGCTTTTATCAACTTCACTAGTCACAAAAAATATACAAAGCAAGTATTGATTTTCAACTAAAGACAGCTGGAAGAAAATATATTTTGTATGTTTCACATTCCAGGAAAAGGTGGAATGCCAGCAAAAAAAAATTATGGAAATACCACATAATTTGCTAAAAATGATTCGTGAGTTAGGTGGGGGATGTGATTGGTATGATTAACGCTCGTATATTTTTTTGAACCAAAAACAGTACATTTCACTGAAATTTTTTAAAAAAGCAGTAAATCGATTTGGAAAAACAGTACTTTTCGCAGTATATATTTTATTCAATATATAAAAAAAAATTAACAATCATTTCCATCGTCTGAATCATTTCCATCAAAATCAGCTTTTGTTGTCTTGTATTTGTCGTTTGAAGCAATTTGAATAAGCAATGGCGTCTTCGTTTTGAGGTAATTGTAGAAATCAAAGCATTTGTACTTCAAATTACATTTGACGGTCAGAATCGCCTTCAATGTTTGCACATCTAATCGGGTTTTGTCTGACGTCCAAGTTTTGTTTACTGCAGAGAAGATTCGTTCCACTGATGCTGAAGTTCCTGGCAAACATCGTGGCCATTTCTTTGAATTCGCAATCGGCGTTATTAAGATGAAAAAATATTTCCACCTACCGATCCACCATCGAAACATTCTCGAGGAGAATGCTTATTTTTGAAGTAAACAATATTATTGCATGAATTCGCAGTTCGCCGTTTTTATTTCTATTATGTATCGAAAAACAGTATTTTAAGGGAGAAAAGCAGTACACAGTTTTTGATGTCGAAAAACAGTACAGTACTCCGAAAAACAGTTAACGCTACGTGTTAATGAAAGAATGAACTGTGTCTAAGCTAAGTTTATCGAAAAAAGGTAAAATTACCATACGAAAACAAGTACCCAAAATGAAAAAAGGTCAGAAAGTACCAGATTTTCCTTATTTTACCCTTTAGAAAGTACACTTAAGCCAAGTTTGTCAACAAATGTATAAGTACCAAACAAAAAAAGTACCAAAAGAAAAAGTACCAAATGTAACAGATTTTGCTTATTTTGGCCTTGAAAAAGTACACATAAGCAAAGTTTTTCGAAAAAATTTATAAGTACCAAAATAAAAAATGAGGTAAAAGAAAAAGTACTAAACGGAAAAGGTACCAAAAGTAACAGATATTGCTTATCTTACCCTTGAGAAAGTAAACATAAGCCAAGTTTGTCGAAAAAATGTATAAGTACCAAAGGGAAAATGTACCAAAAGTACTATATTTTGCTTATTTAACACTTAAAAAAGTACACATATTGTAAACATAGAAAAAAATTAAAAAAAAAATACCAAAAGTTCCAATATGCCCCGATTAAACTTCCTAAAAAAGTACCGTATGTAATAGTCTAGCCATATCCTATTCATTTACCAAATTTTATTCAAATTCAATAAATATGAATCAGATGTCAGCAATTTCACTTTTTCTGCATATTCATAATCTCATTTCTTTTGCATTTCTTTATTTGATAAAAATAAAGAACATGTATTGCGTATGCAGCAAACTGAAACTTATTAAACCTTAAAGTTAAATAAATAAAAAAGTAAAATAAATTCGAAAATTCTTAGAAGTCATGAACAAATTTTTTCGCAACAATTTTTGGACTCAAAACGCATGAATTGAAAATATGTTGTATGTACGAGTATGTGTGATCTCGTTCTGACTCAATTTCTCTTAAGTCAAGTCAATAATAATGAGCTGACATCACCTTGTTGTGGACAATATAAAAACGCATTGCCAGTCATTGCCTCAAACTTTTTAAATTAATTTTTATAAAAGTTTTTTTTTTCTAAAAAAAACAAAATAAAAGGTTTTGACAAACTAAATTGTCAATACAAATTAGTCGCCAAAAAAACAAAAATTTCCATAAAATGGCAATATAAATTTCATTACTTTTATTGTTTTAATTTAAAGATAAAGATGGGAATTGCCGTAAAATCTGAAAGTGGAGTTAACAAAACTATAAAATGTTATCTTTTTAAAAAGCAATTTAAATTAAAACGAGTGTGTCAAATAAAATTTAAAACAAAATCAGAATTTTGACACACACATACAAATATATGTATCTCTCTGCATATGAAAATTTATTTATTTTTACTTGTTTTTAAATCTGTAAATAAGTTTATGGTATCGAACTTTATACTAACATACATGCATACATACAACATATTCACTTGAATGTATGCATGTCTGTATGTTAAGAAGTGTGTTAAGACGAAAAAATCAGTCCAGCTATTTAAAATGTTTTAACGCCATTAAAATTAACAAAAAAAAAGGTATAAAACGCTAAACGTGTTAAAACCACTTAGGCTTATTTAAACGTTTTTTTTTATTTTAAATTTTTATTTTTGTTATTGTTATTGGATTCTGTAAAATGTTCAAAAGTGATCTTAAATATCAAACTGTTTTCTTAATTTACCAACACACTTAAACACAGGCGGAAAAATATACGAGTAAAAGTGAGTGAGAGTATCACCCATAAATAAATCGCGCATTTTGTAAATGTATTAACATTTAATTCGGATCGTAGTCACTCGTAGCCACTTTAAGCCTTAAAGTTTAAGGGGATCTATACTTCTCGCTCTCTTCTTCTTTAAGACACGTGTCTTCATATATCACTCCATTGCTGTTCTTGTTGTAGCTGTTGCTGTTGTTGTCTTTAATTTGTTCTCCTAATCGTAAAGATCATTTTTGGAATTTTTATTATACATATTACTTTTTGTAGATGTTGTTGTTTGTGGATTTTTCTTAATTTTATAAATGACTTTAAAAAATGATTTTAAACGTTTCTGTTGTTTTCTGGTCGTTATTGGTGTTGTTGTCTTGTGTAGCTTATCTCTAGCTAAGTTGGCTTGGTTGACTCATTTGGTTATTGAATCAGGGCATTTAAGGTATTAAATCTTCTGCAGGTATTGGAAGAGAAAGAAACATTTTCAGATTATAACTGATTCTTATGATACTAAAATCATGAGTACGCAGGCAGCTTCGGAACATTTTCTTAATGTCTAACTTTGATTTTCTATACTGAAAGTTTGTTGTTAAATAGTTCAGAAAACTGTCTGGCATGATTTAAACTTTACAAAGCAATTAAAACATTCTTTGAGTTGTTTGAACACCCATTTAACAGCTGATAATTGCTTTTTGTTTGGTTTGCTTTGAAGCTTCATTACGAATCGACTTCTATTCGTCAAACACATCGTGCACTTCTTCCATTTTATGGCGTACAGAATCGTCCTTCAGAGCGGCTAATTCGAAGAACACCAAGATCGTGTAATTTAACCCCATTAGATTATTTTCTTTGGGGTTATGCTAAGTCTTGTCTATGTCGATAAACCACAAACAATTCAACACGCCAGGCGTGGCGGCCACATGGCAGAAATCATAGTTAAACAATAGTTTCATAAAATATTCCTTGCAATAAAGCCCGTTTCATTGATATTAAAAATATATTTCCTTGTTTTATTATGATTCAAACTTGTGTCACTCTATGAAAAACACCCTTTAAATGTCTCTATTGTACAGCAGTGTAACTAAAAACTGTTTCGACAGATTTTGATACAGTTGCCAGCTAATGGTGTACACAGAGCCCATGTTTGCCGGTTAGAAGAACCGTCGGTTAAGTAAAATAATTATTAAAATGCCTGCAAATGCATCGTAAGAAAGTTACTGCGTCTACTTCACACCAGAGGCGCTGTAACACAGCTCTAAAATAAACAAAACCCGCAACAGCCATGTTGTAAAAAGAACTAAGCCTTTTTCTACATTTTCAACATCTGTCTTCTCTTCCCTCACCCTAAGTTATGGCCCAATTCATTGCATAATTAATGGTCATCTCCTAAGCACTGGTCCTACAAAAAAGAACATAATGAACCTGAAACCTAAAATAAGACTTTATTAGGAACAGATCCGTTAAACAAAAAATAATTAATCGAGCGACTACTTTTTTGATAACTAACTGGTTTTCCGATAATAGTTAGCCGATTAAATATCTTTCTTGATAATTACAATTTGATAGCAAGGAATTTAGTCTTAATTTAAGGATCCGGTGACGTTCACATAAGGTGCCGCCTTGGATAATACTTAGCTATGTTGGAGCATTAGTACGGAGGTTGCCCTTTCAATTCCGGCTAAGAACCTGGGAAGTTTCTGCAGACAAGTTAGTCGCTTCAAGAGTTGTGTTTTTTTTTAAACGAAAACATAAAAATGCACCTGCCTGAACGCCAGGCAGAGCTGGACAGCGTACGCTATTCGATCTAAAATTTACACGGATCCCATCAAAAAACTGATGTATTTTGTTTCTTTTAAATTTAAAGGGTGATATGGGCTAAGCACATTCTAAAAAATTTAGATTTATACACAGAAAAAAATAATCCGTCAAAAATACGGTAAGTACAGATTCCAGTATTAAAAGATTGAGTTAGAGACCAACTATTCAATCCCAAAAAAGACGAAGTGAAAAAAACTTTTTGTCATGATTTAAAGCGAAAATTAAAGGATTTTGTTTGTATGCATGGATCCATGTCCAGCATCATCATGCATCCAATTGAAAGCAGTACACATTTCTTTTTCCTTAAATCCATCTAGTAGTCTAATACTTGAATCAATCCCTTATCGGGATTATTTATGCTAATTTTTATCCTGGAAGAAAATTAAATTAATATCCTAATAATCCTTTAGGAATGATTGTTCCATTATCACTCGAAGGCCGCTCAAAGGATTTCGATGAAATTCGTAGACAGATAGAATATGACTCAGATTAATATAAATGGTACTTTTGGGAAAATGGGACAATTTGGTACATTTTTTTTCATTAACATACAGTGCACTTTCTGGTTGTAAAATGAGAAAAAGCTGGTACTCTTGGTACTTTTTGCTTCTCGTACTTTTTGAGTTTGCAATAAATTAAAAATTTTTACATCTCTTTTTAATTTGAAATTTATTTTTATCTATTGTTGATATGAAACACAGATTCAAATGTTTGTAACAAATCGCCCTAAACAACTCGAGACACATTCGAATATTAAAGTCGATAAAGCAAAGCCAATTTCTGTTCCGAAGCAGCTTCAAAAGTGTTTAAAACCTTTGTGCATTGATTCAAATATATTTTGGGATTAAAATTTTTAATCACAATTGCTAAACTAATCTTGAAATACTTAATTTTAGTAAGAGTTTCTTTTTTGTATTTAGGGACTACATTTTTTGTACTTTTTTTTTTTTTTTTTGAACAAAAAAGAAAGAATCATTTTAATTTGTATTTTAATCGCTGAAATGGTCATTATTTCTACAAATCTGTCTCCGGCGAACTGATCTTAAGTGAAATCTTGAATTTTATGCCTTTTTTCGGGCCTTTTGTCTTTGATTTGTTAACCCATTTTTTTTTTCTTCGATTTGTTTTCTTTTTTTTTTTTGTATTGTTAATAGATCTCTTGTAACTTGTTAGTTTCTTTAGCAAAATTGTTGAAACAAATTAAAGAAAATAACTCTGTATGTATAAATAAATTTGTTTATTAAGTAGATACTAAAGAAAGAATAATAAAGAAAAACAACAACTAAAATAATAATAAAGATAACGCGATTAAATGCTTTTCTTAACACATTTTAAGCGTGAAAATGTTGTTATTTTGTCTTGAGGCGAAATACGCGAGTATCTGACTGTCATTTTGGGACATTTTTGTACTAAAGATGTTTATTTTGATATTTTGTTAATGGCTTTATTTAAATTTCTTATTTTAAATTGTATTAATTTTGCCTTTCTATTTTATGTAAGTCTTTTTTTGTTGTTGCTTAAAAGGTCTATTTCAGTTATTATTATTTGATAATTTTTATATTTAAAATATAAAAAATATAATCACCAATCTTGAAACTATAAAATTTTTCATGTATAATTGAAAATGCAAATGTGTTTTAAATTATCTAAGAAAAACTGAAAAGTGGGTCTGTCATTGAACTGATTAGAGGGCTAACTGATAGATCAATTCATATGGAAATATTCTATTAACTGCGGCTTGAATCTATGTTTTTGTGTGTTTGTTTGCTAACACCAGTTTACTTGAGCTACAAAATTTCTCTTGTTGCCAGTTTGGAAAATAAATTGTATTTTTTTATATCATGTTGATGATTGTGATCGAAAATAAATATGTCTTTTACTTTCGTAATAGCATTCATTCGCTTTAAAGATGCATTACAAAAAGGTTAAAGGGGCACTTGTTTGAATTTCTCGAGGACAGCCGCCCTTATTTTAAACTTAAATGTAAGGTTTTCCAATAGGGATGATATGATTTTGAAGTGACGTTTCGGCCATTTGTAATATGTCATGATCTGTCATTTGTTTTTCATTGTATTCAGTAGTGCTTACAATTGCATCATGGAGAGATATACGCATGAACAACGTTGCTGATTTTGCCTTGGAACAACTTGAAAACGATAACGATTTTTTTAAGAAAATCATCTTCTCCGATGAGGCTCACTTTCATCTGAGTGGTGCGGTAAATAAACAAATCTGGTGATTCTGGTGCGAAGAAAATCCACAAATTATTCATCAAAAACCATTAAATTCACCTAAATTGACAGTTTGGTATGGTTTTTTGTCTGGTGGAATCATCGGTCCGCAATTCTTTCAAAATGAAGCTGGTAATACCGTTACTGTCAATGGAGAGCGGTATAGATCGTTGATAACCAACTTTTTATGACCGAAATTGGAAGAAGTTGATCTTGACAACATTTGGTTCCAACAAGACGGGGCTACGTGCCACACACCAAATGCAACAATTGAATTATTGCGAGAAAAGTTTTGATATTCGATTATTTCAAGAAATTGTGATATTGAATGACCTCCAAGAAGTTGTGATTTAACACCATTAGACTATTTCTTGTGAAGTTATTTGAAGTCATTGGCCTTTCGAAATAAACCAGACTCTCTGCTAGCTTTCCAAATCAATATTGAACGCGTTATTCATGACATACGACTTGATTTAGTGGAAAAGGTGCTCGAAAATTAGGTTTATCGAATTCGTTCCTGCAGAAGAAGTCGTGGAGACCATTTGAATGACGTTTTATTTAGAATTTAATTGTATCGATTGTACTTCACATTAAATAAAAAACTTTTGAATTTCCCTAACAATAAGTGTGTTTTTTTTAAGAAATCATATCGCTCTTATTGGAAAACCTTATATATGAAATATTTGTGCACGCCTTTCCTTTACACAGGACTTACACGGCTCAAAGATTATGTTTAATTATTGTATTTCTGTTCTTTCGTAATATAAAACCGTTAATATGGAAAATTATAAACTCCTTGAAATTTTATCAAAATACCATTCGAATGGCGTATAAAATTCATTGCATTACCCGTTGCAAGCCAATTGCCAATTTGGTAATTTTATATTGTATTATTTTATTTACTTCATTAAAATCTTTAAATGATAAAAAAATATAAATTTTGTAAGTATCCTGTATAAGCAATCAATGTTCCTTATATAAAAGCTTAGCTGACAACGAATATAAAAGCTTTTCATCTTTATTTAGAGCTGCCATATGAGGACTTAAATGTTTGTTAAATTTTAATAGTAGTATTCATAAAAAATAAAATAGATTTCAAATGCGTTTTAGTAAAAAATTTCAATACAAATTTTTCTTAAAATATATTTCAAATCCATTTAAAATTTTTATGAATATGGGTTTAAATGTTTTCCGAAGTAGTTTATCATCAATAAAAAAATGTAAAAAAATATTTTTTTCAAATGTGATATCCCCGTGTGCCTTGTGCTTTAAAAAAAGTCCTGATATTTAGTGTGAACTAAGCATATGTCTAGGCGCTTTGCGAGCATCAATTACTAGTGCATTTTAGAGTGGCAAAATATTTTTTTCTTTTATAATTATTGTTTATCGATGCACCTACAGAAACGCTTATTTCACATCAAAAATTAAAGCTCTTTATCTTTATTTGATTGTGGCGATCGGGAAATGAACTTCAGAATTTTCGAATTTATGTAAATTACAAACAAAGTTTATATGTTCGAAATTAAGTTTAAAATTTCAAAATTATACAGCGAAGTTACGGACTTGAGTTAATTCTATGGAAAGATGTTTTAATTCCGAAACCTGAGATTTTACAAAACGAAAACTTCGTTAGTAATTTAAACCACTTTTAAATTCAATATTTTCTCTACTAACTTCATTTGTAGTAAAAAATATGCATACTTTTAGGAGCGTCAGCTAAATAAGATTTTTATGTTAATAAAAAAAGCTTAATGTGAACTATGCTAATAAAAACCATTTATACAAACGATTTTGGGTATAAAAAACTTCATCACTGAAAAATCGAAATACAAAATGATCAAAATGTGAAGACTGTAAATCAAAAAACGATTGGACTACAAGTACGGAATTGATACCATTTGGAATGTGTAAATTGCCGGAGAGCTTATATTTTGGTAAATATATAAAAAATTTCAAAATTATAATCAAACAAATTTAAATCTAATTTATATTTATACATGCATAAGTCTGTAAATTTAATAATCAGAGAAATATTATAAAGACATTGTTAACATATTTCAAACAACAAAGGAAAAATTTAATATCTAAACATCTCTTTAGATTTCCACTACACGGATGAATAGAACAAACGTTGTTTTCGGTAGAAGCCACTAAACCTCGTCAGTATTCATGTGTAAATATTTTCTCTACTTGTTAGGTTGCTCTGTTGAACGTGATTACATATCCTATTTAAACACATTTCGAATGGAAATAGAATACGAGACTTCTCACTACTAATTTGATATTAGTTGGTGACTTTTTTATTTTCCACCATATATTAAACATTACAGTGTTGCCAATGAATTATATCCTACAATGCCCACTCTAGTTTGACTCTTGCAAATTCATTTCCAATTTTCTGGGCTATAAAATATTTCAAAATGATTTAAACGATCATGGCTCTTGATCACAGACAACTGGACAACTTGGAAGTTATTTCCGAAGGATACTGGATTTTTAAAAACATTTTATTTCTGTCCTTGATATTTTTCGCTAGAAAACTATTACTTGTATTTTTATAAGCACTTTTGACACGGCTTTGAAAGGTTTAAATAAATGAATCATATCGAAAACATCTTGTATGATTTTCAATACAAATTTTTTTTGCCACATAAGTGCCCCATTATAAATTATAGAGAGTGCACACTTTACTTCTGATTAAATGTTACAATATAAGTATTTTAATATTAATGGGTTAAAACTGTATTTGTATTGTTCACAAAAAATTTCGAACTCAAATATTTTCGATGCGAATTGTATAAAACAATAAAATTTGTATTCAAAATAACTGTTACTTGAATTATTGCGGGAATTTAGTTTATAAAAAATACTTTTTTAGGCGACTGTGAAGATGTAGTATTACTCATTTAACCTTAAAATAAATTGAGTATCAAAAAGGTATCACCATACTTTTAACAAAAGAACAAAAAAAAAAAAAAACAAAGAGGAATCATAAAGCCAAAGCACTTGAAAGGAAAGCAATACCGAGAGAAACAAATCACACAATTTTACAGGGTTGATTTTTAAGGACTTTGAAAGTAGCAGCAGCATAAAAGAAAAAAAAGATTCAAAAAGGGTGGCTGCCAAATTAATGTGTGTGAAGAAAGGATTTTTCTATATGGATTCTGCAAAAGCCAAAATGAATTGAATTCAAATGATGCTGTAAATGATGATGAAGACGAAGATGATGATGATGTTATATTTTCAATAAAACTCCGTACGAGTGGTGTTGATGACTCTGTTGATTTGATGGCCACTTTAAAGTCTATTAAGCGAAAATTATGGGTTACGGTATGTTTTTTTTTTTGTACATATAAAATTTTCGGCATGTTGTTATTGTTGTTTGTTTATTTGAAAAATTGATTTATGGTTATTTACATACTTTTATGAGTTTGTATTTGTTTTTGTCTTTTTTTCTTGATTTTGATTTCATCGTTTTCTAACCAAAACTAACTAAATAAATTTATATGCTACAAATTATGCAAATGCTTTTTGAAGAAGAATGATAAAATTCTTGCAAATTAAGAGGTTTTATTGAATATTTTATGAGTTTAGGTTTTTATGGTGAACAACATAGAGGGATAGATATTTTAGGAATTAACTTGAGTATTATTTTTGATGTTGGAAACAATCGTTAGTTAAGCGTGGTACTGAAAATTGTGCCAGAAGAAATTTTATTTGTATCAAATGTTTTAAATAGGAGAATGTAAAGTGATGTTAGTTCGAACAAAATTTTATTGAAAAGTGTTATATTAATTTTAAAAGTCCATTAAAAAAAATTTTGGATAGATCACCTCATATCATTGGATTTGAAAATTGGCAACTTAAATTTTTTTATATTTTCTGTTGTTAAAATCAAAAAATTATTTGTATTTAAGGTGACTTTTCTTTTCTTTCTTATTTTTAAATATTTCTTTAATATAATTCTGGACAAAAAAAAAACTTTAAAAACAGCCAATGGAACAGATTACCGATATAATTCAGTTCTAGTTAATATTTTAAACTCACGAAAGGTTAAACTAATTTTTGTAGAAACAAATGCTTAAATCAACCCATAAATATCGGATTTATTTTAGGGGGCAGCTTACATTTCTATATCGTTAACATTTCGGAAGACAACTTGTCTCTCCGATATGAAAACTATGAATCCAAACTGCAAAAAAAACCGATAAAAAAGTAAATTTTAAATCGCTTAAGAAATCGATCAATGAAAGGATATTAAATAAAGACCCTTTTGGCGGAAGGAGGAAGTATCAACTTGCCCCGATATTACAAAAAAAAAAAATAATAATTGTGGGACCACGCTATAAGCACACAAGTGCAATTAAAAAAATAATTACGAACTCCGTAAATCGGTCCGTAAATCTAGAGTTTATTATTAGAAAAACAATAATTAAGGGGAACAAATTTCCCACCGGTGCCAACTCAATCAAACAAGAAAACTATTTTGGAAATTGACCCATAAATATTGGAGTTATATGTAATAATTAATATTTAAGGGGAACAAATAATATTTAAGGGAAACAAATTGCAAGCGGTTTTTTTCGAAAAAAAAAAGTATAATGGGACTCAGCTGCTTCTTAAATACAATACAACCTCCCTAACCCAGACACTCTCTTATTCGGACTAAATTTTTCGGACAGTTTATGGAATTTATAAAATTGTCTTAAATTATATTTTTGAAAGTATTTAAAAAAAGATTCAAATAATATTTATCAATTAATCTAAACAACAATTGAGTAATTTTGAAATTCATAGACAAATTTTTGGAGACAATAAATTCTTATTTTTAAAAAATGAATATTTTTGGTCACTTTTAGTATAGGGTGTTTTTGATAGAGTGTCACAGCTTTGAATTGGCAATCCTGCTTTATTTGAGCAAAACAATTGTTCTATTCGTCAAACTCATCGAGGACATCTTCCATTTTATGGCGAACATAATCGTCCTTCAAAGCGGCTAATTCGAAGAACACTAATATCGAGTGATTTAACCCCATTAGATTATTTTCTTTGGAGTTATGTTAAGTCACTTGTCTACGTCGATAAACCACAAACAATTGAACACCTGGAAATCAACATCAACACCGCCGCATATGCTGCGAAAAGTTGTTGAAAATTGGTGTTCCAGATTGCGCCTTTTACGCGCCAGCCGTGGCGGCCTAATGGCAGAAATCATATTTAAACATTGGGTGCGTTCAGCAGACACAGTATGCTACACAGCTGTTGCTCAACAATCTGCTGAACGCTTTGATTACTGAGCGATGAGCGATGAGCGAACATGTTGAGTGAGCGCTCACTGTTTTAGGTATCAAAGAAAAAGTACGATACATTTCATCAAATTACAATTCAGCAAATCAGTTTGACTTTTGAATCAAATTTCATAATATATTTTTAAATTTTAATTCATTTCAATTCAGAAATAAATATTATAAAATCTTTTTACAAAATAAAATTCAATAATTTTAATTGAAAAGTCAAATTTTTTGATACTTTTGACAAAAAACTGAGCAGATCGTTCAGAAAAATTAAGCAAATCAAAAGCTGCTACAACTAAACTGCTTAGTAGCAGATTTTGCTGCTGAACGCGCCCATTAATTTCATAAAATTTTCTTTCCAATAAAGTCCGTTTCACTGATATTAAAAATATATTTACTAGTTTTATTATGATTTAAACTTGTGTCACTCTATAAAAATCACCCTTTACATATTTTTCTTTATGTTTTCTGTAAATTAATTAAATACAAATTAATTCTTATATGTACTTATATTTCTGTTTGGCAATAAAAATAAATTATATGTATGTATTGCGCTCAAAAATTTATTTTAACTGTAGTCCGGACGATCTCCTAATCCGGACAATAGCTGAACCTCTATCTGTCTGGATTAGAGAGGTTCTACTGTAATACAGATCGGTTACAAAGCTATAAACGTTAAAATTAAAAAAAAAAAATACGCCTTGATTTGAATACTTGCTTATTTTGTTTTTGTACTCATGCGGTTGTTTTTAAAGCAGTCCTTGAATATTTGAAAAAAAAGACCATTCCTTTCCATTTCCATACGTTTAAGACCCTCCCCACTATTTACACGAAATTAATTCCTTTATGGCTTTATTATCCTTGTAATGATATTTCGAAAAAATTAAGACCTTTTTTTGGCAAAAATCTTTCCACAAATCTTATAATGTGAAACTAAGCTGTTGCTAAATGACACGATACTACACGCACAAAAGTCCTTAGGATATTGATTTAACCTTAACCTTTTTCATGCCATAAAATAATGCAAAAGAATATTTTAAACATGTAACAGAATAATGTAGCACAAATAACAAATAAATACACATGACCCCTTAAGAGACTCAGACTAAATAAATATAAAAAAAAAAAACAGAGGGAAAATCAACGAAAATCTAAAAGCTTAAAATGATTCCATTTCCTTTGTTTTCCTGCCTTTAACTGAGAAGAAAACCTTGTAGGCTGTGACAGTTTTTCTTGCTAACAAAATAATTTTTTATGTGGGATCATAAAAATAAACATGTTTGTCACACACATCGATACTCGTATACTCGTATTTAGGCACAACAAAAAAAAAGGATCAAATGACAGCAATAAAACGTACAAATATGTCAGGCAATTTAGGCGAAAAAGAAATCTCTTCTTTATTTTCTACCGAAAAGCAAAATCATAAAAAATCAACCATTATTCCACAATAGATTTAAGCAATTGTGCGTTGTAAATATTACTACATACAACATATCACATCTAGTTAATGTTTGTACAAAATTACGGAAATAAAATTGCCAATGTTTGAGTTTTTTACAATAGACGACAAGTATTTATGGTTAACGGATATACGAAATAAAGAAGAGTGAATGAATCACTTTTCTTTCTACTTAAAAATAAACAAAAAATTATTTTCGTATCATAAACATTTATTTGTATTTTATTGTAAGAGTTGTGTGTGCTCTTCCATTGTTCCCAATTAAATCGTTTGTACCATAATTTGTTTGCTAAGTAAAAATAAAAAAAAAAAACAAACGGTTTAAAGAAGGGAATAAAAAAAACTTACTACTGAGACATCATTTTTTTATTTCATCGATCGTACAACAAAATTGTAAATAAATAATTCGTCGTTTATTTCTTTTTTAAAACAATTTTTGTATGCAAACGCGTGTCCTTAATATCCTGTGACAAATTGTTTATGTGGCATAAAAAACTTTTGCCATTGAAAGAATGTTCATAAATATTTAGTGACTAAATTATGGTAATTACTTTTTCTCTTCATAATAATAATTTCTCTTCAGCGATGGGGGTAAATTTCCAAAATTATGGATATTAAAAGATTTTAATTTTGTATCTAATATTTGTAGCCAGAGCTCGCTTTTTTGGTTAAAAAAATCAATTCTTTTGTGTCAAGCAGGTCTCTTTACCAGCAAAATGTGGTTGAAATCTACTGATGATTTGGTGGAGCCCCTAGTGAAATACAGGCTTATAAACATGATTTTAAAACACAATAAATGAAAACATTTTTACCAAAATTTTCTATTTGAAAAACCATCAGCAAAACGAACAAAGGCTTCATAAGCACTATGGGTTCAATAGTTAAGTTTCGTTACGGTTGTACCGGCACAAATGAAATCCCCTTCGTCCAATAGTGGTAGTTAGGCCAGTAATACTTGGCAAAATCAGTGGAATAATAGTGAACGATCGGAGCATGTAAGTGTGTGAGATAACTGAGACTGCCGATATCTCAATCAAGTGTATGGCGTACTTGAATTCTTGGAGATGCAAAAAGATCTCCTCAATGCGATCCGGGAGTTTTTTTTGTTTTTTTTTTGTGGAATCAGCCGTCCGGGGATGACTCCTACTTAAGCAATGAATTGTGCCAGAACTTAAGAAAAGGAAGATACACAATGGAAATGTAGAAAAAAGCTTAATTCTTTTACAATTCTGCTATTTCGCGTTTTGTTAATTTTAAGGTGGGAACCTAACTTAAGGCCTAATCCCTCCGTGCTCTTAACAACATGTGAATATAAGTGTTCACCAGCACCCCCGAGTTAGGTCGAGGGTCGTCACATCAGGTGGCAAATTCTTACGCTTGGTCCACCCCCCTTTGAGCAAACATTTTGCTTAACTGTTCGAGCTATCTATTCTCTTTTATCGCAACAGAACATAAGAGGCTTTTTTTTTGTTGGTAGACCGAAGTCCAACCAGCACTGATCGAGCATCAATCCTTAAACCAACACCTTTGTCAGCTTTTGGTATTAACCACAGCGACCACGTGGACTCCCGAAGGACACCTCACTTATAACTGGTCACGGAATCATGCCACCAACGAGGGTAGTTCGATGGTGCCAGCATATCCATACCCAAGATAACAGATATGCACACCGCAAATGTGTGTCCAATGTAGGACAACACTCTCTACCACCCGGTAGACACTCTTCCTTGAGGAAAGAAATTAACTTTCTATCGACTTTGGTCTTAAACGGATACATTAGGTGCCCTTTCACCTTCTATTAGACTAACAGAGGTTACCCTACTTCTTTTTTCTACCTTATATGTACATCCATTGCTCTGTTGTTTCAGAGATTGAGCAATCACATAGAAGTTTTATGGGTGATTGGCCGAAGATAATGTCTAGTAAAGGCAATTACCCTTTTCCCCAGCAGGTACAGCACGAAGGTGTGGATATCAACAAGATGAAAAAAATTTACCACCCGGGGGAATTTTTAGAGCAGTCGGTGCAGTGCCTCTGGTGTCAACTAGACTTATTAACTATCTTAAGGTGTATGTGAGCAGGCATACATTGTAATTATTTTGCTTCGCCGTCGGTTCTTCGAAGGAGGTTTGCATAGCAGTCAACCCGCCGCTATAGCCTTAATTCTCGCATTCGATCGTAAACGCAACAGTGTGATCACTTCAAAGAAGTATTTAACAATATTCAGTTGCATTTCGAATGAAATCAGCATCGTTTTGTAAATGTGGCCCGGGAATATCAAGACCACTTAAGTTTTTTTTACTTTTCTTTTTTTAATATTTTTATCGTAATAATATAAAAAATATAAAAAAAGAGATTTAAATGATTGTCTTTTTTTATTACCATTTTAAATATAAAATGTTTTAATTTTGATACAAAAGTTTTAATTTTTAACGATGCCATTAACTTTTTGTTTTTACTAATTTCCCTTTATTTCTTTATATTTCATAAATATTCAATTAATTTTATTCCATTTATGGGGAATTCGACTTAATGACAATTCGATTTTAATAAAATTTATTTTAATGACTTTTTCTACACCTTCACCTTTTAAAAATTGTCTCTTTAATTTTTTATTATCCAAATCTTAACAAAGTTTTCCCATTTAGGTGCCATCAAAAAAATGCTTTTATTATTTGAATGTTTTATTTTAGTGATTTTTATTTTTTTTTTCCCATTTTGTTTTGTTGGAAAGGTTTTTCACAACTCATTTTTTTCGCCTTAACAACTTTATACAATTCGAACGAACGAACGAACGAACGAGTTAGTGAACGATCGAAAGAAAGAAAGCAACTCAAATAAACATGTAATCGCTGTAGCATTTTTTTACACAGATATTTTACTCTCATTTTACCTTATGTAGGTTTTTTGTTGTTGTTGTTGTTTTGTAATAAAAATCCTTTTATCCAAATATTGTTTTGTAGTTGCTTTAGTTGTTGCTGTTGTTTCGTTAACTCAAAACCGATAAGAAAAAACATTAAAACAAGAGCTTATATATGGGGTTACATTGAATATTCTCAAGTTGTTTGAAACTCAAACTCGTATCTGTAAAATTTAAACATCAACACCTTCAAATTACTTTTATGGCAAAAATGAAAAAAGAGCTTCTTGCCGATATAAAACGAACAAACCTTAAGGTAAAATTAATCGGCGCAAAACTCTTGTGTAATATGATCCTCATACATACGTACATACATGCATAGAGACTGATGTGTTGTTGGCACACTAAAAAAAAAAGACATATAGGAAATTTAATCAAAATATTTTTGTCAAAATGGTTAAAAATATTGTTTAAATTTAGTTGAGCTTTTTTTTTAAATTTTGTAAAACTTTATTTTTATTTAAATTCCTTTATGAACAAAAAAAAAATAAATCTCTAACTCTCAAATAGTTAAAACAAAATGTTGCTTACTAAAAACGAAAAACGGTTGTCCTTAATTTGAATTTATATTTTTTTTAAATTATAAAATTTCCTAATAATTGAGGAAAAACATTTAAAAAAAGATTTTTAGTTCCTGAATTGCACGTTACCAGAATTTAGCTTTGTAATGGAAGACTTTACGAAATTATTAGTTCTAATATGAGCTGGCAGCTGTTCTGTGGCATATCGTAGCTGTGTAGTGGTTAGATTGCCTGCCTACAAAGCCAAAGTATCCCAGTTCGAATTCCAATAGAAGAAAAACACTTTCAAGTTTTTTAAAAAGGCCTTCAAGCGCTCTTTCTACACGAAAAATAATGCATTCAACACACATTCACAGCAGCAGACTACAACGAAAACACGACTTCAAATGCCGCCGCTTGGTGCATTCGGTGCCTTGTAACCAGCTAATATTATTGTACGAGTATATCAGTGGTGTCACTTTAAATTTAGTTTAACTTTTGTAAAAGAATCAGCTCTTTTAATTATTGTGTAAGAGTCTATTAGAAGAGTAAAACAAATTTTTGATGGAAACGTCGTTGTACGTGTCATTAAAATTTATAATATATATTCGATTTTTCTCGATAGCAATTAATATTGCAGTTATGTGTGACACACCAAATAAAATGGAAATTAAAATAGAAATTAGTTTAATTGAACAGCAACGACAAGGCCAGCATGAACAACAACCTGACGCCGTGTTGCCTTGCTGTCCTAAATAAAATCATTCTGATAAGCACACATGTATTGTATTTTAGACAGATGGCAGTCGGTAGCCTGCTGTGCTGAATCTGTTTAATGCTTAAACCCAAAAAAAAATAGTGCCGCATGTTTCAGTGATCTCCTGGCATCAGAAACTTCAATGCACCAAATCTAATGGCAATGCGAAGTGTTTAGTAAGATCAAAAACCAAATAGCATGGAAATGAACCATTACACAATTGTATGAAGAGAAACATTGCCTCTAGCTCGCAAAAACGATTTTTATTTCTATTAATTTTTGGATAAACACTGAACAGTTTTTAGTAAATATTTTCTTTAGGTTATGAAAATGTTCCTGTGAAAGACAAAATTTATATTGTTTAACATCAAGAAAAAATTAATAGAATTTCGGCAATGGCGCCATGCGACAAAGATTAAGTAAAGTTTTTTAAAATTTAAGTTTATTTTTCGAGTGTAGTGTCAGTTAATTTGTAATTGTGTTTATTCTATTTATGTGCTTGTGTGAGTCTTTGATCTTGTTATAATTTTTCGTTAGTTTGCTACGTTATGCACCCTACTGGCCATGAAGAGTATCAATGTAAAATAATTTGAAGGATATAATTAAGCAATTTGGTAAACGAAATCAGATTGAAATCACTACAAATTCGAAATGGCAAGAAAAACTATGAGGGCATACAGTATGCGACATCCGAATTCAGACCATTAACATCCCAGGGGCGAATTTTACGATTACAGAAGCAATGATGTGATGCACACGTGTAAGACAGTAACGCATTCCATCTCAATTACAACGTAGTATACTTTTACGAATGGATATCCGCGTTCCTGGAGTGAACGCCTACCACTTGCACACAAGGTAAGCAGGATAGTGAAGTGTTCATTCAATAATTAAATAAGCTCATTACTGTTTCACATACTTTGTAAGTAGACAGTCTATCTCGCTTACTTCGTGGGAAAGTGGAAAGCGCATTCCCCACTACTTCACACATTGTAAGTTAGAATTCATTGAATACAAAGTGTGACAAACTTCATTGAAGCGATGTGATGTGGTATGCAAAGTTCGCCGCTGGGATCATATATAAATGAGAGCACATGTGTTTAGTGAGAGGGATTGGGCAATAAGTATGTTGCATACTTAATATGTCGGCAAAAGAACTGCTTGTCTGGAAATAAATTTTGTATAATATTTTCTTCTATTCTAGAGAGAATTCAGAGAATTCCCAGCCTTCTAGAAAAATTTCATTGAAACACTTCGAAACTGCCACTATGGATTTGATTGAATGAAAATCTATTGTTTTCGACATATGATCTGAGAATGGTTTAACACTTTGGAAACTAATTGAATAAAAATATATATATTTTCAATATATTTCTCTACCTTTACCTCGACTTAAAGTTGTTGACAAAATGATCTCAAATAAGAAATAACTTGCATTTAAGGGTAGAGCATCTTATAGGTCGCCTTGAACTCTAGATCGATCAATTTTTTATTGTTGATATTTTAACTTTTATCTCAATTTTATTGTTTCTTCTTTTTTAATATTACACAAAAACTAAAAGGTTTCTTGTTTTACTTCATTTATTAATTTCATTTTAATTTCTCACCTTGTCCGCCTGCCTCTTTATTTATCACTGTCCGTCCGTCCGTCCGTCCGTCTGTCCATCCGACTTTGTATTTTTCTTTTACACTCATTTAAAGTAATTGCTTTTAAATTTATTTTGATTTAATCAGTTGACTTTCTGATTTTAGTAATTTTTTTATTGTTGTCGGCATTGTAGTTTTTTTTTCTTCTGTAGTGACCATTAAAATAAAAACAAGTATATTGTCCACCGATCATCATGAAATATGTACGCATATAAAATGTTTGTCCTTTGGTCATTTTTGTATTGAGGTTTTTCTTTTTTTTTATATAAAAGTTAATTGAGGAATTTTTGATTTTGTAGTTTTAATTGTTACAAATCTTATAAGGCAGGTTCTTTGTTGTTGTTTGGATTTTTAGTATCGTTTTTTTTTCGAGACGTCTTAAATGAATCTTGTCATTAAAACTATTATAACATTATTATTAACAAAATTTTGTTTAGCCTTAAAAAGGTGTCCTGTAAGACTTTCACTATCGAAGATTTTATAAAAAAGGTGTTTTCTTTGTTTTATAACAGTGCAGTAAAAAAGTTAAGCCCATCATCTTCAGCTGCACGCTGTGTTTGCAAACATATTATGATTATTAAAAAAAAAATTTATATTTAACGAAACCATAACTTATTAAGTTAAGAACAAACACGTAAGAATATTTTTAAAAAAATATCGAAGGAGAGAAAAACATATATCAAGTCAGAACTTTCCCACGAAGGGAAAAACATAGAAAATACAAACAACTTGACTTGATTGGGTTTATTTTTTACCATAATTTACAATGTTTTGAGCATAAAAGTGTTCATTTACCAAAACAAATTGTAAATGTAAACAAATACTTCAAAAAAAAAAGAAAAAAAGGAGCACATGAAGTGAACAAACAAACACACTTTACTACGACACGTGACCCATCTTGCATGACAAGCGCAACAATATCGAACTGAAAACGAGTCTGCAATTACCCTACAAAACGCACGCTTACAATGTCACACAATAAAGCTGAGATACCCAAACTAAAAAAAAAAAAAATTATATTGTAACGCCAAGTAAATGTTGACAAATGTATAACTTTTGTTTTGACTGTGAACAAATAAACAGCACGACACAAGGACATACAAACAGTCACGTGTTTGTTTGAAAGTGCCAAGAGTGCTGAGAACAATAGAATGGTACAAATTACATTCAGTTAGAGATTGACTAAATCAAAAGCAATTTTAGCCTTAGGCCACAATATTTAAACATGTATGACAGGCTGGCAGGCAGGGTTCTCTTTACTTTCGTTGAAAGCATAATTCTTGTCCACACACAAAGCGGTTAGTTCAAGTGGAACTAAATTTGCTACAACGGGCGATTGGCTTGAGGCATTTGCTTCTCTTTCTCCTATCCAAAAGTTTTAAATGTATTTTTATTACCATTTGTTCATTTATTAGAGTTACTGGAATAATTGGAGGACTCTGCTAATACAACCAGGCAATAATAACATTAAATTGTATTAGTGAAGGCGTTGAAGTTGAAATCGAGTTAAAGAAAAATATTTGCTAATGAGAATAAAATATAATTGAATTCAACTTTTATTTAATGTGCAGAGTTTTAAGGCAATCAAGTCATGACGGAGAGTTCAACTTGAATTTAAATAGACGGTGGATAAAGTGGGTTCGTCCAATAATAAAAATAGATTTCGTTTATTTTATAAGAAATCAAGTCTCTTATGTACCAGAAAAACGAAATTATTAAAAGAACGAGAAAATCGTCTAAAAATCGCCACTTTGCAAAATATTACGAAAACCAAAAGACAATTTTGGGTAAAATCAAAAATTGTCCATAACCGACAAAACTTCATTAAATCGCCAAAAATTCAAAATGAAAATTATCGGAAAGTAAAATATTTTAAGTAAAAAAGGGAAAACGAAAAACGTCATAAAATTCGCCAAATTGCTTTAAATTACAAAAATACTAAATAAAAAAGCTGCGAAAAAATTAAAAAAAGCCAAGAATAAAAAAGAAAACAAATCCCCAAAAATAAGATATAAAAATATATCGGAAAAATAAAAAAATTGCCATAAAGCATACTTATGCATCAAAATGCATAAGACCGCACCAAAAAATTTAAACTGAAAAGATGTCGGTAAATATTATCAGATCGCCAAGAGCGTTTAAAAAATGCAAAAAAGCATATTAAAACGGGAAATATAAAACAAATTGCCCAAATGCAAGAAAACGCTAAAAATATAGAATTGAAAATACCGGAAAATATGAAAACAACAACTAAAAATTATTAACAAAATTTTAAAATGAAAACAAACCGGAAAATCGTTAAAAATTCAAAATGAAAAAATATCAAACAAACTTAAATAAATCGCCTACAACCAAAAAAAAAACGCATAATATATTAAACTAAAATTACAAAATTTGCCTAAACGAATAAAATTGCACAACTCCAGAACGAAAATATGGCAGAAAATATAAAAAAATCGCTAAAAACTAAAATAAAATCGCCTAAAATTCAAAAGGAAAAACACCGTGTTAAATGACAAACATTCTCCTAAATGCATAAAATTAAAAAAAAAAACCTACAAAAATGTATCAGAAAAATCGCCAAGAACGATAAAAACAATAGCACCAAATTCACAATAAAAAAACTGTCTACACGCATAAAATCCGTGTTCAAAATTTGTACAGACTTTATTGATGTTTTTTCTCAGAATACCTTCTGAAAGCGAAAACGAGTAAAATTTGTAAAAATACGAAGTGAAATTTCAAAAACTACATGAGGAATATCCAAAAAAAAAAATAAATGTTGGACTTTTAAGTCTCTGTCAGATAGCAAAATATTTGCATCAATCGCTCTTATATTTCGATTACACACACACACAAACACAAACACATGCATAGTAAATGTTACAATGAAATTTTCATAAAAGGTATCATGCTGTTTATGTTTTCTCTGGTTGTCCAATCATTTCTAGTCAAACAAATAAAAATTTAAATTATGAAAAAATAGCAAAAGAATCATCAAGTTAGAGAAATGTATGTTTTTATTTTGCTTTAACAAAATGAATAAAATAAAACAGTTGCCATATCCAATTACCGATATAATCCTGTTTAAAACATTGAGTTACTTTAAAACCTTAATAGTCTAACAATCAAGTAGTATACAATAACAACAATAGCAACAGCAACAGAAAGGCAAATAAGTGTAATAAAAATTGTTGTTAAAAGGAAAAATGGAAAACACAAAGTAAACTAAGGACAGAAAGAGAGAGAGAGAGAAAGTCCTTTTATTGCAACAACTAGAATAAAGTACATAAATCTGTACACGGCACGGCGCGGCGGGGGTTGAATTATTTGAATATGATTTGAATTAATGAATTTACATCAGACAGTTGTAGTTTTTGTCAATTTGTCAAATGCTGTTGGTGTCTGGTAGCTTTTCTATTTTTTTTTTGTTGCCTACGACATTTGAAATCTGTCAGTTGTTAAGATCTGAAAAGTCTTTTATTAAAAATATTCCATACAATTCTATGCGAAATCTGAATTGTATGTTAAGGGTTTGGCTTTGGCTTTGGGTGCTATGACGTTGTTAATACGTTAATTTACTAACAATTAGCATTGGGTGTTGCACTGTGGTTGCCAGCCAAGTGGAAATTTGATCATTTAAGTCTTATTGAGTATTCAAATGTATGGATGGAACACGGTCTTTCAGGTACATTTAGTGTTCAAATAATTCCCTGGTGTGATTTTATTAGCAACGTTTTATGTCAGATTTGATTACTAACAATTGATAAATGCGATTGTGTGTTAGTGTGTGTGTGTGTACTCTTGAAATATTTTTATTTCTTTTTAAATATGTTAGGAATTTTTTGGTATGAATAAATTTAATTTTTCTAATGAATGTTTTACAGAATATTTAAGAAAAACTGAAAGTTTCATTTTGTTTTAGTTAAACACGTCTTTAGTCTGTAGCTTAATATATCGCTCAGTGTTTGCAAAACTGTCACGAATTATAACCAAAATTGTAACAATACATACCAGGTTTTAAACTGGATACATAGAAATTTGTTTCTTGTATTGTTTGAGGCCTGAATTCGATACTACAGTCGGAGTATTTTAGTTGGTTTTTTCTATTCAGTTAAAGAAAAAAATATGAAATTGATCAACATGATTTTTTCAAACCAAACTAATAATGTTTTTTAATTAGATCAGTAATTATGTAAAAGTTGCGCCTAAATAATAAATTCAATAGTACTTGATTGCAGTGATTCGTGATTGGCAGTGTGCTTGCTCTAAGCGGACAAGAGCTCTGATGGTGACATCACGGTTGGTTTCAAAACTTCATGTTATAAATTCCATCTGTGCAAACAAAAAAATTGCTTGTTCGTTCCATTCTAACTAACTTTATGAGATTTATTTCAAATATAAATAATTTAATTACATTTTTTTTACTAAAAAATTTTTGTTTAAAAAACTTTCTGAAAAAAAAATATTAAAAAAATATCTAAAAAAAATTTTGTTTTTAAATCTAAAAAGAGAACAATATTTGTGAAGATTAATTCATCGAGTTAAATAAGTTTTTTTAAAAACATCGCATGCGAGTTTTTTTTATGTGTATTGTACAGAAATCATGGCAAATTTTATACCTTTGCAACAAATATGTACACTGCGACCAAAGCCTTCGACCCAAGAGAATCCAACCGGGTGGAATATAAAGATAATCAATGAGGCTATTAAACTGCGTTAACAATTTTTCTAAATTTTATTTCAGAGTGTTTGTAGAAAAAGTCTAAAACTTAGCATGATTTTCATTAATAGAAAAAAAAATTCTAGCAAGCGATATTTTTACAAAACGTGTTTATCATTACACAAAAAAACATGAAATAAATGAGTACGACTTCTGTCTTTTTTTATAAACAAAAGTCAATGTATAGCGTTTGCTGCAATACAGTCATAACTCAAAAAAAATAATTTTACGAAAAGCGAGTTTAAAGTTTTCAATTCGCTACAAATTACGCAGAACGATATGACAATTAATGCTGCTGCATTGTTAACTCCGAAATTATAGTTTATGAGTTATGACTCTATTGCAGCGAAAGGCTCAATATGTTCTAAAAGAAAAAAAAAAAACGATCCACCGTAGTTCAGAAAATAAAGCTACAATTTTTTTATTTAATTTTGAAATATTTTGCTTTTAGTTTAAAACTCTGTTGTTAACTAGTGTAATTTAAATCGAACACTTTTAGCTGATATCATTATCACAAAGACGTCATTAAATAGTGTGAGAAAGTTAGTAAAATGATTTTATTACATAGAATTTTATTTAACAAACATTATCAAGATCCGGCTGTTCAACAAAAAAAAAAAAAAAATAAAAATAATCTTAAAATTAAATGTTTCTCTTCAAACATTCTCTTAAAACTGTTTGCATCCTGGTAAAAAAATATATAAATAAGAAAATATTTATGTATAATTATCCTGGGAACATTTTCTCCAAACAAATAACATTAATTTGTTTTTCTTGACCAAATGTTTAGTTTAAAGTAATTAAAGGTAACAAGAAAACTACAGACATCAAAGAAAAAAACGTGCATACAACATCAATTAGAAATTGTGAATTTTAACGCCTTAGCAGACACTTTTCAAAGACACATTAACCGCCTTTTAAAGGTAACAATATAAATATTGAAGAAATGTTAAACCAAATATAAATAACATGTGTTTTTTCTTTCTGTTTTTGTGTCTGCGTGTGTGTGTGTGGAAGCAAGCAAGGACTGACTGACTGGTTTTTTCATTGTGATAAAAAAAACGACAAAAATTTAATAAGGTCAAGTGTAGGAACATGACTTAACGAAGTCTCACAAACATCCATTTTAGTACACACACACTTACACTCACACTATTGCACTCTTAAAATAAATAATAATGCATGTTTGTTGTTAACACTATTAAAATATTATTATTATAATAAAAGTAATAATAAAATAGTTGAAATAAGGTAACAAGAAAAAAAAAACACTATAAATTTAAAAAATAAATACGCAGGACAATTTACTACTTTGCTTGTTAATATTATTGGGTGCGAGAAAAAGTAATATTACTTTTCTCCGTCTTGCTGCTCCTAAAGAAAAACATACACTCAAAAAAAGGCATGCAATTTTCTTCAAAATAGTTTTAGAAAATTTTTAAATAAAAGGTTTACCAATAAGAGTGACACTTGTTATTTATTATTATGCAAGTGTTATTTTTGACGATCACTCAAACACATGGACGTTAAAATATTGGTTTAGTTGTGTGTGAATTACTCAATAACATAAGCCCTGATGATGCTACTCGAAGTTTGTAGCGAAATATTGGCATAAGTGAATAATAAAAAAGATTATCACAAAAACTTGACCTCGAGCTTGAAACAAAAATTTTGTCGTTTTAAGTAAGCTCAAAATTTTCAACAATTCGACGAATAGCGAGCACACTTGGACGATTATTACGACCATAAAATGGCAAAAGCGCACGAAAAGTTACAATTGGAGAACGATTATTTTGATAATAAAACTGAATAATTTGTAAACGTTGTTCTTGCGTATATCTCTCCATGATGAAATTGTAAACACTACTGAATACAATGAAAAACAAATTACAGGTCATGACATATTACAAATGCCCGAAACGTCACTTTAAAATCATATCATCCCTATTGGAAAACCTTATATATTAAGAATTTTAAACTTCCAGTTTTGCCGAAAATACAGCTAAAGTTTAAAATATTAGTGCCAAGATGTTGCAGTGCGCTCCTGACATCGAAAACGTCATATGGACGTTCAACAAACACAGCATTGGGAAGTGCTTAGCAAGGTCACAAACCACATTGCAACCCACACGCCGCACTACTACAGAATTATGTGAAGAACATTAATTCTAGACACGGGAAGATGCTGCCCCAATACGAAACTTTAACGAATTATTTGGGTAAACATCGAACTAGTTTTTAGTAAATATTTTCTACAAAAGAAATAATTCGTATTGGGGAGCATCAAGTAAATTTTACAAGAATTTCTGAAAATAAAACGTCATTAGCACAGAAATTTGAATTCAAATTATTTAAAATTTTCATAAGTTGTGTTGATTGTTTCTTTTTACTGTATTCTTTTGATTTAACTCTATAAAAAATTCTATTAAAATTAAATGATTATTAATCGATTAATTTTATCTAGCGATTAATTGACTAAAAGTACAAAAATAACTAAATTGAAATTTAATACTACGAAAACGCGGCCGTAATTATTGTGCGCTTAACTCTAGTTCCTTCAGCATGGCTTAAGGACTTTCATCAGCACTTGTAATTTTATTCCATAAACAACGAAATTACCTTCTTTCCATGCCATTTAAAATACATTTGGTTGGTTGGTTGGTTTACGTGGCTGCCTGCTACGCGCAAGCATTCAAGTAGAATCAATGAGATTCCGTTTTGACAGACCACTCCACTCGTCAGTGTCAACCTGATTTAGGTCCGAATCCAGGCCTCAGATTCGGAGTAAGATTCTAGATCCATCCCGTCGAATTAAGGTATCTAATGAGGTCACCTAGACCTATCCCTGATACCTCCGAGAGATCGTCTATTATGCTGTTGCCTAGAAATTTGAGTCTCGAATGGTGTAAGGCCGGGCATTCGCAAAGAAAGTGGAAGACTGTTTCCTCTTTGCTTTGATCCCGGCAACTACGGCAGAACGCATTGTAGGAAAGGCCCATCCTGTTAGCGTGTCTCCCGATAACCCAGTGCCCCGTCAATACTGCGACGAGCCTCGAGATGTCCCTACGGTTTCTGTTAGTTAGTTGTGTTGTGCGCTTAACGTTGTAGTAAGGCCACATTTTCTTAGCCACCTTGCACGTGCTCAACCTACGCCACCTGTCTTCAGCTTTCTGCCTGAAATGGTTGAGAATGAGATTTCTAATACTGCCAAATGGCATGTCTACCGATTCAGCAATGGAGACGTCCATGGCAGATCCAGCCCTGGCCAGTTCATCCGCCTGTTCGTTGCCTTGGAAGTTGCTATGTGCGGGAACCCAGATGAGGGTAACGTCAGTCTGACTACCTAGTCTGGATAACGCGTCCTTGCACTGGCTAACTAAGGTAGAAAAAGTAGTGTGTGACCTTAGAGACAGAAGTGCCGCTTGGCTATCGACAAAGATGCCGACTCTTCCTTGGACACCCCTGTCAATCAAAACCCTACACGCCTCCCTTATGGCCAATATTTCCGCCTGAAATACACTAGCTTCATCAGGAAGTCGGAATGAGAGTTTTATTCCAAGGTCACTCGAAAATACTCCAGAGCCCACACCGCAGATCATTCTTGATCCATCAGTATACGTCCTGAAGTTAAAGTCTTTTTCTATGTTTCCCCCCTTCCACTCCCGTCTGGATGGAATAAGAACTTTGAACGTACTGTCAAAGTCCAGATGAGGTACCATGTAATCGGTGGGTTTCCTCAGTGTCGGTGGTAGCTGATCTAGGATTTTGGCATGGCCATAGGTCCTTGATCTCCACCTCCCAGATGCCGCTAGTCTTGCCGCACTGCTTGAGGATGCCGCCAATACATGAAGGTCGATCGGAATCAGATTTAGCATAGCATTCAGAGCCTCTGAAGGACTAGTACGTAAACATCCAGTAATCCCGATGCAAGCAGATCTCTGTATTCTGTATAGTTGGTCCACCACATATTTCTTATTTGTGGCGGGCCACCATACTACTGATCCGTAAGTTAATATGGGACGTACAATTGCTGTGTACATCCATTTAAGCATGTTAGGGGTTAGGCCCCATTTGGAGCCAAACATCCTCCGACAGGAGTAATAGGCAACTGTGGCCTTTTTGACCCTGTGTTGCACATTTTGTTTCCACAATAGTTTTGTGTCCAGGATGACTCCTAGATATTTTGCATTGTCCGATAGAGACAGTTCCCGATTATGTAGCCGAGGGAGTCTAAAGCTCTGGACTTTGGTCTTAGTAGTAAAAAGTACCAGCTCCGTCTTGCTAGGGTTCACACTTAGACCACAACCTGTAGCCCATTTGCTGAGTGTACCCAAGGCACTGGACATGATATCACTTATCACGTCCGTGAACATCCCTGATACCATTATTACTACATCGTCCGCATAAGCCACAGCTTTCACTCCCGCAGCGTCCAGTCTGAGAAGAATTGTGTTAACAACGAGAAGCCATAGCAGTGGAGAGATCACCCCGCCCTGTGGTGTTCCTCTACATTTAGTAGCAGTAATTTTATTTGACTCATTTTAATTTTTTACGATGACCAAGAATAAACATAATAAAACTATAAAGGATATTAAAACTAAAAAGTTTTAAATGCGCGCGCACTATAATAAAAAAAAAAAGAACTCGGGAACGCACAAAACGGTAAAACACATTCAAATTTACAAAAAGTAAAAGGTTTTTGAGAGTGTGTTTTCCTGTTACTGAAACTATGATTTTTAGGGGCTGATTTAGCATACACAAAGCAACAACATCAACACCAACACAAACAAAGAACAAGGTACTCTCAAGGTACAAGGATAATTAAATTACACCTGCTCTTTTATGTGGTTAAAAACAGCACAACAACAACAATACTTCACAAGAATGACAACAAGGAATGAAAATATACAAGAACCTGTAAAATGTCAGCGTCAAGTATTCAGGCTGTTTATTACATTTGACTGTAGGCCGTTAATTTTTTTTTTCTTTTCTAAAATAATATATTGTATTATTACGCATGAAGGCTGTTTAACTTAAGCTGTGAAACAGGATCTAACTTAGATCCAATTTGTGGCAGTAAAAAAATATATAAAAAAATAAAATAAACATTGTAGTTTTTTTTAAGCCGCAAAACCTATTTTTATGAATTACCATTAAAATACTTGAAACACAAAATTTCAAGTGTTTAATTTGTTTTTAAGGTTTTTTTTCTCTGTGTCAGTTACATTTAAGATAATTGTCACGAGATAATGTTACTAAAGATGTAAAGAGCGAATGTTGTTGGTGTTGTTGTTTCAGTTACTTTGTAAATTAAACATGTAATAGTTTTTTTTAATATTTTAAGAATGGAAATTAAACGAAATGTGTTTTGTTTTGTTCTGTAGAGCTGAAATTTAATTAAATATGGGATTTCATAAAAGGGACCAAACCATTCGTGGCGAGTGTTTATTGTGGTATTCTTTCTGTAATTATACAATGTTTCCACGTGGGCTCCAATAAATTGGAGCCATTCAAAATTGATGGTGATACATACACCACTGCCTCGTGTTCTCTCTTACATTTTCAAAGTCTGAAGTGATAAAAATGTATGGCGAAAAAAAGCAAGCAAACATGTTCAAACAAAAAAAGAAAAAAAAAGAAATAAGAATTCTCGGCTCAATGAAATTATGGAGTTATGTCGGCAAAAATATTAAAAATGACTCTGGCCAAAACAATACCCACTTCAGTACAGAAATCCAATCGGACAGATTAGAAAAGCGAAAGCTTAAATGTCATAATGCACATTGCGATAATGTCCCTGGTGTTATGTCACTCCAAAAAGTGTCATGACGTCCATGGACATTGTGTCACATTCAAAAGTCTTATAATATCTTTGGACTTTGTGACACGTTTTTAAAGTAACATGATGTCCATAACTTTAAAAATGAAAGAATATACAATATATTTGTTTATTTTTCGTAAATCAAATATAAAGAGAAAAATATGGATGGAAGCTAAAAGTAAAATATCTTATAATTTGTCATCAATACCTTACAATTTGTCAGAAATAAACAAAATTTTGCACGTCATATTAAAACAGACTGCATAGCCTACAAGTATTGTAATGTTCATAGAAAACACTCTACTCATGGACGCTTTTCAAAGTGACATAATGTGTATTAACGTTATGATGCTTTTTGGACTGACACAATGTCCATGGACAAGATGACATACCACCGGTTTAAACACTAAAAAAATACCCTTTTTGTGATGCTGAGTAAAAAGTAGTGAAAACTATTGTTATGAGTTCGCTCTGCTTCTCGAGATAATTTTTTATATAAAGAACCAAATCTATTTAAAGTTAATGCAATTCATTGATAGCGAATTTCGTTCTTTGAAATCATTGTTGCCCTGTGTAATGAATATTTTTGTTTTATTTGATCATGTCACGGTCATCAGCAAATGCGAATCATTGATAAATGGAGGAAAATTGTTATTTCTTCATTCAAAACTTCGTAACAAGCGCACATAAATAGAGAGATCCATTTATGGAAAATATATCTAGAGGGCGTGGCACATTTCTTAATCATGAAAATCAACTGAATGTGGTATGAACGGAATTTGACAGGCAAATTAAATGTATAGAAGAAAACTTAATACAACTTCTTTTTAATAAGAAAGCATACAAAATAGTTAAAAGAAATCTCACGTGATCTCACACATTTGTGTATTTTTTGTGAACTAATTAAAACAATATTTAACAATTCCCACGTTTTCTTAATGTCATATATCTTTTGACTCAATAAAACTAATAAATAAATAAATAATTAATTTTCTTAATATTTAATACCACCTAAGCATTATTATGCATAACAGTTCCATAATAGATTTAGTTTTACTTACAAATAATTAAAGAGGAATTCAATTAAATGAAGCGAATCTATCAAAAGCAAATTTTTCTTAACACCTTTCACAAGCACCTTCCTTCCTTTCCTCTTCATCTTTTGAACACCCATATTCGACATATTTTTAATTGATTAGCCACTCTTGGCCAATACAAAAAGGGTTCGTTTGTTTGTTTGTTTGCCCCCTTCCACAAAACAAAAAACCAAATAGTACATACTTTGAATACAAACCATAATCGATTTAAAAGGCATTAGACCTTTTCAAATTAATCGTTATGAAGGCATAAAACCATAAGAAAATAAATTCACACAATTTTGAAAACAAACCATCAACTAATCGAGAAAAAAAAACTGTATTTTAATAATTGTCGTTTTAGCTCCTGCACCAAAATAAAGAAAAGAAGAGAAATAAAATGAATAATCATCATTTATGTAAGAAACATTAACATTAAAATGAGAGGAGTCAGAAGAAATGCAGAACGGTAAAGAGTTAAACGGAAGTTGAACCAATTTTACCTTTTTTACTGCTCGAATATTGAAACGTAATTGTCTTTTAATATGGCGTCAATGATTAATGAATGAAATCGATTTAGTTTCTTTCATTAATGAATAACGATGACTGCTGTGGTTGTGCTGGCGATGGTGGTGGTGGTGTTGATAATATTGTTTTTGTTGTTGCTGTTATTGCGTTGTGAAAGGCGATGACCATAATTTTCGATAAAATTGAGCAACAGAAGCAATCAATTTTTTTCTTGTTCGAGGGGAAAAATAATTAAGAAGTTTTGCTTGTACAACAAAAACAACGAATGCTTTATTATTGAATTTAGTGCAGGGATGGGAAATAGATATTATAAATTTTATCAGGTACTTAGAAGAAATAGTTAGACAAAATATTTCATAAATTTTTATGGTCTGCAGACGGTTGCTAACGTGTAAATTAATCAGTAGGACTGCCACGTATATTTTCATACATACGAGTATGTTATAATTGTCAGAACATCCAATGCAGTTTTATATGTTTTTTCCTGCAATGACATGTAAGTGTTTTAATTAAATATTGTATATCCGAAGTCAATGTCTCTAACAATTTTCTGGTTCTACTGTTATGCCTGTCGACATGTTCACTATTTTATTCTATTTTGTGAACTATTTTTCTTCTTCCATTAAGCAACACAAAATTGTAGTTGCATGGTTCTGCGTTTGCTGTGCATGTACGAATTATTTGGGTAAATTTGTTGCAGTGTCCCAAAAGAAAAAAAAAAATTTGCTTCTTAAGCATAATTTGAAAGCTAACAGGGTTTTTTTAAATTTTGAGGAAGAGTTATAGAAGTCGCACAAGTCAAGTTTTCATTAAAATCGGGATTTTCGGCTGTTTTTCTTACTTTACTTAAAACTTGATGAATAAACACGTTGTTTTAATTTTTAGACAAAATATTTTTTGAGAAAAATGTCTAAACTTAGCTTCTATGTATATAAACCATAATTTCCGGCGCTATTTTTGCCCATGAAAGTACCATATCGTTGTGCACAGGTTGACAACTCTTAACATGTTTTTTTGTACATTTCAGGAGACAAAAAAAAAAAAAACGTTATTACTCCGTTACTAACCCGTGTTGGAAGTAAATAAAAAAAAATCAAAATTAGTAGGAGATATATATTATTATTATTATTTTTAAAAATAAAAAACCCGATTCGATTTTTTGCGAGTTAACGAGTTGTCAACCTGCGACCGACAATATATTAATTATTTTGGTAATTTTTAAATAAATTTTGAAAATATCACTTGATAACTTTTAAAATTTCTATGAAAATTAAAAAAAAACTAACAATGCAATTTTAAAGATCAATTGATTCTAAATAATTACGAAATATGATTTTTGAATTCGCTCAGAGTTATAACCATTTTTAGCAACGTAGCGTATACTAAAATTTAAACAAGTCTTATACCAACCTTAATATTTTATTTAAAATGTTTGATTTAATCTTTCTAACAACATGATTGTTTTTTTTTTCATTAATTATATAGATTCAATGTTTTCGGTCTCAAAATTTTCCATCCCTTATATACATATATTATTAGCAGTCAAGTAAGTGGTTAACATTGCAAATAATTTGAGTGTCTGTCTGATCCCTATTTTAGTGATTTTTCAAGTGTCAATAATTTAAGTAATTTTCTTTCCTGCTGTTTTTTTTCAATTACGAAAATTTTTGGTAATCAAAAACTTTTTTCATATTTGTTTTAGTTATTTCATTTACTTATTCTGAAGATCCTTTACTATTTGAAAGAGTTAAGAAATAATTTCAGACACAACAAATGTGTTAAGGCGAATATAATTTATTGAATTCAATAATTTTACATACTTGCTTGGGTATTTTTTTTTTAATAAATTTAACTTCTAGTCTGTAGGCGTTTAATTAAGACTCAACTTTATATCTGGAACAAAGGAAGCTCCAAAAGAAAAATATGCTAAATAAACCACCAACGAAGTTTAGTTTTTCAGATGGTAAAGATGGACAGAATGTGTATCAAGTTTACGTCTGCTCCTACCGATATGCTTCTACCATCGCCCCCGAGCCGCCCCCTCGGAGGCAACCTGAAGACAACCCCTTGGGGACAACATCAGGTAGCAAATTCTCAGACATGACCAAGTCCCACCAAGCTTTTATAAATATCTGCTAAGACGATAAAAAATATTTCCTGGGTATGAATAGCCCCTTGACCCTATTCGAAGCATTTTAACGGTAATCTAAAATTTCTATGTACGATTCGAGACTTCATTCTACATTTTGCTGAAAAAACATTGTGGAAATTGCCAGTTTCTTTCCACTTTTGATTCTCTTCATATGCTCCCCTACCTACCAATATGCCATATAACTCAATCTGTAAGCTTTAATGATAATCACGCCAAAACGAAGTTTATACATTGAAAAAAAAAAAACAAACAATTTATATATGGCGGTAGTTTTCAATAAAAAATTTAATTTATAAAAATCATATGATTTTATTCTCAAACAAAAGAAGTGCAAAATCATGAAATAAAAAAAAGGTATTAAATAAATAACCAAAAAAAATATCAGTCATAATTCATTTAATTTTGTTGTTCTTTATGGTATAAAGAAAAAAACAGAAGAATGTTTTTATTACCATTCACATGCTCTCATTTATCAAACAATTTATGGATTTATTATGGCAACAACAAGTACAATGGGAAGTATTGCTACAACAAGGAGCACAATAGAAATAAGATCAGTGATACGACTAGAAAAACACCAAATGGCAATTCAAGCAGAATCTATTCAAGCAACCGTACATACATTTGTACTCGTACACACTTATGTACATTCACTCAATCATTATATGCATCCATTCATTCATTCATCCATTCATGCACCCATCCATCCATCCATCCATCCATCCATTAATTCATCATGCATACGAGTTCAAGAGATAACATGTCATAAATGTACTCTTTTTACAGTGGCATGAAATCTTTTGCTTTTGTCTGTTTGGTTTTTTTTTAATATTTATTTCTTGTATAAAAAAGTAAAAAAAAAAAATTAATGTGTGAATGAAAATTTGTTTATTGGTTTCATTTTCTTTAATTTTTGTAATTAAATTACAATTATAAGACAATAACAATAATAAAAACAAAAACAATAATTGGATTCATTTCATTTTCTCAGCCACACACACTCATACACGAGCACACATATGCACAGACACACTCACACTGTTAACTAGCAGCTGTAATATTAGCGAATATTTATCACGATTTTAATTTTTCAAATACTTCTGCAAAGTAAATTATGTTTTATACAAAAAGCGAAGCTAAAGAGTGTAGTCTTTAAATTTTTTGGGCTTTGTCATCCCATAGTGTCTACTTATAGAATTTAGTTTTCCTAAAAGATTATTTGAAATGACTAAAAGATCAGAGGAGTAAAGATCTGAAAAGTTAACCTGAGATGATGAGCTTCTCACATGCCTGAGGAGCATATCTGTGAATTTTCTGATGGGGCACTTCTGGTATGAAATATTTTCCGTCGATTGTTATGAGTTTTTTTAAGGGTCAAAATCCTAGTCCGTAGTTAACTGCCGCCGTTGCCTTAACTAACAATTTTTCATACAAATGTCACCGATTAAACCACCATCGGTGCTGCCGTGGCTGATAGGTAGCAATGCTAGACCCCTAGTCCAGAGGTTGTAGGTTCGATTCCGGCGGATTCTGTTTGTTAAAAAAAAAAATAATTAAGTAACTAAAGACTGTGAATTTGACCCTAAAACATTAACTAATAATTTAACTAATTAACATTTTTCGACAAACCGTAATAATGAATCAAGTGCTTAGAGCAGGGGCACGAAAAGCTTTTCACGGGCAATATTTTTATTTAAGAAAGTCGAACTTTATTTAAAGAATTCAAAGTAGATTTCGAAAATTGTATCCTGGTCCTAATTTCGAACATAATTTCGAAAATTCGAACTTAGTTTCGTAAATTCGAACTTAATGTCGAAAATTCGAAATTTTTAATTTCGATTTTACCTAAAAAACATGCTCAACCTTTCATTTAAAGCTTCGCAGCTTTTCATCTTCTTGTATAATTTTACATCATATGTATTTCTTTATTAAAAGAAAGAAAACAAACTAAAAGTTTTTATAATCAACTTTCATGAAGTCATTCCTTTAATTTCTTGGCTGTATTTCCATAAATGCTGGCTTTGTATGAAGTGAAGTACATTATTGGCATTTGTATGGCGATGTTGCTGCAGCTTATATTTATTATACTTCTATCATCATAATTGTGTGTAAGTGGAACTCCTTACAAAGAAAAAATACCGCGTTACGCATTAATAAACGCTTAACTTGGTCAAAATACTTGCATTTCATGAAAGGTTTTTTTTTATTCTGATGTTGTTAGTTTAGTTTTTTTTCTTTTTTTATTAAATAAGATCAACTGTCTTTTATAGCCAGATCCATTCATCCAATAACTTTAATAATCTATCTATCCATCCATCGAAGCACTACGCTTAAGACGAACAATATACTGTGAGGAATAAATAGTTGATGCAAGTGCTTGTTATTTGCTTTTAGTTGTTGCTGTAATTATTAGTTATTTCTTCTTTTTTTGCCTCTATCGGTTTCGATTTCATTTTGTGGTTAATTGATACTTTTTCTACAGTTTGTCTTTTCAGCTACAAGTCTTTTAAGGTTTTTTTTTGCTGTTGTTGTTGTTAGTTTACGACTTTTTCTTTACCAATTTATATATATTTTACGTATATTTTATTAAATATTTCTTTGGTTTCTTGCATTTTTAAAAGTTATTCATTTGGAAATACTGTGTTTTTCATGCTTTGCTATCAATTGTTTAAAAGGTATCAAAAGAATGCATGAAACAAAAAAGAATGAAGAAAAAAAGTTCTCATAATGCGTGTGAGAGTAGGGAAAAAATGCCAATCAAGTGAATCAGTCTTTTATTTAGATTTTAAACTTTAAATATATTTTTATTTTTTAATTTCTTTAATATTTTGTAAATTATGTGAGAAATTGTTAAAGAATAAATTGTGATAATAATTTTTATGAAAATTTATATTTCACAATCGAAATTTTTTTAAGTCGGCAGTAAAATAAGGTGCACCTCCCCCTAATGTATCTTTGACTTACATGTGAATAGTTTTGCAATAACCTGCTCCTACCTCAACTAAACATTATTGCGGTGAACTTAACATTTTTATCGCCAAAATATCTCAAATAATCAATATCCAGTCATCATGATTTTTCAGTGAAATAAAACCATTTAAAGTGAAAGAAAAACAAAAAATTTTGCTGCAAATGTATTTTTTAACACAAAATAAACTTATAAAATTCCAAATTGAAAAAAAAAAACTAAACAGAAAATTACAACAACAAATTGTTAAATAAATGGATACAAAAATGTTTTCAAAAGTGAACATTTTTAACACTAATGGTGTCAGAATATTTAATTTGTTACAAATGAAAATGTATTAAAATGAAAAAAAAAACACAAACACATCCATATACACAGTCAAAACATAAAAACAACAACAACAACAAAATACAACGTACAGCAATTACGAGTACTTTAATTTGTAGCCCCCCACCTTCCTCTCTCTGTGATCACTCACAAAACGCTGCTAAAAAAACGCAATATGAAACCAACATGTTTCGTAGCAAAAATATACTGGCAAAGTTTTGTTGCATGCCACGGTAATGGAAACAACAACCCCTCACAGCGTTATAACTCGGAAAGTATAAACCAAAAAAAAGAAATATAAAGAAGACATAAACACTTTTAAGCTTTGACAAAAACCATTAAAAATAACTTATCTAACGGAATAAAAAGGGCGGCAATAGAAAAGGTGGTTGCTAATGGGGGCGGGTATTTAAATAAGTGCCTCTTCAGAAATTTGTCCACGGATTTTCAACAACTTCATACCCCCACATATTTAAAATGCCCATTAACACACACATACACACACAGCCACACGAACTTTAACTGGGAAAGTAGACATCAACCATTTAAATTAAATGCGCGATAGTCAGTCAGTCATGTCTGTCTGCTGAATGGGGAAGGGAAGAAGAGGCAAAAGAAAATAACTTGGTGTAAATTTGTTAATTTACTTGATGACAACCCAAAAACGAAGCTAACAGCAAAAAAAGCAGCGCACACAATTTTCAGCATTAAACATTTTACACACCCACAACAACAAGGAAAAAAAAAAACGTAGTTTTGTATGAGATCTGGATGAATCATGCAGTACCCTGCCTTAAAAGCACAGCCAAAATCGGTAATACCTGCCAAAGAGCTTTAATAGCCGAAACTGTTTTTTCTTAAACATCTTGCAAAAGTTCTTAAATGATTAAAAACAGACTGTAGAAAGCTCCACTTAATTTTGAAAAATGGTCTTTAAAACATGTAAAATTAATGGACTTGGCTCTGGAATTGCCCTGATCCTCTATAAATATTAAATTCATATTTATTGTTATGTATAAAGTTCATCAATTGTCACAATACATCACCCACAACATTAGGGAAAAAAAAGGGAGTTTGAGAATTGTATGAGATCTGGATGAATCATGCAGTACCCTGCCTTAAAAGCAAAAAAAAAAAAAAAAAAAAAAAAAAAACGAAGAGATTTGTTAAAGCTGAAAGTTAAAAAGAACTCTCTCACATAAAAATTAAAACTGAGGAATAGTTATTCTGAAAAATCTTTACTAATGGTGTTTTCTTTTCTACAAAAAAAAAAAAATTGGTACATCTCCATGCAGAAAATGTACTTTGGTGTTCGTTTCTTAAAAATGTTTTGCTCTTTAAAATGGCAGTGTGTTTGATTCTAAAAGAATCGCCCTCACTAATGGTGGAAGGCATTGCAGTTTATGCCCCGTAAAAATCGACAGTGTTGATAGTGCCCTGTAAAACTTAGCTGTCAGCTGTTAAAACCAGGGCGTTCCACTTTTTCATAAGTTGTGTTTTGTTCTAGTGAAATAACAAGCAGCATTGTTACAATGTTGGCAAGACATTTTATACATGTACCTTTCAACAAGGTGCGATTTTGTGTGTAGAAAAGAATACACCATAAGTAACAAACGAAAGGAAAGGTGCGATTTTGTGTGTAGAAAAGAATACACCATAAGTAACAAACGAAAGGATTAACTGAAGGTAGCCTACATAGCTTCCAACCGCTTTATATAGAGTACACAAAGGATATAAAAAGGTAAACCATTTTAAAAGTTATTTTTTATGTTTTTTTTTTAATAGAAAAGAAGAATTTCAACACGCGAACACTCACTTTCAAACATTTGTAAGTGTTTATCGTTGCTGAGTGTTTAGGGTTGTTGCTTTCTACCCCCTGATCTGTTTTGTTTCATTGGAAGCGCTGGAGCAGGCTGCAGAGCAAAAGTGGGTGGCTTGATGTGTATTAAAATTCTCTGCAAATTGTATGGCAAGGGTGGCCTTGTGATGAGCTAAAATTTGCTCTAAATTTGGCGAAAATTTATGTAAATTGGTATCTTTTTGCATATTTAAATAGCGAATACACGAGCACTTTAGCAAAAATGTACACTGTACAGTGATGATATTTTAGGTTCTATGCTTTTCAAGCATTTATTCTGTTTTTCTGCCGGTGACGTTTTTTTTCTTGCTACTATTTCTATGCAGAAAAGAAAAAACGAAACAAAAACATATCTTTAGGTAAATATATTCTGTTTTTCTAAGTAAATTCTTTTGAAAAATATGGTAAATGGTTGTTTTTTTGCTGTTTTTGTTTTGAATTCTCTGAAATTTCATCTTTAAAGATGTGAAAAAAATAAATGTTATATGAATTTTCGTTTTTTTTTTGGAAATTAAAGAGATAGTTTTGACAAAGAAAAATTTAATTACATAATTTATGTTAAAAATACAGTATAACCTCGGTTAATGCAACCAATAAAAATTTCGGGTTGTAGCGAAAACTAAGTTGTTACGAAAACCAAGTCAAAAATTTATATGCCTGCAATTATCGAAAAGTTGCTTTTATCGAGGGTTGCGTTAGTTTGAGTAGTTTTTTTTTAACAGAGAAGAAGTTTTAATTGAACTGAAAAATTCAGCATCAGAATTTCTCAATTAACTCTGATATAGAATTTTCTGAAAGTAACAAAAAATATTTTATAAAGGGTGTTTTTTATAGAGTGTCACAACTCTGAGTTGATATCACTGCTTTGTTTGAGCACCCATTCAACAACTGGTAGTTGCTTTTTGTTTAGTTTGCTTTGAAATTTTATTATGAATCGACATACACCAGAGCAACGCGTGCAAATTTTTGAAATTTTTAATCAAAATAATTGTTCTATTCGTCAAATTCATTGTGTATTTCTTCTATTTTATTGCGCACATAATCGACCTTCAGAGCAGCTAATTTGAAAAATACCAAGATCGTGTGATGTAACCCCTTTAGATTATTTTCTTGGGGGTTATGTTAAGTCACTTGTCTATGTCGATAAATCACAAAAACTTGAACACCTGGAAGTCAACATTCGAAGAGTTATCGGCGAAATACTGCGAAATTGATATTCCAGAAATCTTATTTAAACATTAATTTCATAAAATGTTCTTTCCAATAATATTAAAAATATATTTCCGTGTTTTATTATCATGTAAACTTGTGTCACTCTATAAAAAACACCCTATATTTAGTTTGATTATTTTTAAAAACGACATAAAATGCTAAAAATGAGACCACAAATAGGCGTCGATCGTAGAAATTTCGCCGGACGTAGCTTGAACACTTGGCCATATCTATTTTAGCATTTATATCAAGACATTTTCGAGACAATTTATGTGACCAGAATATCAAACTTTATTCATTATATGCACACACAAATGCACATACACGCTATTCACATCCTTTAACATTGTGGTGCTCAAAGTCAGAGGAGCTGCAAAATATCTCGCCTAATTTCCAAACATTACAAATAAATAAAATTTAAAGTAATTTTTATAAATTATGAGTCGGTTTGGGCAAATTGTTGTAGTATTGAATAATGTGAGTTGTTACTTTATACACATGTAGTCATGTAAATGACTGAGAGGTTCACTAAATTATTTTCAAAAACTCAAAAAAAAAAAAAAAAAAACAAAGAAAAAATCGGTGCAAAAATGTGGTTGGGCCGATGACATACGCACCTCTCATACATGAACTATAATTCCACCATCAAAAACAAACAAAGCAGCAAAAATGAAAAAAAGGAAAACTGCAAACAAACTGATCTCAATTTGAAACAAAAAGTGCACATGGACATAGACATGGAAAAGCCACACACAAACACACACTGCACTGTTAGTTAGCCAAAAGGGACACTCTGACAAACTCGTACATTTGTGAAGTCATACATAAAGACGGACAACCTACAGAGATATAGTCGTAAATTACACTTAAGTAAAAATATTGATACTCAAAAAACCATTTAGATAAGAGCAGCAAGACATAAGAATTCTTCACACCTACAGTCAAGAAAATTATTATATTCTGTACGATCAGTCTGCCAAACAGCCAATACCTACTTAATACACACGATCAGCAAGTAGAGGAAAATGTGTTCGATCGTTGCCTGTAATGTGGACGGATGGAAAAAACAAAGAAACGTGAAAAACAGCTGTTAATACAAAACAACAACTTTTGGCTTATGAAAATAATTTGACTTTAAATATTTACTAACGCGTCTTAAAAATAAATGGGAAAAAAAAAATATTATGGGTTTTTAATTCATACAATCGGACATGTAAATATGTATACGTTGAGGTGTGTGTGTGTGCATGTGTGTATAGTAGAATGCAAGTTTTGGTCAGAAGAAAACCTGTAATATAAAGAATATAATGCATATAACTAAAAACAACTAGTCGTGGGTTGTATGATAAGTTTCAGTTTAACAAAAGAATTTTTATTTTATAAATTTTACTGCTTAAAATAGAGTCTATACATCAAAGACTGATTTAATCAGGCGCATTTTTAAGGCTCATATACGAGTATTTAGTACTGAAATTGTTTAATTATGATATGGTTGTAATAACAATATTATGTTCTCTGCAATAATGTATGAATGTAAAGAACAAACTAATATGGTTTTAAAGTAATTAACAAATTTATGTCGTTGGGACAAACAAAGTCATGATAATATTTGATCATAATATTATTACCATTTTTAGAGATTTCAAAGTTTTAAAATTCAGTTTAAAAACAATGGATAGTTAAAAGGTCGTAAATCAGTTGTTTTTCGTTCCCAATTTTAGCATTATCGATTGTTGGACATCTTGGTCAGGCCGCAAAAAGACATTCGATGCATGATGATAATTTTTTTGAGTTAATCTTCTTTTGGTATCAAATAAATTGTGTTGGGATTAAATGGTACGTTAATCTTTTTATATTTGATTTAACAAATTCCATTCTTTGATTTAAGTACGGTTAAGATCATTTTTATTTTCTATGTACTTTTATAATATTGTCGTAACTTGACGAAATCGATGGCTGACTTCTCTGTAGTGCTGGCAATGTCTGACAAATTGTAATTTCTCAATTTTACTCAATAATTTTCTACTCAATTCTACTCTACACTTTTAAAAGGTGAATTTCTAGGCAAAGTTATAGATAATTTTTTACAAAGTTGCATATCGACCATAATAATAATAATAATTTTTTTTTTGGATTTATTTATAAAAATACAACTCGTAAAGTATTGAGTAACCAGCCGAAAAAACTATTAAATAGTCGATGTTTGCCCTCATTTCTGTAACGAATGTTAGAGTTTCTCGCATTCAAAGTTCATTATCATTCTGTGAAAAAACAGGAAAGAAAAATATAAATTTTCGTATTTTTATTAGGTTTGCAGGGTGCCTCATATAAAAATAATATTAATATTATATGAGTTATCGCACAAAAGATTGGACGACAAGTATAAAATCACAGTTGTTTTGATGTGAGAAGTTTTCACAAGTTACAGAAACGAGGTACAGTACTCAATACTTCGCCAGCACTACTTTCTGACTTTCAATCAAAGAAGTCTAATGAAATGTTATTGCTTAATTAAATGTTCTAAAAACAAATACAGATTAAGGGAAGAACCTGCCATTACGCGCTAAGCCCACCATGTGAATATAACACCGTGTGAATACAAGGGTGGTAAATTCTTACGCTTGGTGCAATCCCCATACCTGAACACCTTGCTAAAGGATTCGAGCTATCCAATCTCTTCTATCGCAACAGCACATAGAGGTTTTTTTTATTGGTAGAGAATAGTTATTAAACCAATACCTCTCCCAGCTTTTGGTAGAGATCTTACCGATCACGGAAACATGCCATCATCAAGGGTAGTGCCATGGCTGACAGCATGAATGAGAAGGAGTATGCCAATCCATCCCCAAGAGAACAGATATACACCTAGCAAAATTACATCGCAAATGTGTGTCCAATGTAGGACAACACTTGCTACCCCCGGTAGCCACTCTCCCGTGGTACCAGTTTAGGTTACTGGTAAGGCCTGGAAAGAAAACCCGTAAGGATTAACTTTCTATGGACTTTAGTCCTGACCAGAGGCCTTTTGTGCTCTTTCACCTTCAACCAGACTAACATAGGTTACCCTACTTCCTTTTCTACCTTAAATGTACATCCATTGCTTTGTAATTTTAGAGATTGGGCCGTAACATACAAGTTTTAAGGGTAATTGGCCGAAGATAATGTCTAGTAAAGGCAATTACCCTTTTCCCCAGCAGGTACAGCACGAAGGTGTGGATATCACCAAGATGACAAAACGTACCTCCAGGGGGAAATACAAAGTACAATTTAAGAAAAGCGAAAACATTAAAATAATAAATAAAGTAAGTTTCAATACTAAAAACAAGTTCTATATGAGATGATAGGATCCGCAGAATTATGAGGAAATTTAAATATTTATTTCAACTTGCATTTAATATATTAAAATCAATCAATGAAATCAAATTTTCACTCACAATTCCACGCAGTTGAAAATACGAAATATATCACAAAGGGACCATATTTGAATTCTAGTGGGCTGGAATCTTATTATTCTTTTCACCAGCAGCCTGAGAATTTAAGATACGTCAATCAAGCGATATTTTAAATTATCGGGGTTTTCCTTTAAAGATTTTCTAATTGCCAATCAAATAAGTTTTTATCATACCAGAATATTTTTTCATAAAAAATTTTAAATTTGCTACGGCCGTAAACTTATCATGTTACCCAATAACCATTTCTGTGTGAATGTATTTTACACAAAGATCTTTACTGGCATTAAAAATTTATAAATAAATATTGCTATAAATGTCATTGTAAGTATGTAATTTTGATTTCGAAAAATATGTACTCGTATAAAATATTTTTATTTTCAAAACATTTTGCAAATTATTAACAACGTTCAAAGAGTAAATGAAAATGACCATTAAGTATTTTTTCATATTTTGTTGTTTTTTGTTTTTTTTTGGAAACAACAAATGTTGTTTTTATTTTACAGAAAACATTAAATTTTGTTAACCAGCACCATCGAATGAATTAATGAATGATCATTGTGCCTTGTTCGCAATGTAATTTGTTGTAATTTTGTGGTTGTTAAAAGAGGAGTTTTCTGAACCAGCTGTCAACAAGTCGTTAGTGGAAAAAACAAAAGGAAATACTCGAACATTTTTGAAGTATACACACATAATTTTTTTAATTATACGGTTGATTTAATGATGTTAACAGGAGTTGGAGTATAAAGTTTTTGGCAGACTTGAATTAATTTATCTTAATTGTTAGACTAATTATTGAATGTATGACTGTGAGAATAGTTTTTGTTTCGGGTTTCGCTTAAAATGTGTACTAATAGTTAAAAGAATATAACTTTTAATAGTTTCATATATTTAAAGAGACGTATGTATGTACAGTTGATAATTTGATATACAATGAAAAAAATCATGAAAAAAGGGAAAAAACGGTTTTCGCAACAACTCACTTTTCGGCATAGCTCGAAATTTCTTTTAGTTGCTTAAATCGAGGTTACACCGAATTTGAAGAAATATTTTTCTTTAATTGATAAATTCCTTCGTAAGAAATTGTTTAGTAAAATTTCGAAAATTCAAACTTAATTTCGAAAATTCGAACTAAATTTCGAATTACTTCTCCTAATTTCGAACGTTTAAATTTTATTTCGGAATTCAAAACTAAATTTCGAAATTCAATTTTTATATGTAATTCAAATTTAGTTTGAATTTTCAAAATGAAGCTGTAAGTTTTGTTATGGTTTTTTTAAATATAAAGTAAGTGGAAGTGGGTTGGAAATCTGTTTTAAAAAATATTATAAAGAAAACATCCAATACCATTCATAAAAATATTCACATACAAATAATGGGGTTTTCAACAAGAAAATCGTTTTTCAATTGTAGCAACGCCAACAACATGATAGTTTTGACATTTAGTTTTTTGACGTATTCGTAGTAGATGCATTGGCAATTGCTTTTAATTGAATTCAATTTCGATCGAAAATCGTATTAAAATAATTAAAATCCACTATGAAAATGGTGGCTTTGAAGCCTTACAAGGTTCAACTGGTGCAGGAATTTAAGCCGTAGAATCCTCAATTCATTCAGAAACAACCCGCAAAATCCATGATGTGATTAACGAAATAAACCCGCCATTTTGCCAAAACGTGATTAAAAATTTTGATGAAAGAATCGACATCTGTCAGCGTGCTCATGGTGGAAAATTCTCAGATATCATTTTTTATTCATAATTGACGAACTTTCCCCTTCGTAATACAATAAAAATTTGAAACATTTTCATCTAAATTTTTTGTTTTATTTTGCTTTAGAAAACAAAGTTCATGTTGAAAACCCCTTTACATACACTCAGATTTTATAGAATATGTGTGGAATCAAATTACTAGAATTATTTGCAGCTAATTAATAATACATTTTTCAAAATGCCCAATAATATGTATTTGCAATAATATTCTTTTTGTGATATATTTAAATAAGAGAAATTATTGAAAAATCAGCCAGCTAATAAGAGCAGAGGCAATTGTCATACAACATCACCAACGTAAAAATACTAACAAAGGATATTCGTTTCTCACTACCAAAGGCAAATAACCATGAAAGAAGGCCAGATATTTTCCCTCTTATACTCCAGTTTGTTTTTTCTTTCTGCTCTTAATGTGCTGCACGCCTTATTTGTGGTATATTCGAAGTTGGCTGGCTGGCTTCATTCGCGACAGAACTTCAGATAATTTTTCCATATCGAGGAATATTTAACACTCACTAAATCAATGTTTAATTTAAGAAAAAGGGGCGGAGTTTAATTTTTCTTTGTACTTTTCTACAGCTACAAATACCAGTGTAGCCAGGTGTGTACATTTGTCCCCGTATTAGGGTTTTTAGCTGCTGTTTGGGGAGAAGATTTTTCACTTGCAGTTTATTATAATTTTTTGTTTTTCTTTTGCCATTTGAAATTTAGCCCAAAATAATGTATGGAGGCTAATAACAATTAATGGGGTATTATTTCTTATTATTTTTCTTAAAATATTATTGCTTAAGAAATAATCAATAATGAAATACAGCTGCAACAAAATATTTGCAGGCTTAATTTTATTTTAATGTATAAAAAAAAAAAAAAACGTAAGATATGTAAAATAAGTGTTACTCGAGAAAAACACTGCCGGCTTAAAATAATGCAACTTTATTATTAAAGATTTCCTAACGTCGGTATTTAATATGGATTCTCCGTGTGAGTTTTATTTCATATGAAATGGAATCACAATAATTGGGTGATATTTCGCTTTTATGTGGAATAAAATTTATTTTAGTTGGGGTCTTGTATGATTTTTGATACCCCAATTTCCGGGGTATTACGTTTCGAGGATTAATGCCTGGCTTCTGTCTGAAGTATGTCTGCGGGTTCATAGAGTTATGTACATGTGTAAATAATGCATTTCTTTATATATGTATGTACTCGTATATGTAATAAAATATGTAAAATTTAAAAAATTATTTTGGGCTCAAAATTGGTGATTTTCAGTTTTTTAATAATATTAACCTCGCTACACTGTCACATACATTTTAAAATTTTGAATATTGTTTGTATATTTTAGTTTTAAATTCTTATTTTTATCGGCGTTCCCAGCTTAGACAATTTGTCATAAAAACTTGCATTTTATTTTTGCGTTAAAAAGTTTTAGGATAAAAATTGGAAAGCAAGAAATTAATAGAAAAATGGTTTTTGAAGAAAAAAAATTTTAAATGAGAAATTATTATTATTAGGCTTAAGGTTAATTAATGAAAAGTTGAATTAATGAAAATTCAAATTACTGTGAGTTTTTTATTTTTGAAAAACATTAGCATGTGCAATCAGATTAGCAAAACGTATCAGTATACCGATTTTAAGGCCGCTACACCTCTCATCAGCATTCGTTTGTCCATTTTTACAATTGATATCAATTGGTTAATAATTGGGAAGAATATCAACTATTTAACCGAAAACAAAAACATGTTTTTGTGCGGATATCACTTCTTTTTTCTAAGTTGTTTTTGTATAAATATTTATATGTATATACTAGCTTATCCCGGTGTGCTTCGCTACCCCCTCGTTATAAAATAAAATTAAAAGTATTTATATTAAAATTGTGTAAATTTTGTTCAGCTCTACCGGAATTTGGCAATTTGTGGGCACATTTATTTTTGTCACTCACTTGGACCAATGGGAAATTAAAGCCAAGGATTCATACTTATAGACTATGTAAGTCCGATTTCTCAATTGTATTTGAGAATTTTTCTATAAAATTTTAAAGATTAAAATTGTGTAAATTTTGTTCAGCTCTACGTGAATTTGGCTACTTGTGGGTACATTTATGTTTGTCACTCATTTGGACCAATGGGAAATTAAAGCTAAGGATCCATACTTATAGACTATGTAAGTCCGATTTCTCAATTGTATTTGAGAATTTTTCTATAAAATTTTAAAGATTAAAATTGTGTAAATTTTGTTCAGCTCTACGTGAATTTGGCTACTTGTGGGTACATTTATGTTTGTCACTCATTTGGACCAATGGGAAATTAAAGCTAAGGATCCATACTTATAGACTATGTAAGTCCGATTTCTCAATTGTATTTGAGAATTTTTCTATAACATTTGTTTGTCACTCATTTGGACCAATGGGAAATTAAAGCCAAGGATCCATACTTATAGACTATGTAAGTCCGATTTCTCAATTGTATTTGAGAATTTTCTATAACATTTGTTTGTCACTCATTTGGACCAATGGGAAATTAAACCCAAGGATCCATACTTATAGACTATGTAAGTCCGATTTCTCAATTGTATTTGAGAATTTTTCTATAAAATTTTAAAGATTAAAATTGTGTAAATTTTGTTCAGCTCTACGTGAATTTGGCTACTTGTGGGCACATTTATGTTTGTCACTCATTTGGACCAATGGGAAATTAAAGCCAAGGATCCATACTTATAGACTATGTAAGTCCGATTTCTCAATTGTATTTGAGAATTTTTCTATAACATTTGTTTGTCACTCATTTGGACCAATGGGAAATTAAAGCCAAGGATCCATACTTATAGACTATGTAAGTCCGATTTCTCAATTGTATTTGAGAATTTTTCTATAACACTTGCTTGTCACTCATTTGGACCAATGGGAAATTAAAGCCAAGGATCCATACTTATAGACTATGTAAGTCCGATTTCTCAATTGTATTTGAGAATTTTTCTATAAAATTTTAAAGATTAAAATTGTGTAAATTTTGTTCAGCTCTACGTGAATTTGGCTACTTGTGGGCACATTTATGTTTGTCACTCATTTGGACCAATGGGAAATTAAAGTCAAGGATCCATACTTATAGGCTATGTAAGTCCGATTTCTCAATTGTATTTGAGAATTTTTCTATAACACTTGTTTGTCACTCATTTGGACCAATGGGAAATTAAAGTCAAGGATCCATACTTATAGGCTATGTAAGTCCGATTTCTCAATTGTATTTGAGAATTTTTCTATAACACTTGTTTGTCACTCATTTGGACCAATGGGAAATTAAAGCCAAGGATCCATACTTATAGACTATGTAAGTCCGATTTCTCAATTGTATTTGAGAATTTTTCTATAAAATTTTAAAGATTAAAATTGTGTAAATTTTGTTCAGCTCTACGTGAATTTGGCTATTTGTGGGCACATTTATATTTGTCACTCATTTGGACCAATGGGAAATTAAAGCCAAGGATCCATACTTATAGGCTATGTAAGTCCGATTTCTCAATTGTATTTGAGAATTTTGCTATAACACTTGTTTGTCACTCATTTGGACCAATGGGAAATTAAAGCCAAGGATCCATACTTATAGACTATGTAAGTCCGATTTCTCAATTGTATTTGAGAATTTTTCTATAACACTTGTTTGTCACTCATTTGGACCAATGGGAAATTAAAGTCAAGGATCCATACTTATAGGCTATGTAAGTCCGATTTCTCAATTGTATTTGAGAATTTTTCTATAAAATTTTAAAGATTAAAATTGTGTAAATTTTGTTCAGCTCTACGTGAATTTGGCTATTTGTGGGCACATTTATGTTTGTCACTCATTTGGACCAATGGGAAATTAAAGCCAAGGATCCATACTTATAGGCTATGTAAGTCCGATTTCTCAATTGTATTTAAGAATTTTTCTATAACACTTGTTTGTCACTCATTTGGACCAATGGGAAATTAAAGCCAAGGATCCATACTTATAGACTATGTAAGTCCGATTTCTCAATTGTATTTGAGAATTTTGCTATAACACTTGTTTGTCACTCATTTGGACCAATGGGAAATTAAAGCCAAGGATCCATACTTATAGGCTATTTAAGTCCGATTTCTCAATTGTATTTGAGAATTTTTCTATAACACTTGTTTGTCACTCATTTGGACCAATGGGAAATTAAAGCCAAGGATCCATACTTATAGACTATGTAAGTCCGATTTCTCAATTGTATTTGAGAATTTTGCTATAACACTTGTTTGTCACTCATTTGGACCAATGGGAAATTAAAGCCAAGGATCCATACTTATAGACTATGTAAGTCCGATTTCTCAATTGTATTTGAAAATTTTTCTATAACACTTGTTTGTCACTCATTTGGACCAATGGGAAATTAAAGCCAAGGATCCATACTTATAGACTATGTAAGTCCGACTTCTCAATTGTATTTGAGAATTTTTCTATAACACTTGTTTGTCACTCATTTGGACCAATGGGAAATTAAAGCCAAGAATCCATACTTATAGACTATGTAAGACCGATTTCTCAATTGTATTTGAGAATTTTTCTATAACACTTGTTTGTCACTCATTTGGACCAATGGGAAATTAAAGCCAAGGATCCATACTTATAGACTATGTAAGTCCGATTTCTCAATTGTATTTGAGAATTTTTCTATAACATTTGTTTGTCACTCATTTGGACCAATGGGAAATTAAAGCCAAGGATCCATACTTATAGACTATGTAAGTCCGATTTCTCAATTGTATTTGAGAATTTTTCTATAACACCTGTTTGTCACTCATTTGGACCAATGGGAAATTTAAGCCAAGGATCCATACTTATAGACTATGTAAGTCCGATTTCTCAATTGTATTTGAGAATTTTTCTATAACACTTGTTTGTCACTCATTTGGACCAATGGGAAATTAAAGTCAAGGATCCATACTTATAGGCTATGTAAGTCCGATTTCTCAATTGTATTTGAGAATTTTTCTATAACACTTGTTTGTCACTCATTTGGACCAATGGGAAATTAAAGTCAAGGATCCATACTTATAGGCTATGTAAGTCCGATTTCTCAATTGTATTTGAGAATTTTTCTATAACACTTGTTTGTCACTCATTTGGACCAATGGGAAATTAAAGCCAAGAGTCCATACTTATAGACTATGTAAGTCCGATTTCTCAATTGTATTTGAGAATTTTTCTATAAAATTTTAAAGATTAAAATTGTGTAAATTTTGTTCAGCTCTACGTGAATTTGGCTATTTGTGGGCACATTTATATTTGTCACTCATTTGGACCAATGGGAAATTAAAGCCAAGGATCCATACTTATAGGCTATGTAAGTCCGATTTCTCAATTGTATTTGAGAATTTTGCTATAACACTTGTTTGTCACTCATTTGGACCAATGGGAAATTAAAGCCAAGGATCCATACTTATAGGCTATGTAAGTCCGATTTCTCAATTGTATTTGAGAGTTTTTCTATAACACTTGTTTGTCACTCATTTGGACCAATGGGAAATTAAAGCCAAGGATCCATACTTATAGACTATGTAAGTCCGATTTCTCAATTGTATTTGAGAATTTTTCTATAACACTTGTTTGTCACTCATTTGGACCAATGGGAAATTAAATTTAAGGATCCATACTTATAGGCTATGTAAGTCCGATTTCTCAATTGTATTTGAGAATTTTTCTATAACACTTGTTTGTCACTCATTTGGACCAATGGGAAATTAAAGCCAAGGATCCATACTTATAGGCTATGTAAGTCCGATTTCTCAATTGTATTTGAGAATTTTTCTATAACACTTGTTTGTCACTCATTTGGACCAATGGGAAATTAAAGTCAAGGATCCATACTTATAGGCTATGTAAGTCCGATTTCTCAATTGTATTTGAGAGTTTTTCTATAAAATTTTAAAGATTAAAATTGTGTAAATTTTGTTCAGCTCTACGTGAATTTGGCTATTTGTGGGCACATTTATATTTGTCACTCATTTGGACCAATGGGAAATTAAAGCCAAGGATCCATACTTATAGGCTATGTAAGTCCGATTTCTCAATTGTATTTGAGAATTTTTCTATAAAATTTTAAAGATTAAAATTGTGTAAATTTTGTTCAGCTCTACGTGAATTTGGCTATTTGTGGGCACATTTATATTTGTCACTCATTTGGACCAATGGGAAATTAAAGCCAAGGATCCATACTTATAGGCTATGTAAGTCCGATTTCTCAATTGTATTTGAGAATTTTTCTATAACACTTGTTTGTCACTCATTTGGACCAATGGGAAATTAAAGCCAAGGATCCATACTTATAGACTATGTAAGTCCGATTTCTCAATTGTATTTGAGAATTTTTCTATAACACTTGTTTGTCACTCATTTGGACCAATGGGAAATTAAAGCCAAGGATCCATACTTATAGGCTATGTAAGTCCGATTTCTCAATTGTATTTGAGAATTTTTCTATAAAATTTTAAAGATTAAAATTGTGTAAATTTTGTTCAGCTCTACGTGAATTTGGCTATTTGTGGGCACATTTATATTTGTCACTCATTTGGACCAATGGGAAATTAAAGCCAAGGATCCATACTTATAGGCTATGTAAGTCCGCTTTCTCAATTGTATTTGAGAATTTTTCTATAACACTTGTTTGTCACTCATTTGGACCAATGGGAAATTAAAGCCAAGGATCCATACTTATAGACTATGTAAGTCCGATTTCTCAATTGTATTTGAGAATTTTTCTATAAAATTTTAAAGATTAAAATTGTGTAAATTTTGTTCAGCTCTACGTGAATTTGGCTATTTGTGGGCACATTTATATTTGTCACTCATTTGGACCAATGGGAAATTAAAGCCAAGGATCCATACTTATAGGCTATGTAAGTCCGATTTCTCAATTGTATTTGAGAATTTTGCTATAACACTTGTTTGTCACTCATTTGGACCAATGGGAAATTAAAGCCAAGGATCCATACTTATAGGCTATGTAAGTCCGATTTCTCAATTGTATTTGAGAATTTTTCTATAACACTTGTTTGTCACTCATTTGGACCAACGGGAAATTAAATTTAAGGATCCATACTTATAGGCTATGTAAGTCCGATTTCTCAATTGTATTTGAGAATTTTTCTATAAAATTTTAAAGATTAAAATTGTGTAAATTTTGTTCAGCTCTACGTGAATTTGGCTATTTGTGGGCACATTTATATTTGTCACTCATTTGGACCAATGGGAAATTAAAGCCAAGGATCCATACTTATAGGCTATGTAAGTCCGATTTCTCAATTGTATTTGAGAATTTTGCTATAACACTTGTTTGTCACTCATTTGGACCAATGGGAAATTAAAGCCAAGGATCCATACTTATAGGCTATGTAAGTCCGATTTCTCAATTGTATTTGAGAATTTTGCTATAACACTTGTTTGTCACTCATTTGGACCAATGGGAAATTAAAGTCAAGGATCCATACTTATAGACTATGTAAGTCCGATTTCTCAATTGTATTTGAGAATTTTTCTATAAAATTTTAAAGATTAAAATTGTGTAAATTTTGTTCAGCTCTACGTGAATTTGGCTATTTGTGGGCACATTTATGTTTGGCACTCATTTGGACCAATGGGAAATTAAAGCCAAGGATCCATACTTATAGACTATGTAAGTCCGATTTCTCAATTGTATTTGAGAATTTTTCTATAACACTTGTTTGTCACTCATTTGGACCAATGGGAAATTAAAGTCAAGGATCCATACTTATAGGCTATGTAAGTCCGATTTCTCAATTGTATTTGAGAATTTTTCTATAACACTTGTTTGTCACTCATTTGGACCAATGGGAAATTAAAGCCAAGGATCCATACTTATAGGCTATGTAAGTCAGATTTCTCAATTATATTTGAGAATTTTTCTATAACACTTGTTTGTCACTCATTTGGACCAATGGGAAATTAAAGCCAAGGATCCATACTTATAGACTATGTAAGTCCGATTTCTCAATTGTATTTGAGAATTTTTCTATAGTACTTGTTTGTCACTTATTTGGACCAATGGGAAATTAAAGCCAAGGATCCATACTTATAGACTATGTAAGTCCGATTTCTCAATTGTATTTGAGAATTTTGCTATAACACTTGTTTGTCACTCATTTGGACCAATGGGAAATTAAAGCCAAGGATCCATACTTTTAGGCTATGTAAGTCCGATTTCTCAATTGTATTTGAGAATTTTTCTATAACACTTGTTTGTCACTCATTTGGACCAATGGGAAATTAAAGCCAAGGATCCATACTTATAGGCTATGTAAGTCCGATTTCTCAATTGTATTTGAGAATTTTTCTATAGTACTTGTTTGTCACTTATTTGGACCAATGGGAAATTAAAGCCAAGGATCCATACTTATAGACTATGTAAGTCCGATTTCTCAATTGTATTTGAGAATTTTTCTATAAAATTTTAAAGATTAAAATTGTGTAAATTTTGTTCAGCTCTACGTGAATTTGGCTATTTGTGGGCACATTTATGTTTGTCACTCATTTGGACCAATGGGAAATTAAAGCCAAGGATCCATACTTATAGACTATGTAAGTCCGATTTCTCAATTGTATTTGAGAATTTTTCTATAACACTTGTTTGTCACTCATTTGGACCAATGGGAAATTAAAGTCAAGGATCCATACTTATAGGCTATGTAAGTCCGATTTCTCAATTGTATTTGAGAATTTTTCTATAGTACTTGTTTGTCACTTATTTGGACCAATGGGAAATTAAAGCCAAGGATCCATACTTATAGACTATGTAAGTCCGATTTCTCAATTGTATTTGAGAATTTTGCTATAACACTTGTTTGTCACTCATTTGGACCAATGGGAAATTAAAGCCAAGGATCCATACTTATAGGCTATGTAAGTCCGATTTCTCAATTGTATTTGAGAATTTTTCTATAACACTTGTTTGTCACTCATTTGGACCAATGGGAAATTAAAGCCAAGGATCCATACTTATAGACTATGTATGTCCGATTTCTCAATTGTATTTGAGAATTTTGCTATAACACTTGTTTGTCACTCATTTGGACCAATGGGAAATTAAAGCCAAGGATCCATACTTATAGACTATGTAAGTCCGATTTCTCAATTGTATTTGAGAATTTTTCTATAGTACTTGTTTGTCACTTATTTGGACCAATGGGAAATTAAAGCCAAGGATCCATACTTATAGACTATGTAAGTCCGATTTCTCAATTGTATTTGAGAATTTTGCTATAACACTTGTTTGTCACTCATTTGGACCAATGGGAAATTAAAGCCAAGGATCCATACTTTTAGGCTATGTAAGTCCGATTTCTCAATTGTATTTGAGAATTTTTCTATAACACTTGTTTGTCACTCATTTGGACCAATGGGAAATTAAAGCCAAGGATCCATACTTATAGACTATGTAAGTCCGATTTCTCAATTGTATTTGAGAATTTTTCTATAAAATTTTAAAGATTAAAATTGTGTAAATTTTGTTCAGCTCTACGTGAATTTGGCTATTTGTGGGCACATTTATGTTTGTCACTCATTTGGACCAATGGGAAATTAAAGCCAAGGATCCATACTTATAGACTATGTAAGTCCGATTTCTCAATTGTATTTGAGAATTTTTCTATAACACTTGTTTGTCACTCATTTGGACCAATGGGAAATTAAAGTCAAGGATCCATACTTATAGGCTATGTAAGTCCGATTTCTCAATTGTATTTGAGAATTTTTCTATAGTACTTGTTTGTCACTTATTTGGACCAATGGGAAATTAAAGCCAAGGATCCATACTTATAGACTATGTAAGTCCGATTTCTCAATTGTATTTGAGAATTTTGCTATAACACTTGTTTGTCACTCATTTGGACCAATGGGAAATTAAAGCCAAGGATCCATACTTATAGACTATGTAAGTCCGATTTCTCAATTGTATTTGAGAATTTTGCTATAACACTTGTTTGTCACTCATTTGGACCAATGGGAAATTAAAGCCAAGGATCCATACTTATAGGCTATGTAAGTCCGATTTCTCAATTGTATTTGAGAATTTTTCTATAACACTTGTTTGTCACTCATTTGGACCAATGGGAAATTAAAGCCAAGGATCCATACTTATAGACTATGTATGTCCGATTTCTCAATTGTATTTGAGAATTTTGCTATAACACTTGTTTGTCACTCATTTGGACCAATGGGAAATTAAAGCCAAGGATCCATACTTATAGACTATGTAAGTCCGATTTCTCAATTGTATTTGAGAATTTTTCTATAGTACTTGTTTGTCACTTATTTGGACCAATGGGAAATTAAAGCCAAGGATCCATACTTATAGACTATGTAAGTCCGATTTCTCAATTGTATTTGAGAATTTTGCTATAACACTTGTTTGTCACTCATTTGGACCAATGGGAAATTAAAGCCAAGGATCCATACTTTTAGGCTATGTAAGTCCGATTTCTCAATTGTATTTGAGAATTTTTCTATAACACTTGTTTGTCACTCATTTGGACCAATGGGAAATTAAAGCCAAGGATCCATACTTATAGGCTATGTAAGTCCGATTTCTCAATTGTATTTGAGAATTTTTCTATAGTACTTGTTTGTCACTTATTTGGACCAATGGGAAATTAAAGCCAAGGATCCATACTTATAGACTATGTAAGTCCGATTTCTCAATTGTATTTGAGAATTTTTCTATAGTACTTGTTTGTCACTTATTTGGACCAATGGGAAATTAAAGTCAAGGATCCATACTTATAGGCTATGTAAGTCCGATTTCTCAATTGTATTTGAGAATTTTGCTATAACACTTGTTTGTCACTCATTTGGACCAATGGGAAATTAAAGCCAAGGATCCATACTTATAGGCTATGTAAGTCCGATTTCTCAATTGTATTTGAGAATTTTTCTATAACACTTGTTTGTCACTCATTTGGACCAATGGGAAATTAAAGCCAAGGATCCATACTTATAGGCTATGTAAGTCCGATTTCTCAATTGTATTTGAGAATTTTTCTATAACACTTGTTTGTCACTCATTTGGACCAATGGGAAATTAAAGCCAAGGATCCATACTTATAGACTATGTAAGTCCGATTTCTCAATTGTATTTGAGAATTTTGCTATAACACTTGTTTGTCACTCATTTGGACCAATGGGAAATTAAAGCCAAGGATCCATACTTATAGGCTATGTAAGTCCGATTTCTCAATTGTATTTGAGAATTTTTCTATAACACTTGTTTGTCACTCATTTGGACCAATGGGAAATTAAAGCCAAGGATCCATACTTATAGACTATGTAAGTCCGATTTCTCAATTGTATTTGAGAATTTTGCTATAACACTTGTTTGTCACTCATTTGGACCAATGGGAAATTAAAGCCAAGGATCCATACTTATAGGCTATGTAAGTCCGATTTCTCAATTGTATTTGAGAATTTTTCTATAGTACTTGTTTGTCACTTATTTGGACCAATGGGAAATTAAAGCCAAGGATCCATACTTATAGACTATGTAAGTCCGATTTCTCAATTGTATTTGAGAATTTTGCTATAACACTTGTTTGTCACTCATTTGGACCAATGGGAAATTAAAGCCAAGGATCCATACTTATAGGCTATGTAAGTCCGATTTCTCAATTGTATTTGAGAATTTTGCTATAACACTTGTTTGTCACTCATTTGGACCAATGGGAAATTAAAGTCAAGGATCCATACTTATAGACTATGTAAGTCCGATTTCTCAATTGTATTTGAAAATTTTTCTATAAAATTTTAAAGATTAAAATTGTGTAAATTTTGTTCAGCTCTACGTGAATTTGGCTATTTGTGGGCACATTTATGTTTGGCACTCATTTGGACCAATGGGAAATTAAAGCCAAGGATCCATACTTATAGACTATGTAAGTCCGATTTCTCAATTGTATTTGAGAATTTTTCTATAACACTTGTTTGTCACTCATTTGGACCAATGGGAAATTAAAGTCAAGGATCCATACTTATAGGCTATGTAAGTCCGATTTCTCAATTGTATTTGAGAATTTTTCTATAACACTTGTTTGTCACTCATTTGGACCAATGGGAAATTAAAGCCAAGGATCCATACTTATAGGCTATGTAAGTCAGATTTCTCAATTATATTTGAGAATTTTTCTATAACACTTGTTTGTCACTCATTTGGACCAATGGGAAATTAAAGCCAAGGATCCATACTTATAGACTATGTAAGTCCGATTTCTCAATTGTATTTGAGAATTTTTCTATAGTACTTGTTTGTCACTTATTTGGACCAATGGGAAATTAAAGCCAAGGATCCATACTTATAGACTATGTAAGTCCGATTTCTCAATTGTATTTGAGAATTTTGCTATAACACTTGTTTGTCACTCATTTGGACCAATGGGAAATTAAAGCCAAGGATCCATACTTTTAGGCTATGTAAGTCCGATTTCTCAATTGTATTTGAGAATTTTTCTATAACACTTGTTTGTCACTCATTTGGACCAATGGGAAATTAAAGCCAAGGATCCATACTTATAGACTATGTAAGTCCGATTTCTCAATTGTATTTGAGAATTTTTCTATAAAATTTTAAAGATTAAAATTGTGTAAATTTTGTTCAGCTCTACGTGAATTTGGCTATTTGTGGGCACATTTATGTTTGTCACTCATTTGGACCAATGGGAAATTAAAGCCAAGGATCCATACTTATAGACTATGTAAGTCCGATTTCTCAATTGTATTTGAGAATTTTTCTATAACACTTGTTTGTCACTCATTTGGACCAATGGGAAATTAAAGTCAAGGATCCATACTTATAGGCTATGTAAGTCCGATTTCTCAATTGTATTTGAGAATTTTTCTATAGTACTTGTTTGTCACTTATTTGGACCAATGGGAAATTAAAGCCAAGGATCCATACTTATAGACTATGTAAGTCCGATTTCTCAATTGTATTTGAGAATTTTGCTATAACACTTGTTTGTCACTCATTTGGACCAATGGGAAATTAAAGCCAAGGATCCATACTTATAGGCTATGTAAGTCCGATTTCTCAATTGTATTTCAGAATTTTTCTATAACACTTGTTTGTCACTCATTTGGACCAATGGGAAATTAAAGCCAAGGATCCATACTTTTAGGCTATGTAAGTCCGATTTCTCAATTGTATTTGAGAATTTTTCTATAACACTTGTTTGTCACTCATTTGGACCAATGGGAAATTAAAGCCAAGGATCCATACTTATAGACTATGTAAGTCCGATTTCTCAATTGTATTTGAGAATTTTTCTATAAAATTTTAAAGATTAAAATTGTGTAAATTTTGTTCAGCTCTACGTGAATTTGGCTATTTGTGGGCACATTTATGTTTGTCACTCATTTGGACCAATGGGAAATTAAAGCCAAGGATCCATACTTATAGACTATGTAAGTCCGATTTCTCAATTGTATTTGAGAATTTTTCTATAAAATTTTAAAGATTAAAATTGTGTAAATTTTGTTCAGCTCTACGTGAATTTGGCTATTTGTGGGCACATTTATGTTTGTCACTCATTTGGACCAATGGGAAATTAAAGCCAAGGATCCATACTTATAGACTATGTAAGTCCGATTTCTCAATTGTATTTGAGAATTTTTCTATAGTACTTGTTTGTCACTTATTTGGACCAATGGGAAATTAAAGCCAAGGATCCATACTTATAGACTATGTAAGTCCGATTTCTCAATTGTATTTGAGAATTTTGCTATAACACTTGTTTGTCACTCATTTGGACCAATGGGAAATTAAAGCCAAGGATCCATACTTATAGGCTATGTAAGTCCGATTTCTCAATTGTATTTGAGAATTTTTCTATAACACTTGTTTGTCACTCATTTGGACCAATGGGAAATTAAAGCCAAGGATCCATACTTTTAGGCTATGTAAGTCCGATTTCTCAATTGTATTTGAGAATTTTTCTATAACACTTGTTTGTCACTCATTTGGACCAATGGGAAATTAAAGCCAAGGATCCATACTTATAGACTATGTAAGTCCGATTTCTCAATTGTATTTGAGAATTTTTCTATAAAATTTTAAAGATTAAAATTGTGTAAATTTTGTTCAGCTCTACGTGAATTTGGCTATTTGTGGGCACATTTATGTTTGTCACTCATTTGGACCAATGGGAAATTAAAGCCAAGGATCCATACTTATAGACTATGTAAGTCCGATTTCTCAATTGTATTTGAGAATTTTTCTATAACACTTGTTTGTCACTCATTTGGACCAATGGGAAATTAAAGTCAAGGATCCATACTTATAGGCTATGTAAGTCCGATTTCTCAATTGTATTTGAGAATTTTTCTATAGTACTTGTTTGTCACTTATTTGGACCAATGGGAAATTAAAGCCAAGGATCCATACTTATAGACTATGTAAGTCCGATTTCTCAATTGTATTTGAGAATTTTGCTATAACACTTGTTTGTCACTCATTTGGACCAATGGGAAATTAAAGCCAAGGATCCATACTTATAGACTATGTATGTCCGATTTCTCAATTGTATTTGAGAATTTTGCTATAACACTTGTTTGTCACTCATTTGGACCAATGGGAAATTAAAGCCAAGGATCCATACTTATAGACTATGTATGTCCGATTTCTCAATTGTATTTGAGAATTTTGCTATAACACTTGTTTGTCACTCATTTGGACCAATGGGAAATTAAAGCCAAGGATCCATACTTATAGACTATGTATGTCCGATTTCTCAATTGTATTTGAGAATTTTGCTATAACACTTGTTTGTCACTCATTTGGACCAATGGGAAATTAAAGCCAAGGATCCATACTTATAGACTATGTAAGTCCGATTTCTCAATTGTATTTGAGAATTTTTCTATAGTACTTGTTTGTCACTTATTTGGACCAATGGGAAATTAAAGCCAAGGATCCATACTTATAGACTATGTAAGTCCGATTTCTCAATTGTATTTGAGAATTTTTCTATAACACTTGTTTGTCACTCATTTGGACCAATGGGAAATTAAAGCCAAGGATCCATACTTATAGACTATGTAAGTCCGATTTCTCAATTGTATTTGAGAATTTTTCTATAAAATTTTAAAGATTAAAATTGTGTAAATTTTGTTCAGCTCTACGTGAATTTGGCTATTTGTGGGCACATTTATGTTTGTCACTCATTTGGACCAATGGGAAATTAAAGCCAAGGATCCATACTTATAGACTATGTAAGTCCGATTTCTCAATTGTATTTGAGAATTTTTCTATAACACTTGTTTGTCACTCATTTGGACCAATGGGAAATTAAAGTCAAGGATCCATACTTATAGGCTATGTAAGTCCGATTTCTCAATTGTATTTGAGAATTTTTCTATAGTACTTGTTTGTCACTTATTTGGACCAATGGGAAATTAAAGCCAAGGATCCATACTTATAGACTATGTAAGTCCGATTTCTCAATTGTATTTGAGAATTTTGCTATAACACTTGTTTGTCACTCATTTGGACCAATGGGAAATTAAAGCCAAGGATCCATACTTATAGACTATGTATGTCCGATTTCTCAATTGTATTTGAGAATTTTGCTATAACACTTGTTTGTCACTCATTTGGACCAATGGGAAATTAAAGCCAAGGATCCATACTTATAGACTATGTATGTCCGATTTCTCAATTGTATTTGAGAATTTTGCTATAACACTTGTTTGTCACTCATTTGGACCAATGGGAAATTAAAGCCAAGGATCCATACTTATAGACTATGTAAGTCCGATTTCTCAATTGTATTTGAGAATTTTTCTATAGTACTTGTTTGTCACTTATTTGGACCAATGGGAAATTAAAGCCAAGGATCCATACTTATAGACTATGTAAGTCCGATTTCTCAATTGTATTTGAGAATTTTTCTATAGTACTTGTTTGTCACTTATTTGGACCAATGGGAAATTAAAGCCAAGGATCCATACTTATAGACTATGTATGTCCGATTTCTCAATTGTATTTGAGAATTTTGCTATAACACTTGTTTGTCACTCATTTGGACCAATGGGAAATTAAAGCCAAGGATCCATACTTATAGACTATGTAAGTCCGATTTCTCAATTGTATTTGAGAATTTTTCTATAGTACTTGTTTGTCACTTATTTGGACCAATGGGAAATTAAAGCCAAGGATCCATACTTATAGACTATGTATGTCCGATTTCTCAATTGTATTTGAGAATTTTGCTATAACACTTGTTTGTCACTCATTTGGACCAATGGGAAATTAAAGCCAAGGATCCATACTTATAGACTATGTAAGTCCGATTTCTCAATTGTATTTGAGAATTTTTCTATAGTACTTGTTTGTCACTTATTTGGACCAATGGGAAATTAAAGCCAAGGATCCATACTTATAGACTATGTAAGTCCGATTTCTCAATTGTATTTGAGAATTTTTCTATAACACTTGTTTGTCACTCATTTGGACCAATGGGAAATTAAAGCCAAGGATCCATACTTATAGACTATGTAAGTCCGATTTCTCAATTGTATTTGAGAATTTTTCTATAAAATTTTAAAGATTAAAATTGTGTAAATTTTGTTCAGCTCTACGTGAATTTGGCTATTTGTGGGCACATTTATGTTTGTCACTCATTTGGACCAATGGGAAATTAAAGCCAAGGATCCATACTTATAGACTATGTAAGTCCGATTTCTCAATTGTATTTGAGAATTTTTCTATAACACTTGTTTGTCACTCATTTGGACCAATGGGAAATTAAAGTCAAGGATCCATACTTATAGGCTATGTAAGTCCGATTTCTCAATTGTATTTGAGAATTTTTCTATAGTACTTGTTTGTCACTTATTTGGACCAATGGGAAATTAAAGCCAAGGATCCATACTTATAGACTATGTAAGTCCGATTTCTCAATTGTATTTGAGAATTTTGCTATAACACTTGTTTGTCACTCATTTGGACCAATGGGAAATTAAAGCCAAGGATCCATACTTATAGACTATGTATGTCCGATTTCTCAATTGTATTTGAGAATTTTGCTATAACACTTGTTTGTCACTCATTTGGACCAATGGGAAATTAAAGCCAAGGATCCATACTTATAGACTATGTATGTCCGATTTCTCAATTGTATTTGAGAATTTTGCTATAACACTTGTTTGTCACTCATTTGGACCAATGGGAAATTAAAGCCAAGGATCCATACTTATAGACTATGTATGTCCGATTTCTCAATTGTATTTGAGAATTTTGCTATAACACTTGTTTGTCACTCATTTGGACCAATGGGAAATTAAAGCCAAGGATCCATACTTATAGACTATGTAAGTCCGATTTCTCAATTGTATTTGAGAATTTTTCTATAGTACTTGTTTGTCACTTATTTGGACCAATGGGAAATTAAAGCCAAGGATCCATACTTATAGACTATGTAAGTCCGATTTCTCAATTGTATTTGAGAATTTTTCTATAACACTTGTTTGTCACTCATTTGGACCAATGGGAAATTAAAGCCAAGGATCCATACTTATAGACTATGTAAGTCCGATTTCTCAATTGTATTTGAGAATTTTTCTATAAAATTTTAAAGATTAAAATTGTGTAAATTTTGTTCAGCTCTACGTGAATTTGGCTATTTGTGGGCACATTTATGTTTGTCACTCATTTGGACCAATGGGAAATTAAAGCCAAGGATCCATACTTATAGACTATGTAAGTCCGATTTCTCAATTGTATTTGAGAATTTTTCTATAACACTTGTTTGTCACTCATTTGGACCAATGGGAAATTAAAGTCAAGGATCCATACTTATAGGCTATGTAAGTCCGATTTCTCAATTGTATTTGAGAATTTTTCTATAGTACTTGTTTGTCACTTATTTGGACCAATGGGAAATTAAAGCCAAGGATCCATACTTATAGACTATGTAAGTCCGATTTCTCAATTGTATTTGAGAATTTTGCTATAACACTTGTTTGTCACTCATTTGGACCAATGGGAAATTAAAGCCAAGGATCCATACTTATAGACTATGTAAGTCCGATTTCTCAATTGTATTTGAGAATTTTGCTATAACACTTGTTTGTCACTCATTTGGACCAATGGGAAATTAAAGCCAAGGATCCATACTTATAGGCTATGTAAGTCCGATTTCTCAATTGTATTTGAGAATTTTTCTATAACACTTGTTTGTCACTCATTTGGACCAATGGGAAATTAAAGCCAAGGATCCATACTTATAGACTATGTATGTCCGATTTCTCAATTGTATTTGAGAATTTTGCTATAACACTTGTTTGTCACTCATTTGGACCAATGGGAAATTAAAGCCAAGGATCCATACTTATAGACTATGTAAGTCCGATTTCTCAATTGTATTTGAGAATTTTTCTATAGTACTTGTTTGTCACTTATTTGGACCAATGGGAAATTAAAGCCAAGGATCCATACTTATAGACTATGTAAGTCCGATTTCTCAATTGTATTTGAGAATTTTGCTATAACACTTGTTTGTCACTCATTTGGACCAATGGGAAATTAAAGCCAAGGATCCATACTTTTAGGCTATGTAAGTCCGATTTCTCAATTGTATTTGAGAATTTTTCTATAACACTTGTTTGTCACTCATTTGGACCAATGGGAAATTAAAGCCAAGGATCCATACTTATAGACTATGTAAGTCCGATTTCTCAATTGTATTTGAGAATTTTTCAATAGTACTTGTTTGTCACTTATTTGGACCAATGGGAAATTAAAGCCAAGGATCCATACTTATAGACTATGTAAGTCCGATTTCTCAATTGTATTTGAGAATTTTTCTATAGTACTTGTTTGTCACTTATTTGGACCAATGGGAAATTAAGGCCAAGGATCCATACTTATAGACTATGTAAGTCCGATTTCTCAATTGTATTTGAGAATTTTGCTATAACACTTGTTTGTCACTCATTTGGACCAATGGGAAATTAAAGCCAAGGATCCATACTTATAGGCTATGTAAGTCCGATTTCTCAATTGTATTTGAGAATTTTTCTATAACACTTGTTTGTCACTCATTTGGACCAATGGGAAATTAAAGCCAAGGATCCATACTTATAGACTATGTATGTCCGATTTCTCAATTGTATTTGAGAATTTTGCTATAACACTTGTTTGTCACTCATTTGGACCAATGGGAAATTAAAGCCAAGGATCCATACTTATAGACTATGTATGTCCGATTTCTCAATTGTATTTGAGAATTTTGCTACAACACTTGTTTGTCACTCATTTGGACCAATGGGAAATTAAAGCCAAGGATCCATACTTATAGACTATGTAAGTCCGATTTCTCAATTGTATTTGAGAATTTTTCTATAGTACTTGTTTGTCACTTATTTGGACCAATGGGAAATTAAAGCCAAGGATCCATACTTATAGACTATGTAAGTCCGATTTCTCAATTGTATTTGAGAATTTTGCTATAACACTTGTTTGTCACTCATTTGGACCAATGGGAAATTAAAGCCAAGGATCCATACTTATAGACTATGTAAGTCCGATTTCTCAATTGTATTTGAGAATTTTGCTATAACACTTGTTTGTCACTCATTTGGACCAATGGGAAATTAAAGTCAAGGTTCCATACTTATAGGCTATGTAAGTCCGATTTCTCAATTGTATTTGAGAATTTTTCTATAGTACTTGTTTGTCACTTATTTGGACCAATGGGAAATTAAAGCCAAGGATCCATACTTATAGACTATGTAAGTCCGATTTCTCAATTGTATTTGAGAATTTTGCTATAACACTTGTTTGTCACTCATTTGGACCAATGGGAAATTAAAGCCAAGGATCCATACTTATAGGCTATGTAAGTCCGATTTCTCAATTGTATTTGAGAATTTTTCTATAACACTTGTTTGTCACTCATTTGGACCAATGGGAAATTAAAGCCAAGGATCCATACTTATAGACTATGTATGTCCGATTTCTCAATTGTATTTGAGAATTTTGCTATAACACTTGTTTGTCACTCATTTGGACCAATGGGAAATTAAAGCCAAGGATCCATACTTATAGACTATGTAAGTCCGATTTCTCAATTGTATTTGAGAATTTTTCTATAGTACTTGTTTGTCACTTATTTGGACCAATGGGAAATTAAAGCCAAGGATCCATACTTATAGACTATGTAAGTCCGATTTCTCAATTGTATTTGAGAATTTTGCTATAACACTTGTTTGTCACTCATTTGGACCAATGGGAAATTAAAGCCAAGGATCCATACTTTTAGGCTATGTAAGTCCGATTTCTCAATTGTATTTGAGAATTTTTCTATAACACTTGTTTGTCACTCATTTGGACCAATGGGAAATTAAAGCCAAGGATCCATACTTATAGGCTATGTAAGTCCGATTTCTCAATTGTATTTGAGAATTTTTCTATAGTACTTGTTTGTCACTTATTTGGACCAATGGGAAATTAAAGCCAAGGATCCATACTTATAGACTATGTAAGTCCGATTTCTCAATTGTATTTAAGAATTTTTCTATAAAATTTTAAAGATTAAAATTGTGTAAATTTTGTTCAGCTCTACGTGAATTTGGCTATTTGTGGGCACATTTATGTTTGTCACTCATTTGGACCAATGGGAAATTAAAGCCAAGGATCCATACTTATAGACTATGTAAGTCCGATTTCTCAATTGTATTTGAGAATTTTTCTATAACACTTGTTTGTCACTCATTTGGACCAATGGGAAATTAAAGTCAAGGATCCATACTTATAGGCTATGTAAGTCCGATTTCTCAATTGTATTTGAGAATTTTTCTATAACATTTGTTTGTCACTCATTTGGACCAATAGGAAATTAAAGCCAAGGATCCATACTTATAGACTATGTAAGTCCGATTTCTCTATTGTATTTGAGAATTTTTCTATAACACTTGTTTGTCACTCATTTGGACCAATGGGAAATTAAAGCCAAGGATCCATACTTATAGACTATGTAAGTCCGATTTCTCAATTGTATTTGAGAATTTTTCTATAACACTTGTTTGTCACTCATTTGGACCAATGGGAAATTAAAGTCAAGGATCCATACTTATAGGCTATGTAAGTCCGATTTCTCAATTGTATTTGAGAATTTTGCTATAACACTTGTTTGTCACTCATTTGGACCAATGGGAAATTAAAGCCAAGGATCCATACTTATAGACTATGAAAGTCCGATTTCTCAATTGTATTTGAGAATTTTGCTATAACACTTGTTTGTCACTCATTTGGACCAATGGGAAATTAAAGCCAAGGATCCATACTTATAGGCTATGTAAGTCCGATTTCTCAATTGTATTTGAGAATTTTTCTATAACACTTGTTTGTCACTCATTTGGACCAATGGGAAATTAAAGCCAAGGATCCATACTTATAGACTATGTATGTCCGATTTCTCAATTGTATTTGAGAATTTTGCTATAACACTTGTTTGTCACTCATTTGGACCAATGGGAAATTAAAGCCAAGGATCCATACTTATAGACTATGTAAGTCCGATTTCTCAATTGTATTTGAGAATTTTTCTATAACATTTGTTTGTCACTCATTTGGACCAATAGGAAATTAAAGCCAAGGATCCATACTTATAGACTATGTAAGTCCGATTTCTCTATTGTATTTGAGAATTTTTCTATAACACTTGTTTGTCACTCATTTGGACCAATGGGAAATTAAAGCCAAGGATCCATACTTATAGACTATGTAAGTCCGATTTCTCAATTGTATTTGAGAATTTTTCTATAACACTTGTTTGTCACTCATTTGGACCAATGGGAAATTAAAGCCAAGGATCCATACTTATAGACTATGTATGTCCGATTTCTCAATTGTATTTGAGAATTTTGCTATAACACTTGTTTGTCACTCATTTGGACCAATGGGAAATTAAAGCCAAGGATTCATACTTATAGGCTATGTAAGTCCGATTTCTCAATTGTATTTGAGAATTTTTCTATAACACTTGTTTGTCACTCATTTGGACCAATGGGAAATTAAAGTCAAGGATCCATACTTATAGGCTATGTAAGTCCGATTTCTCAATTGTATTTGAGAATTTTTCTATAACACTTGTTTGTCACTCATTTGGACCAATGGGAAATTAAAGCCAAGGATCCATACTTATAGACTATGTATGTCCGATTTCTCAATTGTATTTGAGAATTTTGCTATAACACTTGTTTGTCACTCATTTGGACCAATGGGAAATAAAAGTCAAGGATCCATACTTATAGGCTATGTAAGTCCGATTTTTCAATTGTATTTGAGAATTTTTCTATAACACTTGTTTGTCACTCATTTGGACCAATGGGAAATTAAAGTCAAGGATCCATACTTATAGGCTATGTAAGTCCGATTTCTCAATTGTATTTGAGAATTTTTCTATAACACTTGTTTGTCACTCATTTGGACCAATGGGAAATTAAAGTCAAGGATCCATACTTATAGGCTATGTAAGTCCGATTTCTCAATTGTATTTGAGAATTTTTCTATAACACTTGTTTGTCACTCATTTGGACCAATGGGAAATTAAAGTCAAGGATCCATACTTATAGGCTATGTAAGTCCGATTTCTCAATTGTATTTGAGAATTTTCTATAAAATTTTAAAGATTAAAATTGTGTAAATTTTGTTCAGCTCTACGTGAATTTGGCTACTTGTGGGCACATTTATGTTTGTCACTCATTTGGACCAATGGGAAATTAAAGCCAAGGATCCATACTTATAGGCTATGTAAGTCCGATTTCTCAATTGTATTTGAGAATTTTTCTATAACACTTGTTTGTCACTCATTTGGACCAATGGGAAATTAAAGCCAAGGATCCATACTTATAGACTATGTAAGTCCGATTTCTCAATTGTATTTGAGAATTTTGCTATAACACTTGTTTGTCACTCATTTGGACCAATGGGAAATTAAAGCCAAGGATCCATACTTATAGGCTATGTAAGTCCGATTTCTCAATTGTATTTGAGAATTTTGCTATAACACTTGTTTGTCACTCATTTGGACCAATGGGAAATTAAAGTCAAGGATCCATACTTATAGGCTATGTAAGTCCGATTTCTCAATTGTATTTGAGAATTTTGCTATAACACTTGTTTGTCACTCATTTGGACCAATGGGAAATTAAAGCCAAGGAGCCATACTTATAGGCTTTGTAAGTCCGATTTCTCAATTGTATTTGAGAATTTTTCTATAACACTTGTTTGTCACTCATTTGGACCAATGGGAAATTAAAGTCAAGGATCCATACTTATAGGCTATGTAAGTCCGATTTTTCAATTGTATTGGAGAATTTTTCTATAGCACTTGTTTGTCACTCATTTGGACCAATGGGAAATTAAAGCCAAGGATCCATACTTATAGACTATGTAAGTCCGATTTCTCAATTGTATTTGAGAATTTTGCTATAACACTTGTTTGTCACTCATTTGGACCAATGGGAAATTAAAGCCAAGGATCCATACTTATAGGCTATGTAAGTCCGATTTCTCAATTGTATTTGAGAATTTTGCTATAACACTTGTTTGTCACTCATTTGGACCAATGGGAAATTAAAGTCAAGGATCCATACTTATAGACTATGTAAGTCCGATTTCTCAATTGTATTTGAGAATTTTTCTATAAAATTTTAAAGATTAAAATTGTGTAAATTTTGTTCAGCTCTACGTGAATTTGACTATTTGTGGGCACATTTATGTTTGTCACTCATTTGGACCAATGGGAAATTAAAGCCAAGGATCCATACTTATAGACTATGTAAGTCCGATTTCTCAATTGTATTTGAGAATTTTGCTATAACACTTGTTTGTCACTCATTTGGACCAATGGGAAATTAAAGCCAAGGATCCATACTTATAGACTATGTAAGTCTGATTTCTCAATTGTATTTGAGAATTTTTCTATAAAATTTTAAAGATTAAAATTGTGTAAATTTTGTTCAGCTCTACGTGAATTTGGCTATTTGTGGGCACATTTATGTTTGTCACTCATTTGGACCAATGGGAAATTAAAGCCAAGGATCCATACTTATAGACTATGTAAGTCCGATTTCTCAATTGTATTTGAGAATTTTTCTATAACACTTGTTTGTCACTCATTTGGACCAATGGGAAATTAAAGCCAAGGATCCATACTTATAAACTATGTAAGTCCGATTTCTCAATTGTATTTGAGAATTTTGCTATAACACTTGTTTGTCACTCATTTGGACCAATGGGAAATTAAAGTCAATGATCCATACTTATAGACTATGTAAGTCTGATTTCTCAATTGTATTTGAGAATTTTTCTATAAAATTTTAAAGATTAAAATTGTGTAAATTTTGTTCAGCTCTACGTGAATTTGGCTATTTGTGGGCACATTTATGTTTGTCACTCATTTGGACCAATGGGAAATTAAAGCCAAGGATCCATACTTATAGACTATGTAAGTCCGATTTCTCAATTGTATTTGAGAATTTTTCTATAACACTTGTTTGTCACTCATTTGGACCAATGGGAAATTAAAGCCAAGGATCCATACTTATAAACTATGTAAGTCCGATTTCTCAATTGTATTTGAGAATTTTGCTATAACACTTGTTTGTCACTCATTTGGACCAATGGGAAATTAAAGCCAAGGATCCATACTTATAGACTATGTAAGTCCGATTTCTCAATTGTATTTGAGAATTTTTCTATAAAATTTTAAAGATTAAAATTGTGTAAATTTTGTTCAGCTCTACGTGAATTTGGCTATTTGTGGGCACATTTATGTTTGTCACTCATTTGGACCAATGGGAAATTAAAGCCAAGGATCCATACTTATAGACTATGTAAGTCCGATTTCTCAATTGTATTTGAGAATTTTGCTATAACACTTGTTTGTCACTCATTTGGACCAATGGGAAATTAAAGTCAATGATCCATATTTATAGACTATGTAAGTCTGATTTCTCAATTGTATTTGAGAATTTTTCTATAAAATTTTAAAGATTAAAATTGTGTAAATTTTGTTCAGCTCTACGTGAATTTGGCTATTTGTGGGCACATTTATGTTTGTCACTCATTTGGACCAATGGGAAATTAAAGCCAAGGATCCATACTTATAGACTATGTAAGTCCGATTTCTCAATTGTATTTGAGAATTTTTCTATAACACTTGTTTGTCACTCATTTGGACCAATGGGAAATTAAAGCCAAGGATCCATACTTATAAACTATGTAAGTCCGATTTCTCAATTGTATTTGAGAATTTTGCTATAACACTTGTTTGTCACTCATTTGGACCAATGGGAAATTAAAGCCAAGGATCCATACTTATAGACTATGTAAGTCCGATTTCTCAATTGTATTTGAGAATTTTTCTATAGTACTTGTTTGTCACTTATTTGGACCAATGGGAAATTAAAGCCAAGGATCCATACTTATAGACTATGTAAGTCCGATTTCTCAATTGTATTTGAGAATTTTGCTATAACACTTGTTTGTCACTCATTTGGACCAATGGGAAATTAAAGCCAAGGATCCATACTTATAAACTATGTAAGTCCGATTTCTCAATTGTATTTGAGAATTTTTCTATAACACTTGTTTGTCACTCATTTGGACCAATGGGAAATTAAAGCCAAGGATCCATACTTATAAACTATGTAAGTCCGATTTCTCAATTGTATTTGAGAATTTTTCTATAACACTTGTTTGTCACTCATTTGGACCAATGGGAAATTAAAGCCAAGGATCCATACTTATAGACTATGTAAGTCCGATTTCTCAATTGTATTTGAGAATTTTTCTATAACACTTGTTTGTCACTCATTTGGACCAATGGGAAATTAAAGCCAAGGATCCATACTTATAAACTATGTAAGTCCGATTTCTCAATTGTATTTGAGAATTTTGCTATAACACTTGTTTGTCACTCATTTGGACCAATGGGAAATTAAAGCCAAGGATCCATACTTATAGACTATGTAAGTCCGATTTCTCAATTGTATTTGAGAATTTTTCTATAAAATTTTAAAGATTAAAATTGTGTAAATTTTGTTCAGCTCTACGTGAATTTGGCTATTTGTGGGCACATTTATGTTTGTCACTCATTTGGACCAATGGGAAATTAAAGCCAAGGATCCATACTTATAGACTATGTAAGTCCGATTTCTCAATTGTATTTGAGAATTTTGCTATAACACTTGTTTGTCACTCATTTGGACCAATGGGAAATTAAAGTCAATGATCCATACTTATAGACTATGTAAGTCTGATTTCTCAATTGTATTTGAGAATTTTTCTATAAAATTTTAAAGATTAAAATTGTGTAAATTTTGTTCAGCTCTACGTGAATTTGGCTATTTGTGGGCACATTTATGTTTGTCACTCATTTGGACCAATGGGAAATTAAAGCCAAGGATCCATACTTATAGACTATGTAAGTCCGATTTCTCAATTGTATTTGAGAATTTTTCTATAACACTTGTTTGTCACTCATTTGGACCAATGGGAAATTAAAGCCAAGGATCCATACTTATAGACTATGTAAGTCCGATTTCTCAATTGTATTTGAGAATTTTTCTATAACACTTGTTTGTCACTCATTTGGACCAATGGGAAATTAAAGCCAAGGATCCATACTTATAGACTATGTAAGTCCGATTTCTCAATTGTATTTGAGAATTTTTCTATAAAATTTTAAAGATTACAATTGTGTAAATTTTGTTCAGCTCTACGTGAATTTGGCTATTTGTGGGCACATTTATGTTTGTCACTCATTTGGACCAATGGGAAATTAAAGCCAAGGATCCATACTTATAGGCTATGTAAGTCCGATTTCTCAATTGTATTTGAGAATTTTTCTATAACACTTGTTTGTCACTCATTTGGACCAATGGGAAATTAAAGCCAAGGATCCATACTTATAGACTATGTAAGTCCGATTTCTCAATTGTATTTGAGAATTTTTCTATAAAATTTTAAAGATTACAATTGTGTAAATTTTGTTCAGCTCTACGTGAATTTAGCTATTTGTGGGCACATTTATGTTTGTCACTCATTTGGACCAATGGGAAATTAAAGCCAAGGATCCATACTTATAGGCTATGTAAGTCCGATTTCTCAATTGTATTTGAGAATTTTTCTATAACACTTGTTTGTCACTCATTTGGACCAATGGGAAATTAAAGCCAAGGATCCATACTTATAGACTATGTAAGTCCGATTTCTCAATTGTATTTGAGAATTTTTCTATAAAATTTTAAAGATTACAATTGTGTAAATTTTGTTCAGCTCTACGTGAATTTAGCTATTTGTGGGCACATTTATGTTTGTCACTCATTTGGACTAATGGGAAATTAAAGCCAAGGATCCATACTTATAGACTATGTAAGTCCGATTTCTCAATTGTATTTGAGAATTTTTCTATAAAATTTTAAAGATTACAATTGTGTAAATTTTGTTCAGCTCTACGTGAATTTGGCTATTTGTGGGCACATTTATGTTTGTCACTCATTTGGACCAATGGGAAATTAAAGCCAAGGATCCATACTTATAGGCTATGTAAGTCCGATTTCTCAATTGTATTTGAGAATTTTTCTATAACACTTGTTTGTCACTCATTTGGACCAATGGGAAATTAAAGCCAAGGATCCATACTTATAGACTATGTAAGTCCGATTTCTCAATTGTATTTGAGAATTTTTCTATAAAATTTTAAAGATTACAATTGTGTAAATTTTGTTCAGCTCTACGTGAATTTAGCTATTTGTGGGCACATTTATGTTTGTCACTCATTTGGACTAATGGGAAATTAAAGCCAAGGATCCATACTTATAGACTATGTAAGTCCGATTTCTCAATTGTATTTGAGAATTTTTCTATAAAATTTTAAAGATTACAATTGTGTAAATTTTGTTCAGCTCTACGTGAATTTGGCTATTTGTGGGCACATTTATGTTTGTCACTCATTTGGACCAATGGGAAATTAAAGCCAAGGATCCATACTTATAGGCTATGTAAGTCCGATTTCTCAATTGTATTTGAGAATTTTTCTATAACACTTGTTTGTCACTCATTTGGACCAATGGGAAATTAAAGCCAAGGATCCATACTTATAGGCTATGTAAGTCCGATTTCTCAATTGTATTTGAGAATTTTTCTATAAAATTTTAAAGATTACAATTGTGTAAATTTTGTTCAGCTCTACGTGAATTTGGCTATTTGTGGGCACATTTATGTTTGTCACTCATTTGGACCAATGGGAAATTAAAGCCAAGGATCCATACTTATAGACTATGTAAGTCCGATTTCTCAATTGTATTTGAGAATTTTTCTATAACACTTGTTTGTCACTCATTTGGACCAATGGGAAATTAAAGCCAAGGATCCATACTTATAGGCTATGTAAGTCCGATTTCTCAATTGTATTTGAGAATTTTTCTATAACACTTGTTTGTCACTCATTTGGACCAATGGGAAATTAAAGCCAAGGATCCATACTTATAGACTATGTAAGTCCGATTTCTCAATTGTATTTGAGAATTTTTCTATAAAATTTTAAAGATTAAAATTGTGTAAATTTTGTTCAGCTCTACGTGAATTTGGCTATTTGTGGGCACATTTATGTTTGTCACTCATTTGGACCAATGGGAAATTAAAGCCAAGGATCCATACTTATAGACTATGTAAGTCCGATTTCTCAATTGTATTTGAGAATTTTTCTATAACACTTGTTTGTCACTCATTTGGACCAATGGGAAATTAAAGCCAAGGATCCATACTTATAGGCTATGTAAGTCCGATTTCTCAATTGTATTTGAGAATTTTTCTATAACACTTGTTTGTCACTCATTTGGACCAATGGGAAATTAAAGCCAAGGATCCATACTTATAGACTATGTAAGTCCGATTTCTCAATTGTATTTGAGAATTTTTCTATAACACTTGTTTGTCACTCATTTGGACCAATGGGAAATTAAAGCCAAGGATCCATACTTATAGGCTATGTAAGTCCGATTTCTCAATTGTATTTGAGAATTTTTCTATAACACTTGTTTGTCACTCATTTGGACCAATGGGAAATTAAAGCCAAGGATCCCTACTTATAGACTATGTAAGTCCGATTTCTCAATTGTATTTGAGAATTTTTCTATAAAATTTTAAAGATTAAAATTGTGTAAATTTTGTTCAGCTCTACGTGAATTTGGCTATTTGTGGGCACATTTATGTTTGTCACTCATTTGGACCAATAGGAAATTAAAGCCAAGGATCCATACTTATAGACTATGTAAGTCCGATTTCTCAATTGTATTTGAGAATTTTTCTATAACACTTGTTTGTCACTCATTTGGACCAATGGGAAATTAAAGCCAAGGATCCATACTTATAGGCTATGTAAGTCCGATTTCTCAATTGTATTTGAGAATTTTTCTATAACACTTGTTTGTCACTCATTTGGACCAATGGGAAATTAAAGCCAAGGATCCATACTTATAGGCTATGTAAGTCCGATTTCTCAATTGCATTTGAGAATTTTTCTATAACACTTGTTTGTCACTCATTTGGACCAATGGGAAATTAAAGCCAGGGATCCATACTTATAGACTATGTAAGTCCGATATCTCAATTGTATTTGAGAATTTTTCTATAAAATTTTAAAGATTAAAATTGTGTAAATTTTGTTCAGCTCTACGTGAATTTGGCTATTTGTGGGCACATTTATGTTTGTCACTCATTTGGACCAATGGGAAATTAAAGCCAAGGATCCATACTTATAGACTATGTAAGTCCGATTTCTCAATTGTATTTGAGAATTTTTCTATAACACTTGTTTGTCACTCATTTGGACCAATGGGAAATTAAAGCCAAGGATCCATACTTATAGGCTATGTAAGTCCGATTTCTCAATTGTATTTGAGAATTTTTCTATAACACTTGTTTGTCACTCATTTGGACCAATGGGAAATTAAAGCCAAGGATCCATACTTATAGGCTATGTAAGTCCGATTTCTCAATTGTATTTGAGAATTTTTCTATAACACTTGTTTGTCACTCATTTGGACCAATGGGAAATTAAAGCCAAGGATCCATACTTATAGGCTATGTAAGTCCGATTTCTCAATTGTATTTGAGAATTTTTCTATAACACTTGTTTGTCACTCATTTGGACCAATGGGAAATTAAAGCCAAGGATCCATACTTATAGGCTATGTAAGTCCGATTTCTCAATTGCATTTGAGAATTTTTCTATAACACTTGTTTGTCACTCATTTCGACCAATGGGAAATTAAAGCCAAGGATCCATACTTATAGACTATGTAAGTCCGATATCTCAATTGTATTTGAGAATTTTTCTATAAAATTTTAAAGATTAAAATTGTGTAAATTTTGTTCAGCTCTACGTGAATTTGGCTATTTGTGGGCACATTTATGTTTGTCACTCATTTGGACCAATGGGAAATTAAAGCCAAGGATCCATACTTATAGACTATGTAAGTCCGATTTCTCAATTGTATTTGAGAATTTTTCTATAACACTTGTTTGTCACTCATTTGGACCAATGGGAAATTAAAGCCAAGGATCCATACTTATAGACTATGTAAGTCCGATTTCTCAATTGTATTTGAGAATTTTTCTATAAAATTTTAAAGATTACAATTGTGTAAATTTTGTTCAGCTCTACGTGAATTTAGCTATTTGTGGGCACATTTATGTTTGTCACTCATTTGGACCAATGGGAAATTAAAGCCAAGGATCCATACTTATAGACTATGTAAGTCCGATTTCTCAATTGTATTTGAGAATTTTTCTATAAAATTTTAAAGATTACAATTGTGTAAATTTTGTTCAGCTCTACGTGAATTTGGCTATTTGTGGGCACATTTATGTTTGTCACTCATTTGGACCAATGGGAAATTAAAGCCAAGGATCCATACTTATAGGCTATGTAAGTCCGATTTCTCAATTGTATTTGAGAATTTTTCTATAACACTTGTTTGTCACTCATTTGGACCAATGGGAAATTAAAGCCAAGGATCCATACTTATAGGCTATGTAAGTCCGATTTCTCAATTGTATTTGAGAATTTTTCTATAAAATTTTAAAGATTACAATTGTGTAAATTTTGTTCAGCTCTACGTGAATTTGGCTATTTGTGGGCACATTTATGTTTGTCACTCATTTGGACCAATGGGAAATTAAAGCCAAGGATCCATACTTATAGACTATGTAAGTCCGATTTCTCAATTGTATTTGAGAATTTTTCTATAACACTTGTTTGTCACTCATTTGGACCAATGGGAAATTAAAGCCAAGGATCCATACTTATAGGCTATGTAAGTCCGATTTCTCAATTGTATTTGAGAATTTTTCTATAACACTTGTTTGTCACTCATTTGGACCAATGGGAAATTAAAGCCAAGGATCCATACTTATAGACTATGTAAGTCCGATTTCTCAATTGTATTTGAGAATTTTTCTATAAAATTTTAAAGATTAAAATTGTGTAAATTTTGTTCAGCTCTACGTGAATTTGGCTATTTGTGGGCACATTTATGTTTGTCACTCATTTGGACCAATGGGAAATTAAAGCCAAGGATCCATACTTATAGACTATGTAAGTCCGATTTCTCAATTGTATTTGAGAATTTTTCTATAACACTTGTTTGTCACTCATTTGGACCAATGGGAAATTAAAGCCAAGGATCCATACTTATAGGCTATGTAAGTCCGATTTCTCAATTGTATTTGAGAATTTTTCTATAACACTTGTTTGTCACTCATTTGGACCAATGGGAAATTAAAGCCAAGGATCCATACTTATAGGCTATGTAAGTCCGATTTCTCAATTGTATTTGAGAATTTTTCTATAACACTTGTTTGTCACTCATTTGGACCAATGGGAAATTAAAGCCAAGGATCCATACTTATAGGCTATGTAAGTCCGATTTCTCAATTGTATTTGAGAATTTTTCTATAACACTTGTTTGTCACTCATTTGGACCAATGGGAAATTAAAGCCAAGGATCCCTACTTATAGACTATGTAAGTCCGATTTCTCAATTGTATTTGAGAATTTTTCTATAAAATTTTAAAGATTAAAATTGTGTAAATTTTGTTCAGCTCTACGTGAATTTGGCTATTTGTGGGCACATTTATGTTTGTCACTCATTTGGACCAATGGGAAATTAAAGCCAAGGATCCATACTTATAGGCTATGTAAGTCCGATTTCTCAATTGCATTTGAGAATTTTTCTATAACACTTGTTTGTCACTCATTTGGACCAATGGGAAATTAAAGCCAGGGATCCATACTTATAGACTATGTAAGTCCGATATCTCAATTGTATTTGAGAATTTTTCTATAAAATTTTAAAGATTAAAATTGTGTAAATTTTGTTCAGCTCTACGTGAATTTGGCTATTTGTGGGCACATTTATGTTTGTCACTCATTTGGACCAATGGGAAATTAAAGCCAAGGATCCATACTTATAGACTATGTAAGTCCGATTTCTCAATTGTATTTGAGAATTTTTCTATAACACTTGTTTGTCACTCATTTGGACCAATGGGAAATTAAAGCCAAGGATCCATACTTATAGGCTATGTAAGTCCGATTTCTCAATTGTATTTGAGAATTTTTCTATAACACTTGTTTGTCACTCATTTGGACCAATGGGAAATTAAAGCCAAGGATCCATACTTATAGGCTATGTAAGTCCGATTTCTCAATTGTATTTGAGAATTTTTCTATAACACTTGTTTGTCACTCATTTGGACCAATGGGAAATTAAAGCCAAGGATCCATACTTATAGGCTATGTAAGTCCGATTTCTCAATTGTATTTGAGAATTTTTCTATAACACTTGTTTGTCACTCATTTGGACCAATGGGAAATTAAAGCCAAGGATCCATACTTATAGGCTATGTAAGTCCGATTTCTCAATTGCATTTGAGAATTTTTCTATAACACTTGTTTGTCACTCATTTCGACCAATGGGAAATTAAAGCCAAGGATCCATACTTATAGACTATGTAAGTCCGATATCTCAATTGTATTTGAGAATTTTTCTATAAAATTTTAAAGATTAAAATTGTGTAAATTTTGTTCAGCTCTACGTGAATTTGGCTATTTGTGGGCACATTTATGTTTGTCACTCATTTGGACCAATGGGAAATTAAAGCCAAGGATCCATACTTATAGACTATGTAAGTCCGATTTCTCAATTGTATTTGAGAATTTTTCTATAACATTTGTTTGTCACTCATTTGGACCAATGGGAAATTAAAGCCAAGGATCCATACTTATAGACTATGTAAGTCCAATTTCTCAATTGTATTTGAGAATTTTTCTATAACATTTGTTTGTCACTCATTTAGACCAATGGGAAATTAAAGCCAAGGATCCCTACTTATAGACTATGTAAGTCCGATTTCTCAATTGTATTTGAGAATTTTTCTATAAAATTTTAAAGATTAAAATTGTGTAAATTTTGTTCAGCTCTACGTGAATTTGGCTATTTGTGGGCACATTTATGTTTGTCACTCATTTGGACCAATGGGAAATTAAAGCCAAGGATCCATACTTATAGGCTATGTAAGTCCGATTTCTCAATTGTATTTGAGAATTTTTCTATAACACTTGTTTGTCACTCATTTGGACCAATGGGAAATTAAAGCCAAGGATCCATACTTATAGGCTATGTAAGTCCGATTTCTCAATTGTATTTGAGAATTTTTCTATAAAATTTTAAAGATTAAAATTGTGTAAATTTTGTTCAGCTCTACGTGAATTTGGCTATTTGTGGGCACATTTATGTTTGTCACTCATTTGGACCAATGGGAAATTAAAGCCAAGGATCCATACTTATAGGCTATGTAAGTCCGATTTCTCAATTGTATTTGAGAATTTTTCTATAACATTTGTTTGTCACTCATTTGGACCAATGGGAAATTAAAGCCAAGGATCCATACTTATAGGCTATGTAAGTCCAATTTCTCAATTGTATTTGAGAATTTTTCTATAACATTTGTTTGTCACTCATTTAGACCAATGGGAAATTAAAGCCAAGGATCCATACTTATAGACTATGTAAGTCCGATTTCTCAATTGTATTTGAGAATTTTTCTATAACACTTGTTTGTCACTCATTTGGACCAATGGGAAATTAAAGCCAAGGATCCATACTTATAGACTATGTAAGTCCGATTTCTCAATTGTATTTGAGAATTTTTCTATAAAATTTTAAAGATTACAATTGTGTAAATTTTGTTCAGCTCTACGTGAATTTAGCTATTTGTGGGCACATTTATGTTTGTCACTCATTTGGACCAATGGGAAATTAAAGCCAAGGATCCATACTTATAGACTATGTAAGTCCGATTTCTCAATTGTATTTGAGAATTTTTCTATAAAATTTTAAAGATTACAATTGTGTAAATTTTGTTCAGCTCTACGTGAATTTGGCTATTTGTGGGCACATTTATGTTTGTCACTCATTTGGACCAATGGGAAATTAAAGCCAAGGATCCATACTTATAGGCTATGTAAGTCCGATTTCTCAATTGTATTTGAGAATTTTTCTATAACACTTGTTTGTCACTCATTTGGACCAATGGGAAATTAAAGCCAAGGATCCATACTTATAGGCTATGTAAGTCCGATTTCTCAATTGTATTTGAGAATTTTTCTATAAAATTTTAAAGATTACAATTGTGTAAATTTTGTTCAGCTCTACGTGAATTTGGCTATTTGTGGGCACATTTATGTTTGTCACTCATTTGGACCAATGGGAAATTAAAGCCAAGGATCCATACTTATAGACTATGTAAGTCCGATTTCTCAATTGTATTTGAGAATTTTTCTATAACACTTGTTTGTCACTCATTTGGACCAATGGGAAATTAAAGCCAAGGATCCATACTTATAGGCTATGTAAGTCCGATTTCTCAATTGTATTTGAGAATTTTTCTATAACACTTGTTTGTCACTCATTTGGACCAATGGGAAATTAAAGCCAAGGATCCATACTTATAGACTATGTAAGTCCGATTTCTCAATTGTATTTGAGAATTTTTCTATAAAATTTTAAAGATTAAAATTGTGTAAATTTTGTTCAGCTCTACGTGAATTTGGCTATTTGTGGGCACATTTATGTTTGTCACTCATTTGGACCAATGGGAAATTAAAGCCAAGGATCCATACTTATAGACTATGTAAGTCCGATTTCTCAATTGTATTTGAGAATTTTTCTATAACACTTGTTTGTCACTCATTTGGACCAATGGGAAATTAAAGCCAAGGATCCATACTTATAGGCTATGTAAGTCCGATTTCTCAATTGTATTTGAGAATTTTTCTATAACACTTGTTTGTCACTCATTTGGACCAATGGGAAATTAAAGCCAAGGATCCATACTTATAGGCTATGTAAGTCCGATTTCTCAATTGTATTTGAGAATTTTTCTATAACACTTGTTTGTCACTCATTTGGACCAATGGGAAATTAAAGCCAAGGATCCATACTTATAGGCTATGTAAGTCCGATTTCTCAATTGTATTTGAGAATTTTTCTATAACACTTGTTTGTCACTCATTTGGACCAATGGGAAATTAAAGCCAAGGATCCCTACTTATAGACTATGTAAGTCCGATTTCTCAATTGTATTTGAGAATTTTTCTATAAAATTTTAAAGATTAAAATTGTGTAAATTTTGTTCAGCTCTACGTGAATTTGGCTATTTGTGGGCACATTTATGTTTGTCACTCATTTGGACCAATGGGAAATTAAAGCCAAGGATCCATACTTATAGGCTATGTAAGTCCGATTTCTCAATTGCATTTGAGAATTTTTCTATAACACTTGTTTGTCACTCATTTGGACCAATGGGAAATTAAAGCCAGGGATCCATACTTATAGACTATGTAAGTCCGATATCTCAATTGTATTTGAGAATTTTTCTATAAAATTTTAAAGATTAAAATTGTGTAAATTTTGTTCAGCTCTACGTGAATTTGGCTATTTGTGGGCACATTTATGTTTGTCACTCATTTGGACCAATGGGAAATTAAAGCCAAGGATCCATACTTATAGACTATGTAAGTCCGATTTCTCAATTGTATTTGAGAATTTTTCTATAACACTTGTTTGTCACTCATTTGGACCAATGGGAAATTAAAGCCAAGGATCCATACTTATAGGCTATGTAAGTCCGATTTCTCAATTGTATTTGAGAATTTTTCTATAACACTTGTTTGTCACTCATTTGGACCAATGGGAAATTAAAGCCAAGGATCCATACTTATAGGCTATGTAAGTCCGATTTCTCAATTGTATTTGAGAATTTTTCTATAACACTTGTTTGTCACTCATTTGGACCAATGGGAAATTAAAGCCAAGGATCCATACTTATAGGCTATGTAAGTCCGATTTCTCAATTGTATTTGAGAATTTTTCTATAACACTTGTTTGTCACTCATTTGGACCAATGGGAAATTAAAGCCAAGGATCCATACTTATAGGCTATGTAAGTCCGATTTCTCAATTGCATTTGAGAATTTTTCTATAACACTTGTTTGTCACTCATTTCGACCAATGGGAAATTAAAGCCAAGGATCCATACTTATAGACTATGTAAGTCCGATATCTCAATTGTATTTGAGAATTTTTCTATAAAATTTTAAAGATTAAAATTGTGTAAATTTTGTTCAGCTCTACGTGAATTTGGCTATTTGTGGGCACATTTATGTTTGTCACTCATTTGGACCAATGGGAAATTAAAGCCAAGGATCCATACTTATAGACTATGTAAGTCCGATTTCTCAATTGTATTTGAGAATTTTTCTATAACATTTGTTTGTCACTCATTTAGACCAATGGGAAATTAAAGCCAAGGATCCCTACTTATAGACTATGTAAGTCCGATTTCTCAATTGTATTTGAGAATTTTTCTATAAAATTTTAAAGATTAAAATTGTGTAAATTTTGTTCAGCTCTACGTGAATTTGGCTATTTGTGGGCACATTTATGTTTGTCACTCATTTGGACCAATGGGAAATTAAAGCCAAGGATCCATACTTATAGGCTATGTAAGTCCGATTTCTCAATTGTATTTGAGAATTTTTCTATAACACTTGTTTGTCACTCATTTGGACCAATGGGAAATTAAAGCCAAGGATCCATACTTATAGGCTATGTAAGTCCGATTTCTCAATTGTATTTGAGAATTTTTCTATAAAATTTTAAAGATTAAAATTGTGTAAATTTTGTTCAGCTCTACGTGAATTTGGCTATTTGTGGGCACATTTATGTTTGTCACTCATTTGGACCAATGGGAAATTAAAGCCAAGGATCCATACTTATAGACTATGTAAGTCCGATTTCTCAATTGTATTTGAGAATTTTTCTATAACATTTGTTTGTCACTCATTTGGACCAATGGGAAATTAAAGCCAAGGATCCATACTTATAGGCTATGTAAGTCCAATTTCTCAATTGTATTTGAGAATTTTTCTATAACATTTGTTTGTCACTCATTTAGACCAATGGGAAATTAAAGCCAAGGATCCCTACTTATAGACTATGTAAGTCCGATTTCTCAATTGTATTTGAGAATTTTTCTATAAAATTTTAAAGATTAAAATTGTGTAAATTTTGTTCAGCTCTACGTGAATTTGGCTATTTGTGGGCACATTTATGTTTGTCACTCATTTGGACCAATGGGAAATTAAAGCCAAGGATCCATACTTATAGGCTATGTAAGTCCGATTTCTCAATTGTATTTGAGAATTTTTCTATAACACTTGTTTGTCACTCATTTGGACCAATGGGAAATTAAAGCCAAGGATCCATACTTATAGGCTATGTAAGTCCGATTTCTCAATTGTATTTGAGAATTTTTCTACAACACTTGTTTGTCACTCATTTGGACCAATGGGAAATTAAAGCCAAGGATCCCTACTTATAGACTATGTAAGTCCGATTTCTCAATTGTATTTGAGAATTTTTCTATAAAATTTTAAAGATTAAAATTGTGTAAATTTTGTTCAGCTCTACGTGAATTTGGCTATTTGTGGGCACATTTATGTTTGTCACTCATTTGGACCAATGGGAAATTAAAGCCAAGGATCCATACTTATAGGCTATGTAAGTCCGATTTCTCAATTGTATTTGAGAATTTTTCTATAAAATTTTAAAGATTAAAATTGTGTAAATTTTGTTCAGCTCTACGTGAATTTGGCTATTTGTGGGCACATTTATGTTTGTCACTCATTTGGACCAATGGGAAATTAAAGCCAAGGATCCATACTTATAGACTATGTAAGTCCGATTTCTCAATTGTATTTGAGAATTTTTCTATAACACTTGTTTGTCACTCATTTGGACCAATGGGAAATTAAAGCCAAGGATCCATACTTATAGGCTATGTAAGTCCGATTTCTCAATTGTATTTGAGAATTTTTCTATAACACTTGTTTGTCACTCATTTGGACCAATGGGAAATTAAAGCCAAGGATCCATACTTATAGACTATGTAAGTCCGATTTCTCAATTGTATTTGAGAATTTTTCTATAAAATTTTAAAGATTAAAATTGTGTAAATTTTGTTCAGCTCTACGTGAATTTGGCTATTTGTGGGCACATTTATGTTTGTCACTCATTTGGACCAATGGGAAATTAAAGCCAAGGATCCATACTTATAGACTATGTAAGTCCGATTTCTCAATTGTATTTGAGAATTTTTCTATAACACTTGTTTGTCACTCATTTGGACCAATGGGAAATTAAAGCCAAGGATCCATACTTACAGGCTATGTAAGTCCGATTTCTCAATTGTATTTGAGAATTTTTCTATAACACTTGTTTGTCACTCATTTGGACCGATAGGAAATTAAAGCCAAGGATCCATACTTATAGGCTATGTAAGTCCGATTTCTCAATTGTATTTGAGAATTTTTCTATAACACTTGTTTGTCACTCATTTGGACCAATGGGAAATTGAAGCCAAGGATCCATACTTATAGGCTATGTAAGTCCGATTTCTCAATTGTATTTGAGAATTTTTCTATAACACTTGTTTGTCACTCATTTGGACCAATGGGAAATTAAAGCCAAGGATCCATACTTATAGGCTATGTAAGTCCGATTTCTCAATTGTATTTGAGAATTTTTCTATAACACTTGTTTGTCACTCATTTGGACCAATGGGAAATTAAAGCCAAGGATCCATACTAATAGGCTATGTAAGTCCGATTTCTCAATTGTATTTGAGAATTTTTCTATAACACTTGTTTGTCACTCATTTGGACCAATGGGAAATTAAAGCCAAGGATCCCTACTTATAGACTATGTAAGTCCGAATTCTCAATTGTATTTGAGAATTTTTCTATAACACTTGTTTGTCAATCATTTGGACCAATGGGAAATTAAAACCAAGGATCCAGACTTATAGACTATGTAAGTCCGATTTCTCAATTGTATTTGAGAATTTTTCTATAAAATTTTAAAGATTACAATTGTGTAAATTTTGTTCAGCTCTACGTGAATTTGGCTATTTGTGGGCACATTTATGTTTGTCACTCATTTGGACCAATGGGAAATTAAAGCCAAGGATCCATACTTATAGGCTATGTAAGTCCGATTTCTCAATTGTATTTGAGAATTTTTCTATAACACTTGTTTGTCACTCATTTGGACCAATGGGAAATTAAAGCCAAGGATCCATACTTATAGGCTATGTAAGTCCGATTTCTCAATTGTATTTGAGAATTTTTCAATAACACTTGTTTGTCACTCATTTGGACCAATGGGAAATTAAAGCCAAGGATCCATACTTATAGACTATGTAAGTCCGATTTCTCAATTGTATTTGAGAATTTTTCTATAAAATTTTAAAGATTAAAATTGTGTAAATTTTGTTCAGCTCTACGTGAATTTGGCTATTTGTGGGCACATTTATGTTTGTCACTCATTTGGACCAATGGGAAATTAAAGCCAAGGATCCATACTTATAGGCTATGTAAGTCCGATTTCTCAATTGTATTTGAGAATTTTTCTATAACACTTGTTTGTCACTCATTTGGACCAATGGGAAATTAAAGCCAAGGATCCCTACCTATAGGCTATGTAAGTCCGATTTCACAATTGTATTTGAGAATTTTTCTATAACACTTGTTTGTCACTCATTTGGACCAATGGGAAATTAAAGCCAAGGATCCATACTTATAGGCTATGTAAGTCCGATTTCTCAATTGTATTTGAGAATTTTTCTATAACACTTGTTTGTCACTCATTTGGACCAATGGGAAATTAAAGCCAAGGATCCATACTTATAGACTATGTAAGTCCGATTTCTCAATTGTATTTGAGAATTTTTCTATAACACTTGTTTGTCACTCATTTGGACCAATGGGAAATTAAAGCCAAGGATCCCTACTTATAGACTATGTAAGTCCGATTTCTCAATTGTATTTGAGAATTTTTCTATAAAATTTTAAAGATTAAAATTGTGTAAATTTTGTTCAGCTCTACGTGAATTTGGCTATTTGTGGGCACATTTATGTTTGTCACTCATTTGGACCAATGGGAAATTAAAGCCAAGGATCCATACTTATAGACTATGTAAGTCCGATTTCTCAATTGTATTTGAGAATTTTTCTATAACACTTGTTTGTCACTCATTTGGACTAATGGGAAATTAAAGCCAAGGATCCATACTTATAGACTATGTAAGTCCGATTTCTCAATTGTATTTGAGAATTTTTCTATAAAATTTTAAAGATTAAAATTGTGTAAATTTTGTTCAGCTCTACGTGAATTTGGCTATTTGTGGGCACATTTATGTTTGTCACTCATTTGGACCAATGGGAAATTAAAGCCAAGGATCCATACTTATAGGCTATGTAAGTCCGATTTCTCAATTGTATTTGAAAATTTTTCTATAACACTTGTTTGTCACTCATTTGAACCAATGGGAAATTAAAGCCAAGGATCCATACTTATAGACTATGTAAGTCCGATTTCTCAATTGTATTTGAGAATTTTTCTATAAAATTTTAAAGATTAAAATTGTGTAAATTTTGTTCAGCTCTACGTGAATTTGGCTATTTGTGGGCACATTTATGTTTGTCACTCATTTGGACCAATGGGAAATTAAAGCCAAGGATCCATACTTATAGACTATGTAAGTCCGATTTCTCAATTGTATTTGAGAATTTTTCTATAACACTTGTTTGTCACTCATTTGGACTAATGGGAAATTAAAGCCAAGGATCCATACTTATAGACTATGTAAGTCCGATTTCTCAATTGTATTTGAGAATTTTTCTATAAAATTTTAAAGATTAAAATTGTGTAAATTTTGTTCAGCTCTACGTGAATTTGGCTATTTGTGGGCACATTTATGTTTGTCACTCATTTGGACCAATGGGAAATTAAAGCCAAGGATCCATACTTATAGACTATGTTAGTCCGATTTCTCAATTGTATTTGAGAATTTTTCTATAAAATTTTACAGATTAAAATTGTGTAAATTTTGTTCAGCTCTACGTGAATTTGGCTATTTGTTGGCACATTTATGTTTGTCACTCATTTGGACCAATGGGAAATTAAAGCCAAGGATCCATACTTATAGACTATGTAAGTCCGATTTCTCAATTGTATTTGAGAATTTTTCTATAACACTTGTTTGTCACTCATTTGGACTAATGGGAAATTAAAGCCAAGGATCCATACTTATAGACTATGTAAGTCCGATTTCTCAATTGTATTTGAGAATTTTTCTATAACACTTGTTTGCCACTCATTTGGACCAATGGGAAATTAAAGCCAAGGATCCATACTTATAGACTATGTAAGTCCGATTTCTCAATTGTATTTGAGAATTTTTCTATAACACTTGTTTGTCACTCATTTGGACTAATGGGAAATTAAAGCCAAGGATCCATACTTATAGACTATGTAAGTCCGATTTCTCAATTGTATTTGAGAATTTTTCTATAACACTTGTTTGTCACTCATTTGGACTAATGGGAAATTAAAGCCAAGGATCCATACTTATAGACTATGTAAGTCCGATTTCTCAATTGTATTTGAGAATTTTTCTATAACACTTGTTTGTCACTCATTTGGACTAATGGGAAATTAAAGCCAAGGATCCATACTTATAGGCTATGTAAGTCCGATTTCTCAATTGTATTTGAGAATTTTTCTATAACACTTGTTTGTCACTCATTTGGACCAATGGGAAATTAAAGCCAAGGATCCATACTTATAGACTATGTAAGTCCGATTTCTCAATTGTATTTGAGAATTTTTCTATAACACTTGTTTGTCACTCATTTGGACTAATGGGAAATTAAAGCCAAGGATCCATACTTATAGGCTATGTAAGTCCGATTTCTCAATTGTATTTGAGAATTTTTCTATAACACTTGTTTGTCACTCATTTGGACCAATGGGAAATTAAAGCCAAGGATCCATACTTATAGACTATGTAAGTCCGATTTCTCAATTGTATTTGAGAATTTTTCTATAAAATTTTAAAGATTACAATTGTGTAAATTTTGTTCAGCTCTACGTGAATTTGGCTATTTGTGGGCACATTTATGTTTGTCACTCATTTGGACCAATGGGAAATTAAAGCCAAGGATCCATACTTATAGACTATGTAAGTCCGATTTCTCAATTGTATTTGAGAATTTTTCTATAAAATTTTAAAGATTAAAATTGTGTAAATTTTGTTCAGCTCTACGTGAATTTGGCTATTTGTGGGCACATTTATGTTTGTCACTCATTTGGACCAATGGGAAATTAAAGCCAAGGATCCATACTTATAGACTATGTAAGTCCGATTTCTCAATTGTATTTGAGAATTTTTCTATAAAATTTTAAAGATTAAAATTGTGTAAATTTTGTTCAGCTCTACGTGAATTTGGCTATTTGTGGGCACATTTATGTTTGTCACTCATTTGGACCAATGGGAAATTAAAGACAAGGATCCATACTTATAGACTATGTAAGTCCGATTTCTCAATTGTATTTGAGAATTTTTCTATAACACTTGTTTGTCACTCATTTGGACCAATGGGAAATTAAAGCCAAGGATCCATACTTATAGGCTATGTAAGTCCGATTTCTCAATTGTATTTGAGAATTTTTCTATAACACTTGTTTGTCACTCATTTGGACTAATGGGAAATTAAAGCCAAGGATCCATACTTATAGGCTATGTAAGTCCGATTTCTCAATTGTATTTGAGAATTTTTCTATAACACTTGTTTGTCACTCATTTGGACCAATGGGAAATTAAAGCCAAGGATCCATACTTATAGACTATGTAAGTCCGATTTCTCAATTGTATTTGAGAATTTTTCTATAAAATTTTAAAGATTACAATTGTGTAAATTTTGTTCAGCTCTACGTGAATTTGGCTATTTGTGGGCACATTTATGTTTGTCACTCATTTGGACCAATGGGAAATTAAAGCCAAGGATCCATACTTATAGGCTATGTAAGTCCGATTTCTCAATTGTATTTAAGAATTTTTCTATAACACTTGTTTGTCACTAATTTGAACCAATGGGAAATTAAAGCCAAGGATCCATACTTATAGACTATGTAAGTCCGATTTCTCAATTGTATTTGAGAATTTTTCTATAACACTTGTTTGTCACTCATTTGGACCAATGGGAAATTAAAGCCAAGGATCCATACTTATAGACTATGTAAGTCCGATTTCTCAATTGTATTTGAGAATTTTTCTATAACACTTGTTTGTCACTCATTTGGACTAATGGGAAATTAAAGCCAAGGATCCATACTTATAGGCTATGTAAGTCCGATTTCTCAATTGTATTTGAGAATTTTTCTATAACACTTGTTTGTCACTCATTTGGACCAATGGGAAATTAAAGCCAAGGATCCATACTTATAGACTATGTAAGTCCGATTTCTCAATTGTATTTGAGAATTTTTCTATAAAATTTTAAAGATTACAATTGTGTAAATTTTGTTCAGCTCTACGTGAATTTGGCTATTTGTGGGCACATTTATGTTTGTCACTCATTTGGACCAATGGGAAATTAAAGCCAAGGATCCATACTTATAGACTATGTAAGTCCGATTTCTCAATTGTATTTGAGAATTTTTCTATAAAATTTTAAAGATTACAATTGTGTAAATTTTGTTCAGCTCTACGTGAATTTGGCTATTTGTGGGCACATTTATGTTTGTCACTCATTTGGACCAATGGGAAATTAAAGCCAAGGATCCATACTTATAGGCTATGTAAGTCCGATTTCACAATTGTATTTGAGAATTTTTCTATAAAATTTTAAAGATTACAATTGTGTAAATTTTGTTCAGCTCTACGTGAATTTGGCTATTTGTGGGCACATTTATGTTTGTCACTCATTTGGACCAATGGGAAATTAAAGCCAAGGATCCATACTTATAGACTATGTAAGTCCGATTTCTCAATTGTATTTGAGAATTTTTCTATAAAATTTTAAAGATTACAATTGTGTAAATTTTGTTCAGCTCTACGTGAATTTGGCTATTTGTGGGCACATTTATGTTTGTCACTCATTTGGACCAATGGGAAATTAAAGCCAAGGATCCATACTTATAGGCTATGTAAGTCCGATTTCACAATTGTATTTAAGAATTTTTCTATAACACTTGTTTGTCACTCATTTGGACCAATGGGAAATTAAAGCCAAGGATCCATACTTATAGGCTATGTAAGTCCGATTTCTCAATTGTATTTGAGAATTTTTCTATAACACTTGTTTGTCACTCATTTGGACCAATGGGAAATTAAAGCCAAGGATCCATACTTATAGGCTATGTAAGTCCGATTTCTCAATTGTATTTGAGAATTTTTCTATAACACTTGTTTGTCACTCATTTGGACCAATGGGAAATTAAAGCCAAGGATCCCTACTTATAGACTATGTAAGTCCGATTTCTCAATTGTATTTGAGAATTTTTCTATAAAATTTTAAAGATTAAAATTGTGTAAATTTTGTTCAGCTCTACGTGAATTTGGCTATTTGTGGGCACATTTATGTTTGTCACTCATTTGGACCAATGGGAAATTAAAGCCAAGGATCCATACTTATAGACTATGTAAGTCCGATTTCTCAATTGTATTTGAGAATTTTTCTATAACACTTGTTTGTCGCTCATTTGGACCAATGGGAAATTAAAGCCAAGGATCCCTACTTATAGACTATGTAAGTCCGATTTCTCAATTGTATTTGAGAATTTTTCTATAAAATTTTAAAGATTAAAATTGTGTAAATTTTGTTCAGCTCTACGTGAATTTGGCTATTTGTGGGCACATTTATGTTTGTCACTCATTTGGACCAATGGGAAATTAAAGCCAAGGATCCATACTTATAGGCTATGTAAGTCCGATTTCTCAATTGTATTTGAAAATTTTTCTTTAACACTTGTTTGTCACTCATTTGAACCAATGGGAAATTAAAGCCAAGGATCCATACTTATAGACTATGTAAGTCCGATTTCTCAATTGTATTTGAGAATTTTTCTATAAAATTTTAAAGATTAAAATTGTGTAAATTTTGTTCAGCTCTACGTGAATTTGGCTATTTGTGGGCACATTTATGTTTGTCACTCATTTGGACCAATGGGAAATTAAAGCCAAGGATCCATACTTATAGACTATGTAAGTCCGATTTCTCAATTGTATTTGAGAATTTTTCTATAAAATTTTAAAGATTAAAATTGTGTAAATTTTGTTCAGCTCTACGTGAATTTGGCTATTTGTGGGCACATTTATGTTTGTCACTCATTTGGACCAATGGGAAATTAAAGCCAAGGATCCATACTTATAGACTATGTAAGTCCGATTTCTCAATTGTATTTGAGAATTTTTCTATAACACTTGTTTGTCACTCATTTGGACTAATGGGAAATTAAAGCCAAGGATCCATACTTATAGACTATGTAAGTCCGATTTCTCAATTGTATTTGAGAATTTTTCTATAAAATTTTAAAGATTAAAATTGTGTAAATTTTGTTCAGCTCTACGTGAATTTGGCTATTTGTGGGCACATTTATGTTTGTCACTCATTTGGACCAATGGGAAATTAAAGCCAAGGATCCATACTTATAGACTATGTTAGTCCGATTTCTCAATTGTATTTGAGAATTTTTCTATAAAATTTTACAGATTAAAATTGTGTAAATTTTGTTCAGCTCTACGTGAATTTGGCTATTTGTTGGCACATTTATGTTTGTCACTCATTTGGACCAATGGGAAATTAAAGCCAAGGATCCATACTTATAGACTATGTAAGTCCGATTTCTCAATTGTATTTGAGAATTTTTCTATAACACTTGTTTGTCACTCATTTGGACTAATGGGAAATTAAAGCCAAGGATCCATACTTATAGACTATGTAAGTCCGATTTCTCAATTGTATTTGAGAATTTTTCTATAACACTTGTTTGCCACTCATTTGGACCAATGGGAAATTAAAGCCAAGGATCCATACTTATAGACTATGTAAGTCCGATTTCTCAATTGTATTTGAGAATTTTTCTATAACACTTGTTTGTCACTCATTTGGACTAATGGGAAATTAAAGCCAAGGATCCATACTTATAGACTATGTAAGTCCGATTTCTCAATTGTATTTGAGAATTTTTCTATAACACTTGTTTGTCACTCATTTGGACTAATGGGAAATTAAAGCCAAGGATCCATACTTATAGACTATGTAAGTCCGATTTCTCAATTGTATTTGAGAATTTTTCTATAAAATTTTAAAGATTAAAATTGTGTAAATTTTGTTCAGCTCTACGTGAATTTGGCTATTTGTTGGCACATTTATGTTTGTTACTCATTTGGACCAATGGGAAATTAAAGCCAAGGATCCATACTTATAGACTATGTAAGTCCGATTTCTCAATTGTATTTGAGAATTTTTCTATATCACTTGTTTGTCACTCATTTGGACTAATGGGAAATTAAAGCCAAGGATCCATACTTATAGACTATGTAAGTCCGATTTCTCAATTGTATTTGAGAATTTTTCTATAAAATTTTAAAGATTAAAATTGTGTAAATTTTGTTCAGCTCTACGTGAATTTGGCTATTTGTGGGCACATTTATGTTTGTCACTCATTTGGACCAATGGGAAATTAAAGCCAAGGATCCATACTTATAGACTATGTAAGTCCGATTTCTCAATTGTATTTGAGAATTTTTCTATAAAATTTTAAAGATTAAAATTGTGTAAATTTTGTTCAGCTCTACGTGAATTTGGCTATTTGTGGGCACATTTATGTTTGTCACTCATTTGGACCAATGGGAAATTAACGCCAAGGATCCATACTTATAGACTATGTAAGTCCGATTTCTCAATTGTATTTGAGAATTTTTCTATAACACTTGTTTGTCACTCATTTGGACCAATGGGAAATTAAAGCCAAGGATCCATACTTATAGACTATGTAAGTCCGATTTCTCAATTGTATTTGAGAATTTTTCTATAACACTTGTTTGTCACTCATTTGGACCAATGGGAAATTAAAGCCAAGGATCCATACTTATAGGCTATGTAAGTCCGATTTCTCAATTGTATTTGAGAATTTTTCTATAAAATTTTAAAGATTAAAATTGTGTAAATTTTGTTCAGCTCTACGTGAATTTGGCTATTTGTGGGCACATTTATGTTTGTCACTCATTTGGACCAATGGGAAATTAAAGCCAAGGATCCATACTTATAGACTATGTAAGTCCGATTTCTCAATTGTATTTGAGAATTTTTCTATAAAATTTTAAAGATTAAAATTGTGTAAATTTTGTTCAGCTCTACGTGAATTTGGCTATTTGTGGGCACATTTATGTTTGTCACTCATTTGGACCAATGGAAAATTAAAGCCAAGGATCCATACTTATAGGCTATGTAAGTCCGATTTCTCAATTGTATTTGAGAATTTTTCTATAAAATTTTAAAGATTAAAATTGTGTAAATTTTGTTCAGCTCTACGTGAATTTGGCTATTATTGGGCACATTTATGTTTGTCACTTATTTGGACCAATGGGAAATTAAAGCCAAGGATCCATACTTATAGACTATGTAAGTCCGATTTCTCAATTGTATTTGAGAATTTTTCTATAACACTTGTTTGTCACTCATTTGGACCAATGGGAAATTAAAGCCAAGGATCCATACTTATAGGCTATGTAAGTCCGATTTCTCAATTGTATTTAGAGAATTTTTCTATAAAATTTTAAAGATTAAAATTGTGTAAATTTTGTTCAGCTCTACGTGAATTTGGCTATTTGTGGGCACATTTATGTTTGTCACTCATTTGGACCAATGGGAAATTAAAGCCAAGGATCCATACTTATAGACTATGTAAGTCCGATTTCTCAATTGTATTTGAGAATTTTTCTATAACACTTGTTTGTCACTCATTTGGACCAATGGGAAATTAAAGCCAAGGATCCATACTTATAGGCTATGTAAGTCCGATTTCTCAATTGTATTTAGAGAATTTTTCTATAAAATTTTAAAGATTAAAATTGTGTAAATTTTGTTCAGCTCTACGTGAATTTGGCTATTATTGGGCACATTTATGTTTGTCACTTATTTGGACCAATGGGAAATTAAAGCCAAGGATCCATACTTATAGACTATGTAAGTCCGATTTCTCAATTGTATTTGAGAATTTTTCTATAACACTTATTTGTCACTCATTTGGACCAATGGGAAATTAAAGCCAAGGATCCATACTTATAGGCTATGTAAGTCCGATTTCTCAATTGTATTTGAGAATTTTTCTATAAAATTTTAAAGATTAAAATTGTGTAAATTTTGTTCAGCTCTACGTGAATTTGGCTATTTGTGGGCACATTTATGTTTGTCACTCATTTGGACCAATGGGAAATTAAAGCCAAGGATCCATACTTATAGATTATGTAAGTCCGATTTCTCAATTGTATTTGAGAATTTTTCTATAAAATTTTAAAGATTAAAATTGTGTAAATTTTGTTCAGCTCTACGTGAATTTGGCTATTTGTGGGCACATTTATGTTTGTCACTCATTTGGACCAATGGGAAATTAAAGCCAAGGATCCATACTTATAGACTATGTAAGTCCGATTTCTCAATTGTATTTGAGAATTTTTCTATAAAATTTTAAAGATTAAAATTGTGTAAATTTTGTTCAGCTCTACGTGAATTTGGCTATTTGTGGGCACATTTATGTTTGTCACTCATTTGGACCAATGGGAAATTAAAGCCAAGGATCTATACTTATAGACTATGTAAGTCCGATTTCTCAATTGTATTTGAGAATTTTTCTATAACACTTGTTTGTCACTCATTTGGACCAATGGGAAATTAAAGCCAAGGATCCATACTTATAGGCTATGTAAGTCCGATTTCTCAATTGTATTTGAGAATTTTTCTATAACACTTGTTTGTCACTCATTTGGACTAATGGGAAATTAAAGCCAAGGATCCATACTTATAGGCTATGTAATTCCGATTTCTCAATTGTATTTAGAGAATTTTTCTATAAAATTTTAAAAATTAAAATTGTGTAAATTTTGTTCAGCTCTACGTGAATTTGGCTATTATTGGGCACATTTATGTTTGTCACTTATTTGGACCAATGGGAAATTAAAGCCAAGGATCCATACTTATAGACTATGTAAGTCCGATTTCTCAATTGTATTTGAGAATTTTTCTATAACACTTATTTGTCACTCATTTGGACCAATGGGAAATTAAAGCCAAGGATCCATACTTATAGGCTATGTAAGTCCGATTTCTCAATTGTATTTGAGAATTTTTCTATAAAATTTTAAAGATTAAAATTGTGTAAATTTTGTTCAGCTCTACGTGAATTTGGCTATTTGTGGGCACATTTATGTTTGTCACTCATTTGGACCAATGGGAAATTAAAGCCAAGGATCCATACTTATAGACTATGTAAGTCCGATTTCTCAATTGTATTTGAGAATTTTTCTATAAAATTTTAAAGATTAAAATTGTGTAAATTTTGTTCAGCTCTACGTGAATTTGGCTATTTGTTGGCACATTTATGTTTGTCACTCATTTGGACCAATGGGAAATTAAAGCCAAGGATCCATACTTATAGACTATGTAAGTCCGATTTCTCAATTGTATTTGAGAATTTTTCTATAAAATTTTAAAGATTAAAATTGTGTAAATTTTGTTCAGCTCTACGTGAATTTGGCTATTTGTGGGCACATTTATGTTTGTCACTCATTTGGACCAATGGGAAATTAAAGCCAAGGATCCATACTTATAGACTATGTAAGTCCGATTTCTCAATTGTATTTGAGAATTTTTCTATAAAATTTTAAAGATTAAAATTGTGTAAATTTTGTTCAGCTCTACGTGAATTTGGCTATTTGTGGGCACATTTATGTTTGTCACTCATTTGGACCAATGGGAAATTAAAGCCAAGGATCCATACTTATAGACTATGTAAGTCCGATTTCTCAATTGTATTTGAGAATTTTTCTATAACACTTGTTTGTCACTCATTTGGACCAATGGGAAATTAAAGCCAAGGATCCATACTTATAGACTATGTAAGTCCGATTTCTCAATTGTATTTGAGAATTTTTCTATAACACTTGTTTGTCACTCATTTGGACTAATGGGAAATTAAAGGCAAGGATCCATACTTATAGGACTATGTAAGTCCGATTTCTCAATTGTATTTGAGAATTTTTCTATAAAATTTTAAAGATTAAAATTGTGTAAATTTTGTTCAGCTCTACGTGAATTTGGCTATTTGTGGGCACATTTATGTTTGTCACTCATTTGGACCAATGGGAAATTAAAGCCAAGGATCCATACTTATAGACTATGTAAGTTCGATTTCTCAATTGTATTTGAGAATTTTTCTATAAAATTTTAAAGATTAAAATTGTGTAAATTTTGTTCAGCTCTACGTGAATTTGGCTATTTGTTGGCACATTTATGTTTGTCACTCATTTGGACCAATGGAAATTAAAGCCAAGGAACCATACTTATAGACTATGTAAGTCCGATTTCTCAATTGTATTTGAGAATTTTTCTATAAATTTTAAAGATTAAAAATTGTGTAAATTTTGTTCAGCTCTACGTGAATTTGGCTATTTGTGGGCACATTTATGTTTGTCACTCATTTGGACCAATGGGAAATTAAAGCCAAGGATCCATACTTATAGACTATGTAAGTCCGATTTCTCAATTGTATTTGAGAATTTTTCTATAAAATTTTAAAGATTAAAATTGTGTAAATTTTGTTCAGCTCTACGTGAATTTGGCTATTTGTGGGCACATTTATGTTTGTCACTCATTTGGACCAATGGGAAATTAAAGCCAAGGATCCATACTTATAGACTATGTAAGTCCGATTTCTCAATTGTATTTGAGAATTTTTCTATAACACTTGTTTGTCACTCATTTGGACCAATGGGAAATTAAAGCCAAGGATCCATACTTATAGGCTATGTAAGTCCGATTTCTCAATTGTATTTGAGAATTTTTCTATAACACTTGTTTGTCACTCATTTGGACTAATGGGAAATTAAAGCCAGGATCCATACTTATAGGCTATGTAAGTCCGATTTCTCAATTGTATTTGAGAATTTTTCTATAAAATTTTAAAGATTAAAATTGTGTAAATTTTGTTCAGCTCTACGTGAATTTGGCTATTTGTGGGCACATTTATATTTGTCACTCATTTGGACCAATGGGAAATTAAAGCCAAGGATCCATACTTATAGACTATGTAAGTCCGATTTCTCAATTGTATTTGAGAATTTTTCTATAACACTTGTTTGTCACTCATTTGGACCAATGGGAAATTAAAGCCAAGGATCCATACTTATAGGCTATGTAAGTCCGATTTCTCAATTGTATTTGAGAATTTTTCTATAACACTTGTTTGTCACTCATTTGGACTAATGGGAAATTAAAGCCAAGGATCCATACTTATAGGCTATGTAAGTCCGATTTCTCAATTGTATTTAGAGAATTTTTCTATAAAATTTTAAAGATTAAAATTGTGTAAATTTTGTTCAGCTCTACGTGAATTTGGCTATTATTGGGCACATTTATGTTTGTCACTTATTTGGACCAATGGGAAATTAAAGCCAAGGATCCATACTTATAGACTATGTAAGTCCGATTTCTCAATTGTATTTGAGAATTTTTCTATAACACTTATTTGTCACTCATTTGGACCAATGGGAAATTAAAGCCAAGGATCCATACTTATAGGCTATGTAAGTCCGATTTCTCAATTGTATTTGAGAATTTTTCTATAAAATTTTAAAGATTAAAATTGTGTAAATTTTGTTCAGCTCTACGTGAATTTGGCTATTTGTGGGCACATTTATGTTTGTCACTCATTTGGACCAATGGGAAATTAAAGCCAAGGATCCATACTTATAGACTATGTAAGTCCGATTTCTCAATTGTATTTGAGAATTTTTCTATAAAATTTTAAAGATTAAAATTGTGTAAATTTTGTTCAGCTCTACGTGAATTTGGCTATTTGTGGGCACATTTATGTTTGTCACTCATTTGGACCAATGGGAAATTAAAGCCAAGGATCCATACTTATAGACTATGTAAGTCCGATTTCTCAATTGTATTTGAGAATTTTTCTATAACACTTGTTTGTCACTCATTTGGACTAATGGGAAATTAAAGCCAAGGATCCATACTTATAGACTATGTAAGTCCGATTTCTCAATTGTATTTGAGAATTTTTCTATAAAATTTTAAAGATTAAAATTGTGTAAATTTTGTTCAGCTCTACGTGAATTTGGCTATTTGTGGGCACATTTATGTTTGTCACTCATTTGGACCAATGGGAAATTAAAGCCAAGGATCCATACTTATAGACTATGTAAGTCCGATTTCTCAATTGTATTTGAGAATTTTTTCTATAAAATTTTAAAGATTAAAATTGTGTAAATTTTGTTCAGCTCTACGTGAATTTGGCTATTTGTTGGCACATTTATGTTTGTCACTCATTTGGACCAATGGGAAATTAAAGCCAAGGATCCATACTTATAGACTTATGTAAGCTCCGATTTCTCAATTGTATTTGAGAATTTTTCTATAACACTTGTTTGTCACTCATTTGGACTAATGGGAAATTAAAGCCAAGGATCCATACTTATAGACTATGTAAGTCCGATTTCTCAATTGTATTTGAGAATTTTTCTATAA